>CM059435.1:123961794-124071794 GCA_030390025.1 Squalus acanthias
GAGGGAGAGACGGGTAAAGAGAGAGAGGGAGAGAGACGGGTAAAGAGAGAGAGAGAGAGAGAGAGAGAAGGGTAAAGAGAGAGAGAGAGAGAGAGAGAGAGGGACGGGTCGGCGCGGGGTCAAGTCGGGGGGCGGGGGCCAGGGATGGGTCTGAGGTCTGGGAGCCGGGGGCCAGTGCTGTTGCTGATGAATCCTTGCTCCTGGGAGATGCCACTTGGCACCATAAAACCTTCAACTCACCATCAGCAATGGTATGGCAGATCTGCTAGTTAATTTAAGTTTTGCATACAATGTGCTAACATACTTATTGTAACACTTCTCAATCACATTTAATTTTTTCTAACCAAATCCGACTGGTTCATTCTCCCCATTCAATGAACTTCGAGTCTCCATAGCAATTACATTTTCTTTCCTTAAAGGGAAACATGCCTATGGTCCATTTTACTTGGTATAATGAGCAGCACATAGGAGGTTCACTAATAATAAAAGAATATAAGAAATAGGAGTCGTCGGCCATTTGGCCCCTCGAGCTTGCTCCGCCATTCAATAAGATCATGGCTGATTTTCTACCTCAACTCCATTTTCCTGCACTATCCCCGTATCCCTTGATTCCCTTAATATCCAAAAATCTATCGATCTCTGTCTTGAATATACTGAACAACTGAGCATCCACAGGACTCTGGGGCAGAGAATTCCAAAGATTCACCATCCTCAAAGTGAAGAAATTTCTCCTCATCTCAGTTCTAAATGGCCGACCCCTTATTCCGAGACTGTGACCCTGATTCTAGACTCGCCAGCCAGGGGAAACATCCTCCCTTTATCTAGCCTGTCAAGCCCTGAATTTTGTATGTTTCAATGAGCTCACCTCTCATTCTTCTAAACTCTAGAGAATATAGGCCTAGTCTACTCAATCTCTCCTCATAGGACAATCCCCCCATCCCAGGAACCAGTCTGGTGAACCTTCGTTGCACTCTCACTTGTAAGATTAGGTCACAAACAGATTACCCAAAGGGTCTTAGAAGTTGTAAGGCATTTTATTAAAGAGCTACAGTTTAAGCGCAATCAGATACTACATGCGATTGAAATAGATACAGTAGACATACAACCAGTGACAGATGAGGGCGATCTACGGCCCCGGAGCAGAACGGAACGACCGGACAGACGGTGAGGCAGTATGGTGGTCTCGGATTGGGTGGATCCCTGCAGCCTGCAGCAGCGGTCACTTCCGTTGTGTCGTCCCTTGAGCTGTTAGGCCGTTACCAGCATCGATCCACCTCAGAGGCTAAACTTGACCAAGGTGTAAGACCGTTACCAGCCTGCATCCACCTCGGAGAAGCCTTCGCCCCTAACTGCCTGCCATCCTCTCTCGGTCGCCCATTTTTATACCTTATTTCGACAGGCTGGTGGATACCTGATGTCAATCATTTTTACCCATCCCATTGTCCAATTACAAGGGAGAGGGTACATAGAAACATAGAAGCTAGGAGCAGGAGTAGGCCATTCGGCCCATCGAGCCTGCTCCACCATTCAATACGATCATGGCTGATCATCCAAATCCAGTACCCCGTCCCTGCTTTCCCACACAGAATCCCCATCGAGCCTGCACCAACACATATCCCACCCTATCCCCGTATTTATTTCCCCCTAACATATCCCATCCTATCCCCGTAACCCCACATATTTAATCCCCCCCTAACACTAAGGGTCAATTTATCATAGCCAAATCAACCTAACCCACACATTTTTGGACTGTGGGAGGAAACCGGAGCACCCGGAGGAAACCCACGCAGACACGGGGAGAATGTGCAAACTCCACACAGACAGTCACCCGAGGCCGGATTCGAACCCGGGTCCCTGGCGCTGTGAGGCACCAGTGCTAACCACTATGCCACCGTGTTGCCCACCTCTGACAGCTCCCCTCTTGCTGAAGTCAGCTATTTCCCTAGCTCTGTTCCAAATGTCTTGTTGCCCTCTCATAAACAGCTTGTTTATCCTACGGCTCCTTGCTGCATCCCTTATCAGGCCTAGCTATGCCCACTTGAAGGCCTGTTTTTGTGTTCTGACCTCGTAATTCAGCTCTCTGTACAACTCTTTTTCTGACATGACTGGAATCTTTCTGTGTCATTAACTTAGGCAAACTGCTGAGCTAGGGAACATGTAACAGGCTATTATTTCTTCCAATCCACGGTTTCTTACACTCTATGGCAAGTATATCCTTCCTTGGGTAAGGAGACCAAAACTGTACACAATACACCAGGTGTGGTCTCACCAGGGCCCTATATAGTTGCAATAAGATGTCTTTACTTTTATACTCAAATCCTCTTGTAATAAAGGCCAACATACCATTTACTTTCCTAATTGCTTGCTGTACCTGCATATTAATTTTGTGATTCGTGTACAAGGACACCCAGGTCCCTCTGAACACCAACATTTCCCAATCTCTCACCATTTAAAAAATACTCTGCTTTTCTATTTCTCCTACCAAAGCGGATAACTTCACATTTTTTTAAATTAATTACATAGAATGGGAGAGCAGGTGATGTGTTACTGCTGCAATATGTGGGAGCTGTTGGACACCATTGATGTTCACGGTGAACACATTTGCAGTAAGTGTTGGCTGCTCGAGGAACTCCGGCTCCGTGTTGATGAGCTGGAGTCCGAGCTTCAAACACTGCGACATATCAGGGAGGGGGAGAGTTACCTGGACTCCGTGTTTCAGGAGGTAGTCACACCAATTAGAGTAACTAATTCAGAAGTAGCCCGTGGTCAGGGACAGGAAGGTGTGACTACGAGTGAGGCAGGTACAGGGATCCAGAAGGTAGTGTTGGAGGAGCCGCAGCCCTTGCTCTTGTCCAACAGGTTCGAGGTTCTTACTCCCTGTGTGGATAGGAGCGGGGACTGCAGGGAGGATGAGCAACCTGGCCACAGCACCGTGGTAAGGGGGGCCATTCAAGTGGGGGGAGTAAAAAGAAATGTTGTAGTGGTAGGGGATAGTATCATTAGGGGGATAGATAGGGTTCTTTGCAGCCAAGAGCGAGAGTCCCGAAGGCTGTGTTGCCTGCCCGGTGCCAGGGTTAAGGACATCTCCTCTGGGCTGGAGAGAAACTTGGAGTGGGAGGGGGAGGATCCAGTTGTCGTGGTCCATGTTGGTACCAATGACATAGATAGGACAAGGAAAGAGGTTCTGCTGAGGGAGTTTGAGCAGCTAGGGGCCAAAATAAAAAGCAGAACCTCGAGGGTAATAATCTCTGGATTACTACCTGAGCCACGAGCAAATTTGGCTAGGGTAAATAAAATCAGGGAGTTGAATGCGTGGCTCAAAGACTGGTGTGGGAAAAATGGGTTTTGCTTCTTGGGACACTGGCACCAGTACTGGGGCAGGAGAGAGCTGTTCCGTTGGGACGGACTTCACTTGGCCAGTGCTGGGACTAGTGTCCTGGCGAATCGAATAACTAGGGCTGTGGAGAGGGCTTTAAACTAATTAGTGGGGGGGAGGTTTCAAGAGAGCAAAAAATAAAAATGACAACAGAGAGGGTCATAGACATAGGTAGCAGTAGGGGAATCACAAATCAGAGCGTGGCAGGAAGGGACAGAGTGTGTGGAGTAAAAGGTAAAGTGGTAAAAAGTGAAAAAGCAGGAACTAAGTGCCACAAAGCATATTTGAAAGTTCTCTATCTGAATGCACGTAGCATTCGTAACAAAATAGACGAGTTAATGGCACAAATAACTACATATGGTTATGATATTGTGGCCATTACAGAAACATGGCTGCAGGGTGACAATGCCTGGGAATTAAACATACCAGGTTATTTAACGATCAGGAAGGACAGGCAGGAAGGAAGGGGAGGTGGGGTGGCTATGTTAATAAAGGAAGGAATCACTGTAATACAGAGTAATGATATTGGGTCAAAAAATCATGATAATGAAACAGTTTGGGTGGAGATAAGGAATAATAAGGGGAAAAAAACACTAGTGGGCGTAGTCTATAGGCCTCCGAACAGTTGCAACTCTGTTGGATGGAGTATCAATCAGGAAATAGTTGAGGCATGTAATAAGGGAACATCTATAATTATGGGGGATTTTAACTATCATATTAATTGGACAAATCAATTGGGGCAGGGCTGCCTTGAGGATGAGTTCATTGAGTGTATTAGGGATGGGTTTCTTGAGCAGTATGTAACTGAACCGACCAGGGGGCAAGCAACCTTAGATCTGGTCCTGTGTAACGAGACAGGATTAATTAAAAATGTCCTAGTAAAGGATCCCCTTGCAATGAGTGACCATAACATGGTTGAATTCCATATTCAATTAGAGGGTGAGAAGGTTGGATCTCAAACAAGCGTGCTAAGCTTGAATAAAGGAGACTATGAAGGTATGCGAGCGGAATTGAGTAGAGTGGATTGGGAAAATAGATTAAAGGGTAAGACGACACATGATCAGTGGTGTACATTCAAGGAGTTATTTTACAACTTCCAAAAAAATATATTCCACTGAAAAGAAAAGGGTGTAAAAGAAAGGACAGTCATCCGTGGCTAAGTAAAGAAATTAAGGATAGTATTCAACTAAAAACAAGGGCATTTAAGGTAGCAAAATCTAGTGGGAGGACAGAGGATTGGGAAAACTTTAAAAGGCAGCAAAAAATAACAAAAAGATTAAGAAAGGGAAGATAGATTATGAAAGTAAATTAGCAAAAAATATAAAAACAGATAGTAAGAGTTTTTATAGTTATATAAAAAGAAAAAGGGTGGCTAAAGTAAATGTTGGTCCCTTAGAGGATGAGACCGGGAAATTAATGGTGGGAAATATGGAGATGGCAAAAACACTGAATGAATATTTTGTATCAGTCTTTACAGTAGAGGACACTAAGAATATCCCAACACTGGACAAACAGGGGGCTACAGGGGGAGAGGAGCTAAACACGATCAAAATCACTAAGGAAGTGGTACTCGGTAAAATAATGGGACTCAAGGCGGATAAATCACCTGGACCTGATGGCTTACATCCTAGAGTCTTGAAGGAAGTGGCGGTAGGGATTGTAGATGCATTGGTAATAATTTTTCAAAACTCCCTGGATTCCGCTAAGGTCCCGGCAGACTGGAAAACTGCTAATGTAACACCCTTATTTAAAAAGGGCAGTAGACAGAAGGCTGGTAACTATAGACCGGTTAGCCTAACATCTGTGGTATGTAAAATTTTGGAGTCCATTATTAAGGAAACAGTAACAGGACATTTGGATAATCATAATTTAATAGGACAAAGCCAGCATGGTTTTACGAAGGGGAAGTCATGTTTGACAAATTTGCTGGAGTTCTTTGAGGAAGTAACATATAGAGTGGATAAAGGGGAACCAGTGGATGTGGTGTATTTAGACTTCCAAAAGGCATTTGACAAGGTGCCACACAAAAGATTATTGCTTAAGGTAAAAAATCACAGGATTGGGGGTAATATTCTGGCATGGATAGAAGTTTGGCTATCTAACAGAAAGCAAAGAGTTGGGATAAATGGTTCATTCTCAGACTGGCAATCAGTAACTAGTGGTGTTCCACAGGGGTCAGTGCTGGGTCCCCAACTCTTTACAATCTATATTAACGATTTGGAGGAAGGGACCAAGTGTAACATATCAAAATTTGCAGATGATACAAAGATGGGAGGGAAAGTAGTGAGTGAGGAGGACATAAAAAACCTGCAAGGGGACATAGACAGGCTAAGTAAGTGGGCAGAGATTTGGCAGATGGAATACAACACTGGAAAGTGTGAGGTGATGCACTTTGGCAGGAAAAATCCTAGAGCAATTTATTATCTTAATGGCAAGAAACTGGAGAGTACTGAAGTGCAAAGGGATCTGGGGGTCCTGGTGCACGAAACTCAAAAGGTTAGTATGCAGGTGCAGCAAGTGATTAAGAAGGCAAATGGAATGTTGGCTTTCATTGCTAGGGGGATAGAATATAAAAATAGGGAGGTATTGCTTCAGTTGTACAAGGTATTGGTGAGACCGCACCTGGAATACTGCATACAGTTTTGGTGTCCTTACTTAAGGAAAGACATCCTTGCTCTCGAGGCAGTGCAAAAAAGGTTCACTCGGTTAATCCCGGGGATGAGGGGGTGGTCATATGAGGAGAGGTTGGGTAGATTGGGACTCTACTCATTGGAGTTCAGAAGAATGAGAGGCGATCTTATTGAAACATATAAGATTGTGAAGGGGTTGGATCGGGTGGATGTGGGGAGGATGTTCCCGATGACAGGTGAGACTAGAACTAGGGGACATAGTCTTAGAATAAGGGGCTGCTCTTTCAAAACTGAGATGAGGAGGAAGTACTTCACTCAGAGGGTGGTAGGTCCATGGAATATGCTGCCACAAAAAGCTGTAGAAGCTACATCATTAAATAAATTTAAAACAGAAATAGACAGTTTCCTAGAAGTAAAGGGCATTAAGGGTTACGGGGAGCGGGCAGGAATTTGGACATGAGTCTAGGTTCGGATCGGTCATGGCCCTGTGGGTAGTGGAGCGGGCCCAGGGACCGTGTAGCCTGATTCTGCTCCTATTTCGTGTGTGCAATTCTGTTAGATGCAGGAGATGGTTCTGTGATAGATAGTAGATTGGCGGTTAGGATCAGATCAGCCATGATCTTATTGAATGGCGGAGCAGGCTCGAGGGGCCGATTGGCCTACTCCTGCTCCTATTTCTTATGTTCTTATGTTCTTATTTCTCCACGTTATATTCCTTTTGCCATGTTCTTGCCCACTCACTTAGCTTATCTATATCCCCTTGAAGCCTCTTTGCATCCTCCTCACAACTTACATTCCCACCTAGCTTTGTATTATCAGCAAACTTGGGTATATTACATTTGGTCCCCTCATCCAAATCATTGATATAGATTGTGAATAGCTGAGGCCCAAGCACTGATCCTTGCGGAACCCCACTAGTTACAGCCTGCCAACCCAAAAATAACATTTATTCCTTCTCTGTTTTATGTCCGTTAACCAATAGTATATAACCCCCAATCCCATGAGCCCTAATTTTGTTTAATAACCTCTTGTGTGGCACCTTATCAAATGCCTTCTGAAAATCTAAATACACCACATCCACTGGTTCCCCCTCATCTATTTTGCTAGTTACCACTTCAAAAAACTCTAACAGATTCGTCAAACAAGATTTCCCTTTCATAAATCCCTGTTGACTCTGCCCAATCCCATTATTATTTTTTAAGTGCCCTGTTACCACATCCTTAATAATAGATTCTAGCATTTTCCCTACTACTGATGTCAAGCTAACTGGTCTGTAGTTCCCCATTTTCTCGCTCCCTCCTTTCTTAAATAGTGGGGTTACATTTGCTACCTTCCAACCGCAGGAACCATTCCAGAATCTATGGAATTTTGGAAAATGACAACCAATGCATCCACTATCTCTATAGCCACCTCTTTCAAAACCCTAGGATGTAGGCCATCAAGTCCAGGGGATTTATCTGCTTTCAGTCCCATTAATTTCTCCAGTACTTTTTTTTTTACTAATACTCATTTCTTTGTTCCTCATTCTCGTGAGACCCTTGATTCTCCACTATTTCTGTGAAGTTTTTTGCGTCTTCTTCCGTGAAGACAGACACAAAGTATTTGTTTAATTTCTCTGCCATTGCCTTATTCCCCATTATAATTTTTCCTGTCTCAGCCTGTGAGGGACCCACATTTACTTTTGCTAATCTTTTCCTTTTTACATTCCTATTAGAAGCTTTTAGTCTGTTTTTATGTCTCTCACTAGTTTACTCTCATGTTCTATTTTCCATTTATCAATTTCTTGGTCCTCCTTTGCTAGATTCTAAAATCCTCCCAATCCTCAGGCTTATTACTCTTTTTGGCAACATTATAAGCCTCTTCCTTTGATCTAATACTATCTTTAACTTCTCTTGTTAGCCACAGTTGGACCACTTATCCTGTGGGGTTTTTGTGCCTAAAAGGAATGGATATTTGTTGTAAATTATGTATTAATTCTTTAAATGCTAGCCATTACCTATCTACCATCATACCTTTTAATGCAATTTCCCAACCTACCTTAGTCAACTCACCCCTCATACCTACGTAGTTTGCTTTGTTTAGATTTAAGACCCTAGTTTCGGATTTAACTAAATCACCTTCAAACTCAGTATAAAATTCTATCATATTATGGTCACTCTTCCCGAAAGGCCCCTTTACTACAAGGTTATTAATTAACCCTTTCTCATTGCACAATACTAGATCTAAAATAGCCTGTTCCCTAGTTGGTTCCTCAACATATTGATCTAGAAAACTATCTAGCATACTTTCCATGAATTCGTCTTCCACACTATTACTGCAAATTTGGTTTGCCCAGTCTATATGTAGATTAAAGTCCCCCATGATCACTGTATTACCCTTGTTACATGCCCCTCTAATTTCCTGATTTATACTCTGCCCTACATTACAACTACTGTTTGGGGCCTATAAACAACTCCCAACAATGTTTTCTGCCCCTTGCTGTTCCTTAGCTTCGCCCAAACTGATTCGACTTCTTGATTTTCAGAGCCAAGATCCTTTCTCTCTACTGTCTTTATCCCATCCTTTATTCTAAAAGTATCCTGGAATATTTAGTTCCCAACCTTGGCCACATTGCAACCACGTCTCTGTAATGGCTATTAGATCAAACCTATTAATTTCTATCTGCGCTATTAATTCATCTATCTTATTGCGAATGCTTCGCACATTCAGATATAGTGCCTTTAGCTTTGACTTATTTCTATTTTTCCCCTGATGTCACCTTTATCTGATAGATGAGTTGACGGCACAAATAGAAATAAATGGGTATGATCTGATAGCCATTACAGAGACGTGGTTGCAAGGTGACCAAGGCTGGGAACTGAATATTCAGGGGTATTTGACATTTCGGAAGGATAGGCAGAAAGGAAAAGGAGGTGGGGTAGCTCTGTTAATAAAGGATAAAGTCATTGCAGTGGTGAGGAATGATATTGGCTCAGAAGCTCAAGATGTAGAATCAGTTTGGGTGGAGATAAGAAATAGTAAGGGTAAGAAGTCCCTGGTGGGAGTAGAATATAGGCCCCCTAACAGTAGCTATACTGTAGGACAGAGTATAAATCAAGAAATAATGGGGGCTTGTAAGAAAGGTACTGCAATAATTATGGGTGATTTTAATCATCATATAGATTGGACAAATCAAATTGGCAAGAGTAGCCTTGAGGACGAGTTCATAGAGTGTATTTGGGATGGTTTCTTAGAGCAATATGTTGAGAAACCAACCAGGGAGCAGGTTATTTTAGATCTGGTACTGTGTAATGAGACAGGATTAATTAATGATCTCATAGTAAAAGATCCCCTAGGAAAGAGTGATCATAGCATGGTAGAATTTCAAATTCAGTTTGAGGGTGAGAAACTTGGGTCTGAAACTAGTGTTCCAAACTTAAATAAAGGCAATTACAAGGGTATGAGGACAGAGTTGGCTAAAGTGGACAGGGAAAATAGATTAAAGGGTAAGACAGTAGATCAGCAGTGGTAGACATTTAAGGAGATATTTCATAAATCTCAGCAAAGGTATATTCCAGTGAGAAAGAAAGGCTTTACAAGAAGGATGTACCATCCGTGGCTAACTAAGGAAGTTAAGGATGGTATCAAATTGAAAGAAAAGGCATACAATGTTGCGAAGATTAGCGGTAGGCCAGAGGATTGGGAAATTTTGGGCCGAAAATTGATCCCGGGACGCGAGAGTACGCACTGCGTACTCTTGCGTATTCCCACTCCAATTGCCGGTTTTCTGCATGCCCTGCGCATGCGCTGAAAACCGGCAATTGCTCTTCTGAAAAGGGGGTGGGTCCTGGGTGCATCGCGTGCGCGCTACAGGCTGCACGCACGCTGTGTACTTCATGCTTTGGACGCGCAGGTAAGTAGGGAAGATTTTGGAAATGTAAAAAGGAGGAGTAAGACCCGCTTTTAAGAAGGTAAGTAGTGAATTAAGTATTTTTTTGAATTTTTTTTTTACAGGTATATCTTTTTTAGAGACTTTAAAGACAGGTAAGTTTATTTTTATAACTTTTTAAAAGATTTTTAATTTTTTCAAAAATTTAATTTTTTATTTAAAATGGTTAATTTAATTAACTATACTTATTTTATTAATGTGATGGGTTTTTTTTTAAATTTAATTGAGGTTTAGCTGTTATTTTGGGGGGGTGTAAGATTCATAGATTTCACAGCAGGTCTGTGAAACTTATGAATGGAAGATGGTGTGCTGCCATTGGCTCTAACTGAGTCACGTGATCCCACAGCTCGCACGAATTCACTACGCCGCTGGGATACGCAAGCCCAGCACAGCTGATGTCTGGAACATCAAGTTCGTGCGAGCTGGATCTGAAAAAGCACAAGCGAGGTGAGACATCGCGGGGAAGGCTTACCCCCGCGGGAACAGAGCGAGATCAATTTCTGGGCCATTCAGAAACCAGCAAAGGATGACTAAAAAAATTATAAAGAGGGAGAAGATAGAGTATGAGAATAAACTAGCAAAGAATATAAAAACAGACAGTAAGAGCTTCGACAGGTATATAAAAAGGAAGAGAGTAGCTAAAGTAAATGTTGGTCCCTTAGAGGATGAGACTGGGGAATTAATAATGGGAAATAGAGAAATGGCAGAGACTCTAAACAATTATTTTGGATCAGTCTTCACAACATCCCAATAATAATTGATAATCAAGGGGCTATAGGGAGAGAGGAACTTAAAACCATCTCCATCACTAGAGAAAAAGTACTCGGCAAAGTAATGGGGCTAAAGGCCGACAAGTCCCCTGGACCTGATGGCCTGCATCCTAGGGTCCTAAAAGAAGTGGCTGCAGAGGTAGTGGATGCGTTGGTTGTAATCTAACAAAATTCCCTGGATTCTGGAGAGGTCCCAGCGGATTGGAAAACCGCAAATGTAACGCCACTATTCAAGAAAGGAGGGAGACAGAAAGCAGGAAACTATAGGCCAGTTAGCCTAACATCTGTCATTGGGAAAATGCTGGAATCCATTATTAAGGAGGTAATAGCAGGACATTTAGAAAATCATAAGATACTCAAGCAGTCAACATGGTTTTATGAAAGGGAAATCGTGTTTGACAAATTTGCTAGAGTTCTTTGAGGATGTAACAAACAGGGTGGATAAAGGGGAACCAGTAGATGTGTATTTAGATTTCCAGAACGCATTCGATAAGGTGCCACATAAAAAGTTACTGCACAAGATAAGAGCGCACGGAGTTGGGGGTAATATATTAGCATGGATAGGGGATTGGCTAACTATCAGAAAAGAGAGTCGGGATAAATGGGTCATTTTCCGGTTGGCAATCAGTAACTAGTGGGGTGCCACAGGGGTCAGTGCTGGGGCCTCAACTATTTACAATCTATATTAATAACTTGGATGAAGGGACCGAGTGTACTGTAGCAAAATTTGCTGATACAAGGTGGGTTAGCAAGTTGTGAGGAGGCCACAAAGAGTCTGCAAGGGGATATAGACAGGCTAAGTGAGTGGGCAAAAATTTGGCAGATGGATTATAATGTGGGAAAATGTGAGGTTATCCACTTTGGAAGGAAGAATGAAAAAGCAAATTATTATTTAAATGGAGTGAGACTACAAAATGCTGCGGTACAAAGGGATCTGGGGGGTCCTAGTACATGAAACACAAAAACTTAGCATGCAGGTACAGCAAGTAATTAGGAAGGCTAATGGAATGTTGGCCTTTATTGCAAGGGGTATGGAGTATAAAAGTAGGGAAGTTTTGATGCAACTTTACAGGGCGCTGGTGAGACCGCATCTGGAGTACTGTGTACAGTTTTGGTCTCCATATTTAAGGAAGGATATACTTGTATTGGAGGCAGTGCAGAGAAGGTTCACTAGGTTGATTCCTGGGATGAAGGGGTTGACGTATGACGAAAGGTTGAGCAGGTTGGGCCTCTACTCATTGGAGTTTAGAAGAATGAGAGGTGATCTTATTGAAACATAAGATTCTGAGGGGGATTGACAGGGTGGATGCTGACAGGATATTTCCCCTAGTGGGGGAATCTAGAACTAGGGGGCATAGTTTCAGAATAAGGGGTCGCCTATTTAAGACGGAGGTGAGGAATTTCTTCTCTCAGAGGGTCGTGAATCTTTGGAATTCTCTACCCCAGAGCTGTGGAGGCGGAGTCATTGAATATATTCAAGGCGGAGATTGACAGACATTTGAACTGCAAGGGAGTCAAAGGGTATGGGGAGAGAGCGGGAAAGTGGTGTTGAGACCAAGATTGGATCAGCCATGATCTTATTGAATGGCGGAGCAGGCTTGAGGGGCCGATTGGCCTACTCCTGCTCCTGTTTCTTATGTTCTTATGTTAGTCACTGATGCCTTATTACCTTTGTTACTCTCTCTGTTCCTTCCTGACCCACTCTGCTTATTTTTACCCAAAGCTCTACTCTGCTCTAGAGCCTTGACATTTCTCTCGCAGCTTTTAAATTTACTCTTTCCTGAATCCTCCCACCCTCCCTTCATTAGTTTAAAGCCCTGTCTACTGCCCTAGTTATTTGGTTTGCCAGGACACTGGTCCCAGCCCGGTTTAAGTGGAGACCGTCTCAATGGAACAGCTCCTTCTATCCCCAGTACTGGTGCCAGTGCCCCATGAACTAAAACCCCTTCCTCCCACACCATTCTTTCAGTCACGCATTTAAACCTCTAATCTGTTTGTCCCTTTGCTAATTTGCGCGTGGCTCAGGTAACAATCCAGAGATTATTACCTTTGAGGTTCTGCTTTTTATTTTGGATCCTAGCTCCTCAAACTCCCTCAGCAGAACCTTATTCCTAGTTCTACCTATGGCGTTGGTTCCTACGTGGACCACGACAACTGGATCCTCTCCCTCCCACTCCAAGTTCTTCTCCAGCCGCGAGGAGATGTCTTTAACCCTGGCACCAGGCAGGCAACACAACCTTCGGAACTCTTGGTCGCGGCTGCAGAAAACAGTATCTGTCCCCCTGACTATACGGTCCCCTGTCCCCTACCACAACTACATTCCCTTTCACTACCCCCCCACACCCCACTTGAATGGCCTCCTGCACCATGGTGCCATGGTCAGCTTGCTCATCCATCCTGCAGGCTTTTCCCTCATCCACACAGGCAGCAAGAACCTCATACCTGTTGGACAAGGGCAAAGGCTGAGGCTCCTCCAGCACTGCACCTGGGGTCCCCTTACCTGCCTGCGTTGCAGTCACACCCTCCTGTCCCTGACCACTAACCAGACCTATACCACTATCTAACCTAAGGGGTGTGACAGCCTCCTGGATCAAAGTGTCCAGGTAACTCTCCCCATCCCTGATGCCCCGCAATGTCTGCACCTCAGACTTCAGCTCAAAAACTCTGAGCTGAAGTTCCTCAAGATGCAGGCACTTACTGCAAACATGCTATAAAGTAGTATTGCTGCCTGGGCACAGGGCACAGATCACACTGTTATAATTCTGAAACAATTTTAAAATAGGAATAGGAGGCCATTCAATTAGATCATGGCTGATCTGTATCTCAACTCCATTTACTCGCGTTGGTTCCGTTACCCTTACCCAACAAAAATACCATCACCTCCAAGGGTCAAAATCCTGGAACTCCCTATCCAACAACATTGTGAAAGTATCTTCACCACACGGACTGCAGTGGTTCAAGGAGAAAATGCATCACCACCTTCTCAAAGGCAACTAGGGATGGGCAATAAATACTGGCCTTGCCAGCGCTGCCCATATCCCAAGAATGAAAAAAAGGTTAGACCACAAAACACATAGAAACATAGAAGATAGGAGCAGGAGCAGGCCATTCAGCCCCTCGAGCCTGCTCCGCCATTCAATGAGATCATGGCTGATCATCCAAATTCAGTACCCTGTCCCTGCCTTCTCCCCATATCCCTTGATCCCTTTAGCTTTAAGAAATATATCTAACTCATTCTTGAATATATTTAATGAATTGGCCTCTACTGCCTTCTGTGGTAGAGAATTCCACAGGTTCACCACTCTCTGGGTGAAGAAATTCCTCCTCATCTCAGTCCTAAATGGCTTACCCCTTATCCTCAGACTGTGACCCCTGGTTCTGGACTCCCCGGCCATCAGGAACATCCTTCCTGCATCTAGTCTGTCTAGTCCTGTTAGAATTTTATAAGTTTCAATGAGATCCCCTCTCATTCTTCTAAACTCCTAGCGAGTATAAGCCCAATCGACCCAATCTCTCCTCATACGTCATTCCTGCCATCCCAGGTATCAGCCTGGTGAATCTTCGCTGCACTCCCTCCATGGCAAGAACATCCTTCCTCAGATAAGGCGACCAAAACTGCACACAATACTCAAGGTGTGGTCTCACCAAGGCCCTGTACAACTGCAGCAAGACATCCTTGTTCCTGTACTCGAACCCTTTCGCTACGAAGGCCAACATACCATTTGCCTTCTTAACCGCCTGCTGCACCTGCATGCTTACCTTCAGCGACTGGTGCACAAGGACACCCAGGTCTCGTTGCACTTCCCCTTCTCCCAATCTATTGCCATTCAGATAATAATCTGCTTTCCTGTTTTTGACACCAAAGTGGATAACCTCGCATTTATCCACATTATATTGCATCTGCTATGCTTCTGCCCAATCACCCAACCTGTCCAAATCATACTGGAGTTTCTCGGCATCCTCCTCACGGCACACACTCCCACCCAGCTTTGTGTCGTCTGCAAACGTGGAGATATTACATCCAATTCCCTCGTCTAGATCATTAATATATATTGTGAATAGCTGGGGTCCAAGGACTGATCCCTGCGGTGCCCCACTAGTCACTGCCTGCCACTCAGAAAAAGACCCATTTATTCCAACTCTTTGCTTTCTGTCTGCCAACCAGTTCTCTATCCAAGTCAATATCTTGCCCCCAATCCCATGTGCCTTAACTTTACACGCTAATCTCTTATCAAAAGCCTTCTGAAAGTCCAAATACACCACATCCACTGGTTCTCCCTTATCTATTTTACCAGTTACATCCTCAAAAAATTCCAGTAGATTAGTCAAGCACGAGTTACCTTTTGTAAATCCATGTTGACTTTGTCCGATCCTGTCACTGTTTTCCAAGTGCTCTGCTATTACATCTTTTATAATGGACTCTAGCATTTTCCCCACTACCGATGTCAGGCTTACCGGTCTATAATTCCCCGTTTTCTCTCTACCACCTTTTTTGAATAGTGGGGTAACATTAGCTACCCTCCAATCCATGGGTACTGTTCCAGAGTTTATAGAATTTTGGAAGATGACCAGCAATGCATCCACTATTTCTAGGGCCACTTCCTTAAGTACCCTAGGATGTAGATTATCAGGCCCTGGGGATTTATCGGCCTTCAATCCCGTCAATTTCCCTAACACTATTTCCCTACAAATACTGATTTCTTTCAGTTCCTCCTTCTCATTAGACCCTATGTTCCCCGACATCTCTGGGAGGTTATTTGTGTCCTCCTTTGCAGATTAGTAGCAGAATACTGTATTGTGCATCATCCAATTTATACGAGCAATGCCACAGGAGATCCCCTGTGATACAAGAAAGAAACTTAGATTTATATAGTACTTCCTAAAAATGTTACATCTAGCATAACTTGCCTTCAGTCTTTGTTATAAAAAAAGTCAATTAAGAAAATAATTGGCCTCAGTAACTATAATTAAAACTGGACCAATTGATCCAAGCATTAATTTCAAAAATGCAAATAATTGCACCTTGTAGCCTTAAAAGGAAACACCCTTACACTTTAGTAGCAAAATACTACATTGAGCATTACATTTTTTTTATTCGTTTATGGGATGTGGGCGTCGCTGGCAAGCCCAGCATTTATTGCCCATCCCTAATTGCACTCGAGAAGGTGGTGGAGAGCCGCCGCCTTGAACCGTTGCAGTCAGTGTGGTAAAGGTTCTCCCACAGTGCTGTTAGGGAGGGAGTTCCAGGATTTTGAGCGAGCGACGATGAAGGATAGGCGATATACTTCCAAGTCAGGATGGTGTGTGACTTGGAGGGGAACTTGGAGGTGGTAGTGTTCCCATGCGCCTGCTGCCCTTGTCCTTCTAGGTGGAAGAGGTCACGGGTTTGGGAGGTACTGCCGAAGAAACCTTGACGAGTTGCTGTAGTGCATCTTGTAGGTGGTACACACTGCAGCCACGGTACGCCGGTGGTGGAGGGAGTGAATGTTTAAGGTGGTGGTTGGGGTGCCAATCAAGCGGGCTGCTTTGTCCTGGATGGTGTCGAGCTTCTTGAGTGTTGTTGGAGCTGCACTCATCCAGGCAAGTGGAGAGTATTCCATCACACTCCTTACTTGTGCCTTGTAGATGATGGAAAGGCTTTGTGGAGTCAGGATGTGAGACACATGCCGCAGAATACCTAGCCTCTGACCTGCTCTTGTTGCCACAGTATTTATGTGGCTTATCCAATTAAGTTTCTGGTCAATGGTGACCCCCAGGATGTTGATGGTGGGGGATTCGGTGATGGTAATGCCGTTGAATGTCAAGGGGCGGTGGTTAGATTCTCACTTGTTGGAGATAGTCATTGCCTGGCACTTGTGTGGCGCGAAAGTTACCTGCCACTTATCAGCTCAAGCCTGAACGTCGTCCAGGTCTTGTTGCATGCGGGCATCGATTGCTTCATTATCTGAGGAGTTGTGAATGACATGGAACACTGTGCAGTCATCAGCGAACATCCCCATTTCTGACCTTATGTTGGAGGGAAGGTCATTGATGAAGCAGCTGAAGATGGTTGGGCTTAGAACACTGCCCTGAGGAACTCCTGCAGCGATGTCCTGGGGCTGTGATGATTGACCTTCAACCACCACAACCATCTTCCTTTGTGCTAGGTATGACTCCTACCAGTGTAGAGTTTTCCCCCGATTCCCACTGACTTCAGTTTTACTAGGGCTTCTTGATGCCGCACTCGGTCAAATGCTGCCTTGATGTCAAGGGCAGTCACTCACACCTCACCTCTGGAATTCAGCTCCTTTGTCCATGTTTGGACCAAGGCTGTAATGAGGTCGGGAGCAGAGTAGTCTTGGCTAAACCCAAACTGGGCATCAGTGAGCAAGTTATTGGTGAGTAAGTGCCGCTTGATAGCACTGTCGATGACACCTTCCATCACTTTGCTGATGCTTGAGAGTAGACTGATGGGGCGGTAATTGGCCGGACTGGATTTGTCCTGCTTTTTGTGGACAGGACATACCTGGGCAGTTTTCCAAGTTCCCCTCCAAGTCACACACCATCCTGACTTAGAAGTATATCGCCGATCCTTCATCGTCGCTGGGTCAAAATCCTGGAACTCCCTCCCTAACAGCACTGTGGGAGCACCTTCACCACACGGACTGCAGCGGTTCAAGGTGGCAGCTCAGCACCACCTTCTCAACGGCAATTAGGGATGGGCAAGAAATGCTGGCCTTGCCAGCGACGCCCACATCCCATAAAAACGAATTCAAAATAAAGTGCATGGGAACACCATTACCTCCAAGTCACACACCATCCTGACTTCGAAATATATCGGCGTTCCTTCACCGTCGCTGGGTCAAAATCCTGGAACTCCCTCCCTAACAGCACTGTGGGAGTACCTTCACCACACGGACTGCAGCGGTTTAAGGCGGCTCACCACCACCTTCTCAAGGGCAATAAATTCTGGTCTTGCCAGTGACATCCACATCCCAGGAATGAAAAAAAAAAGTCCACATTTATAATGACAAGCACCCATGTAACTTGTAATTGCATTATGTTGCCATTCAGCAGTTCTGTATTATCGTTTCCCTACAAATCGCTCAAAAAGCTTCCTGAAAACTTTAAACTACCAATATTTTTCCTCAGTAAGTAACATTTCTAATGTTCAAAATAAGGGTTTAAACTATATAGAAAACTCAAGTACTTGTATATTTCACAATAACATGATTCAAATTTATCAACTGAAATGTTTTTTGCGTCTTTTAATGCCTACATTAGTTTTTAGTTGAAGACCCCAACCTTTCCTCAAAAGCCTGGGCTGGGACATCATACCTTTGCTAGAGCTGTGACGCAACGAGCTGAATTTAGATCGTCCATCTGAACATGTGCAGTATACCCAATTTCACAGGATGCATCAGTACTGTTTAGTGAGCTGCGCTGGTGGAATATTTTCCCTTTGCGTCCAGCAGTTCCTTCCCCGTGGTTTTTCACAATTATTTGAAGAAAATATAGAGGATTCATTTTAAAAGCTTTATTCAGGTAAAGTTGACAGTTTATTTTTTAAGTATGCGTGTGTGTTTGCATACACACTTGTACATACATGAGTCTACAATGAAAGTACTGTACTGATTAACATACCTGTTGTAGGTTTTGTTTGTGTTTTACAAACTTCAGAAAGTGGATGAAGCTGAGAGAGACACAGTGGTATAAAAGAGAAAGGCACAAAGAGAAAAAGCCAAGGAGAGAGAGAGTCTTGCCTTATGCTAATGTTAGTTCAATTTTCAACAAAAGTTGAATTTTCAAGCTACCTAATTAACTCACCCATGTTTGTTGACATTTAGGAAAGGTAAATGCCAAAAGTTTCTATCTGTAAGACGGAGATTTATTTGCTAACACCGATAAAAGAGCATAGAGACAGAGAGGAGGAAAGAGTTACAGACAGAGGGGAGAGAGAGAGACACACAGAGGGGAGAAAGTTTGTTCTCGAGAGGAATAAGTGGGAATGGGGATAGATCATTAAGGGTGAGGTGGGTGACAGCAGAGCAAGGGGGAGAGCTGGATAGAGGGGGGAAGTGCATAATTCAAAGGGAAAGAGGCAGGGGTAGCAAGGGGATTGTAGGAAGGGGGCAGTAGAAAGATGCAGGGGTGGGGACACAATAGGAGTTGGGGTGGTGGGGGGGGGGGGTGGGGGAGGGAGCTGCTGAGGGCCATATTATCCCCACAACTTCAAATGTAGCCACAGCTGTTGGTGGCTCCTTTCCTCACCACACATGCCCCACCCCCCATCTCATACCTGAAAGGAAAGAGAGAGAGAAGAGCAGAAGGTGGCGGAGAGAAGCAGAAGAGAAGGGGAAAATATCAATGCAGAAGGGAGAGCTGGCGAGGGAGAGAGAGGAAAACATGAATACAGCAGACAGGTAAGAGAGAGATCACTTGCAATGCCATGGGCCATCAGCTAGTAATAATCAAAGTCATTGATTTAGTTTTCAAAGAAGAACGGACATAATTAAGGAATTCAATCTCCAAAACACAGTAAAAATCTCAGAATACTTTATAAAACTGCAATTTGACACAGAGTCACCATAAATAATGCATTATGAGCAATACAGAGATCTGCTGATATATAGGGGGAGAAATTCAGTATCGCCCCATTTGGGGCGCAATTATCGGCCGGGCGCAAAAATTAGCGCCTGGCGCTAATTATCGCCACCGACTGCAAACTTGACTTTTATCGCCCCTGGAGGTGATTGGAGCGCTAAATCAGGCGCTTCACACCTGTCTTAAGGCGCAAAGGCCTGGGAGCGAGGCGCTACCTCAGAGCGCTGGCGAAGCTCATGTGATGTCAGTCAGCAACGGAACACACACACAATGGCACGGGCCAGTTCTTAAAGGGGATGGTTGATCTTGCTTTCAATCCACATCCTGCTCATTGCAGCCTTGAATCTCGGCCTGGAGAGACCTGTACATCAAATCTGCTGGAAAGAACAATGGAGAGTACCAGGGAAAGAGCTCAGAGTGCAGCCCCCCCAGTCTCTTCTAAATCGATACAAGGAATGGCAAATCAAAATGAACCTGTAAAGTGCTGCTCAGTACCCAAAACTCCTTCACACAGCGTTGAATCTCTCCAGAAGACTCTCTCCCTCTCTCTCAGAATGCGTGGTTCAAAAATGGCACCAAGAATAAAAGGCAGGAAGCGGTCGCCTTTAAATAGCGCTCCCCCAGTCCCTTCATGACTGCAAAACGCTCCCCTCAACATGTCGTTGCTAGCGTCAGGCGGTAAGGCAGGGGGCGCCACTCAATATCCGCTCCGGGGCGATGCCGGGGCATTGCGCACTCGACTGACGTCACGATCTGCCGGCGCAGGAGATCGTGGCGGTAGTGTTTAGCGCCGCCGCAAAGTGTCTAGTTAATTTTGCGAGCGGCGCAAACATCGCCGCGCCTGGGCGCTAGATGATTTGCGCCCCATTAGCGCCCTCTTAAGGCGCTAACGGGAGGCGCAACCAACTGAATTTTCCCCCATAGTCTTTCACCTCATGCATGCGCATCACTCTCAAGACATCACACAAATTGTAACACTTTGTGACAGATGCAAAACATTTTTTTTAAATAGCCAGGCTTTGACCTGGAGCCTGAAATTTGTGGACCTCTGCTTCATTCAGGTAAAGTTACAAGCACCTACAACTATCTGGATTACCATAGGAAGTACTTGAGCAGTAACCTTAAAAGGGAGATTACAGATCAGTAGCTACACATTACAACTGTGCTCCAGGCCCCAGACTATGAGCAACACCATGGGAGGTTAGAAAATATATTTGGACTAATTTGGGCTGCTGCAACATTTCCTGCATAAATGAGGAGCCTCACAATGCATGAGCTTCACAGTTCCTCCTCTGGTAACTTTCATACTTCAGTCAAGACTGTGTGCCTTTCTATTTCTGTCACAACAGTTTTTAAAACCTGTTGCCACTTTCAAGAAGCTCTGAATAAATAATCAAAGTCTGTCTGAAATGAGACCTGGCCAACTAACAACCAAAGAAGGTTCGGAATTTTCCGATGTTTGTAACCTGATAGAATCATAGAATCGTTACAGCACAGTAGGAGGCCATTCAGCCCGTCCCTCTGCAAGAGCAACTCAGCTAGTCCCACTCCCCCGCCCTTTCCCTGTAGCCCTGCATACTTATCAAATTCCCTTTTGAAAACCACTATTGAATCAGCCTACACCACCCTTTCAAGCAGTGCATTCCAGATCATAACCACTCGCTACGTAAAAACGTTTTTCCTCATGTTACCTTTGGATCTTCTGCCAATCATCTTAAATCTGTGTCCTCTGGTTCTCGACCCTTCCGCCAATGGGAACAGTTTCTCGCTATCTACTGTCTAGACCCCTCATGATTTTGAACACCTCTATTAAATCTCCTCTTAATCTTCTCTGCTCTAAGGAGAACAACCCCAGCTTCTCCAGTCTATCCACGTAACTGTAATTCCTCATCCCTGGAACCATTCTCGTAAATCTTTTCTGCACCCTCTCCAAGGCCTTCACATCCTTCCTGAAGTGCAGTGCCCAGAATTGGACACAATAACTCCAGTTGTGATCAAACCAGTGTTTTATAAAGGTTCATCATAACTTCCTTGCTTTTGTACTCTATGCCTCTATTTATAAAGCCCAGGATCCCGTATGCTTTTTTAACTGCTTTCTCAACCCGCCGTGCCACCTTCAACGATTTGATCTCTCTGTTCCTGCACCCTCTTTAGAATTGTACCCTTTAGTTTATAGAATCCTTCAAAAGCTGTTCTGTGCAAACTGCATGTTTCAGAGTTGGCAAATGTCCAGTTTCAGCAATCCAAACATTTTCTCTACTTACCAGGTAACAGAACTAAGTAAAAGGTGCAAAACCCTTCCTCTTAAGTGAACAGTTTCTACACAACTGTGTGGAGTAAATGGAATGAATGGGTGACGAGGCAGAAGAGCCCATTTGGTACTTTTGGGAAGGGATTGAAAGAGCTGTGACTATGAAGGAGCATTACTTAAACATTATAAATTTAACTTGAATGGCAACGCTTTGCAGATCAATTCAGGAAAATTATAGTAAGAACACAAGAGAAACAAACACTTGAAAAATGAAACTAAAGCCTTTAATTAGTCTGTATATTTATTTTAATTAGAAATTATGTAATGAGGAAAAAGTATTAAGCTTGTTCCATACAATCCACACTTTCCTTACTCAATCCAACTTGCATCAAGGAAAGATTCTGTATTTCTCCCTGCCCACACGCCAAAGTAAAACAAGCAAAACTACAGCATATATATTTAAACTTACATCATCTTTAACGCTATAGTTTCCTTGAGTTGACATTTCCATGGTAACTCCAGTTAGGGAACCATCATGTTCCACAACATTTGATTGAGGTTAGGACACCAAACTCATTTTTAAAACTAGCTAGATGTGTAACGGCTTTAAAGGCATAAATGACACAGCATTAACTGCTTTAGCCAAGAGTCTGTTCCTATCCACTATGTGGGAGAAATTCCTATACTCTCAAATCTTGCTCAAGACTTCACATAATACTACTGTTCTGTACCCATCATCTAAGTCAAATAATCCTCTTGCATCTATATTATTTATTCTTTTTAGTTTTTTAAAACATGGATAATAGTTTAAAAAAATCAGTTCTGCAACTCCCCTTCAATACTTAGACATTAATTTAGTTCCAAGAAAGGAGGTTGTCAAATCAAGCTCTACTTCAGGACTTGAGCACTTCAGAGTAGTACGAGGGGAGTGCTGCACTGTCAGATTAAACCAGGACCATGTCTATCTGTTCACATGGGAGTAAAAGATCTCATGGCACTTTTGGAAGAGGACAGGGAATTCTTCCTCTCAATCACCACCACCAAAGACAGGTTCATTGACGATTTGTGTCATTTGCTATTTTTAGGACCTCGTGTACAAATTAGCCAACACAACAGTGACATTATTTTAAATAAATAATTCATTAGTTGTAAAGTACTTTGGGATGTCCTGGTGATGTGAAAAGAATTATATATGTGCATATATATTTCTTCTTCAGAGCTGCAAGTCACAGAATCATTCTTGTTACTCTCCAGTAGATCAGTGTCTTCATGAAGAAATAGTACTCAAAACTGCGCCTAATATTCCAATTGTAAACCCTCCGGTAATAACTTGTTTTCATTTATGGCCAAATATCATTGAGAACATGATTAACCTTGTTTATAATCACCTCACATTGCAGAGATACTTTCAGTGAGTGATCAATAATCACTCAAATCCTTTCCCATTTTTACAAGTAGACATGTTTTCATGGTTTACACAATTCATACTTCCAACCATACACATATATTTACATTAAAATCTATCTGCAATTCCTTAGCCTATTCATTTAATTGGTACCATCAATCTATCTTGTACGGTGACCTATGTAGTTTAAGATAGTCAGTAAATTTTGTAGTAGTACAGGTATTTTTTTTCCACATCATTTATGAATTGTGAACAATATGCGACCCAGCCTTTGTTATAGAAGATAGGAGCAGGAGTTGGCCATTCGGCCCCTCAAGCCTGCTCCGCCATTTAATGAGATCATGGCTGATCATCCAAATTCAGTACCCTGTCCCTGCTTTCTCCCCATATCCCTTGATCCCTTTAGCCTTAAGAAATATATCTATCTCCTTCTTGAATATATTTAATAAATTGGCCTCAACTGCCTTCTGTGGTAGAGAATTCCACAGGTTCACCACTCTCTGGGTGAAGAAATTCCTCCTCATCTCAGTCCTAAATGGCTTACCTCTTATCCTTAGACTGTGACCTCTGGTTCTGGACTCCGCTGCCATCGGGAACATCCTTCCTGCATCTAGTCTGTCTAGTCCTGTTAGAATTTTATAAGTTTCAATGAGATCCCCTCTCATTCTTCTAAACTCTAGCGAATATAAGCTTAATCGACCCAATGTCTCTTCATACGTCATTCCTGCCATCCCAGGTATCAGTCTGGAAAATCTTCGCTGCACTTCCTCCATGGCAAGAACATCCTTCCTTAGATAAGGCGACCAAAACTGCACACAATATTCAAGGTGTGGTCTCACCAAGCGCTTGTACAACTGCAGCAAGACATCCTTGCTCCTGTACTCGAATCCTCTCGCTATGAAGGCCAACATACCATTTGCCTTCTTAACCGCCTGCTGCACCTGCATGCTTACCTTCAGCGACTGGTGCACAAGGACTCCCAGATCTCGTTGCACTTCCCCTTTTCCCAATCTATTGCCGTTCAGATAATAATCTGTCTTCGTGTTTTTGCCACCAAAGTGGATAACCTCGCATTTATCCACATTATACGGCATCTGCCATATCACCCAAACTGTCCAAATCATACTGGAGTTTCTCTGCATCCTCCTCACAGCACACACGCCCACCCAGCTTTGTGTCGTCTGTAAACTTGGAGATATTACATCTAGTTCCCTCGTCTAGATCATTTATATATATATATATATATATATATATATATATATATATTGTGAATAGCTGGGGTCCTAGCACCGATCCCTGCGGTACCCCACTAGTCACTGCCTGCCACTTGGAAAAAGACCCGTTTATTCCAACTCTTTGCTCCCTGTCTGCCAACCAGTTCTCTATCCAAATCAGTACCTTACCCCCAATCCCATGTGCTTTAACTTTGCACGCTAATCTCTTATGCGGGACCTTATCGAAAGCCTTCTGAAAGTCCAAATACACCACATCCACTGGTTCTCCCTTATCTATTCTACCAGTTACATCCTCAAAAAATTCCAGTAGATTAGTCAGGCATGATTTACCTTTTGTAAATCCATGTTGACTTTGTCCGATCCTCTCACTGTTTTCTAAGTGCTCTGCTATTACATCTTTTATAATGGACTCTAGCATTTTGCCCACTACCGATGTCAGGCTTACTGGTCCATAATTCCCCGTTTTTTCTCTACCACCTTTTTTAAATAGTGGGGTTAGATTAGCTACCCTCCAATCCATGGGAACTGTTCCAGAGTCTATAGAATTTTGAAAGATGACCAGCAATGCATCTACTATTTCTAGGGCCACTTCCTTAAGTACCCTAGGATGTAGATTATCAGGCCCTGGGGATTTATCGGCCTTCAATCCCAGCAATTTCCCGAACACCATTTCCTTACAAATACTGATTTCATTCAATTCCTCCCTCTCATTAGACCCTATGTTCCCCGACATCTCTGGGAGTTTATTTGTGTCCTCCTTTGTGAAGACAGAACCAAAGTATGTACTTAATTAGTCTGCCATTTCTTTGTTCCCCATTATAAATTCCCCTGATTCTGACTGCAAGGGACCTACGCTTGACTTCACCAATCTTTTTCTCTTCACATATCTATAGAAGCTTTTACAGTCAGTTTTTATGTTCCCTGAAAGCTTACTCTCATATTCTATTTCCCCCCTCTTAATTAATCCCTTTGTCCTCCTTTGCTGAATCCTAAACTGCTCCCAATCCTCAGGTTTGCTGCTTTTCAAGCCAGCTTTTTTCTACTTACTGCCACCTTCTGCTGTTTATTGTTAAGACAGATAACAATCAAATTAGTTAATTTGCCAATAATTCTATGAACATTAATTACTTCACCCATTTTTTCCCTCCTTTTTCTGAAACAGATATAGAAACATAGAAACATAGAATCTAGGAGCAGGAGTAGGCCATTCGGCCCGTCGAGCCTGCTCCACCATTCAATACGATCATGGCTGATCATTCAAATCCAGTACCCTGTCCCTGCTTTAATCCCCACAGTACACATATCCCACCCTAGCCCCGTAACCCCACGTATTTAATTCCCCCCAACATATCCCATCCTATCCCCATAACCCCACATATTTAATCCCCCCCCCCTAACACTAAGGGTCAATTTATCATAGCCAAATCAACCTAACCCGCACATTTTTGGACTGTGGGAGGAAACCGGAGCACCCGGAGGAAACCCACGCAGACACGGGGAGAATGTGCAAACTCCACACAGACAGTCACCCGAGGTCAGATTCGAACCCGGGTCTCTGGCGCTGTGAGGCACCAGTGCTAACCACTATGCCACCGTGTTGCCACCAGATGCTGCTTACGGTTTCAGGAGAGCTGTATCTTATCAAAGCAGCTCGCCCAAACCCTAATCAACCCTAACCCTAGCAGCTCACCTTAACTCTAACCTAAGCAGCTCGCCCTAACCCTAACCGCTCGCCCTAATCCACCCTAACCGCTCTCCCTAACCCTAGCCGTAACCCAAGCAGCTCGCACTATCCCTAACCCAAGAAGCTCACCTTCACATGTAAGCCTAAATACGGATGTTAAAATAGGGTGCAGGGCATTGTGGTCAAGGTTACTCTTGTCCGCAGTTGTGCACTCTCTGTGTCACTAGTTAGCAGTCAGCAATGGGAACTCTGCCTAATTTCTCCTCACTAGTCCAAGAACACCAATGCTAATTATAGTGTTCACGCTGCCATTCAAGGTGAGCTCAACTAATTTAGCATAGAACACTGATCGAGTCTTAATGTTTAAAGCTTTCTAAAATTCCTAACAGAATGTAATTACTGGATTACCCTAATAAACTAATTTAATTACCCGAGAAATGTTCCACCCAAAATGTTAACCTAACTTTCTCTTCTAAACTTTGACTCGCCTGCTGTGTGCTTCTAGAATTTTCTGCTTCCCCCCCCCCCGCCATCAAGTCCTCTACACATTATGTATATATTAAAATCAGTACATACATTACACATTCCTCTTTTAGACATCACCATTCTCCATCATACCTCTGGCAGCACCTGGATAGGATTTCCCATTATTAATTAAGCAATAGTAGTCACTGGTCCCAGCCAAGCTAGGAGCTCCCCTCTCCCACTACATGGACATTCAGAGTTCAGCCGACTTCCAGCCTCACTCCCCAGATACAGGCAAGTTTACACCTGTTCCCCATTTCAATATATTGTAGACTTCTTTTAAAATGTAATTTCTTATGTTTGTTTAAAAGTTTGAACTTAAAATTTGTTTCCTTGGCCACCTTTTTTTGATTTCTTACCCTCTACTTTGGAACCTTGCTCTGACTCGACCTCCAGCCAGATCCTCAGCCCAGAGTTTTCGCTCCCAGTGCCACTCATATAGATCTCACTGCTATCTTCAGGTCCACAGGCAGGGAAGTCCTGTTGCTCTTTCCAGACCTGCTTAGGGAAATCCCATTACCATCTGCTCTCTTCAGACACCGTTCTTATGGCCCTAACCAAGCTTTCATTTCTCCAAACTCCCTTCAATAAACCATGCTAACCACCCCAGGTCCACTCTCTCACCTCTCTGCAGACACCTCCCCGACTCCAATCCTACTACTATTAACTACACTAACTATCCCAGGCCCATACTTGTATCTCTCTGCAGACACCTCTGTTATGTCTGCTGACTACTGCCAGCGACACAGTGCTAGCACGCCACAGCCCCTACAGTCCACTGTTGCCCTCCACAGAAAACAAAATTGAGAAGCAAGGTTGCTGAGGATATGTTAGTGATGGAGTCATAGAGTTATACAGCACAGAAAGAGGCCCTTCGGCCCATCGTGTCCGCGCCGGCCATCAAGCCCTGTCTATTCTAATCCCATTTTCTAGCACTTGGTCCGTAGCCTTGTATCCTATGGCGTTTCAAGTGCTCATCTAAATGCTTGAATGTTGTGAGGGTTCCTGCCTCCACCACCCTTTCAGGCAGTGAGTTCCAGATTCCAACCACCCTCTGGGTGAAAAAGGTTTTTCTTCAAATCTCCTCTAAACCTCCTGCCCCTTACCTTGAAACTATGCCCCCTGGTTATTGACCCCTCTACGAAGGGGAAAAGTTCCTTTCTATCTACCCTATCTATGCCCCTCATAATTTTGTACACCTCAATCAGGTCACCCCTCAGCCTTCTCTGCTCCAAGGAAAACAACCCCAGCCTGTCCAGTCTCTCTTCATAGCTGAAGCGCTCCAGCCCAGGTAACATCCTGGTGAATCTCCTCTGCACCCTCTCCAATGCAATCACATCCTTCCTATAGTGTGGTGACCAGAACTGCACACAGTATTCCAGCTCTGGCCTAACTAGCTTTTTGTACAGCTCCATCATAACCTCGCTGCTCTTATATTCTATGCCTTGGCTAATGAAGGCAAGTATCCCATATGCCTTTTTAACCACCTTATCTACCTGTCCTGCTGCCTTCAGGGATCTATGTACATGCACACCAAGGTCCCTCTGATCCTCTGTCCTTCCTAGGGTCCTACCATTCATTGTGTATTCCCTTGCCTTGTTAGTCCTCCCAAAATGTATCACCTCACACTTTTCAGGGTTAAATTCCATTTGCCACTGTTCTGCCCATCTGACCAACCCGTCTATATCGTCCTGTAGCCTGAGGCTTCCCTCCTCGCTATTTACCACTCCACCAATTTTCATGTCATCTGCGAACTTACTGATCATACCTCCTACATTCATATCTAAATCATTAATGTACACTACAAACAGCAAGGGACCCAGCACCGATCCCTGCGGTACACCACTGGACACAGGCTTCCAGTCACAAAAACAACCTTCGACCATCACCCTCTGCCTCCTGCCACTAAGCCAATTTTGGATCCAATGTGCCAAATTGCCCTGGATCCCATGGGCTCTTACCTTCTTGACCAGTCTCCCATGCGGGACTTTGTCAAAAGCCTTACTGAAGTCCATGTAGACTACATCAACTACACTACCCTCATCCACACACCTAGTCACCCCCTCGAAAAATTCAATCAAATTGGTTAGACATGATCTCGCCCTGACAAAGCCATGCTGACTATCCTTGATTAATCCTTGCCTCTCCAAGTGGAGACTAATTCTGTCCCTCAGAATTTTTTCCAATAATTTCCCTACCACTGATGTTAGGCTCACTGGCCTGTAATTCCCTGGTTTATCCCTACTACCCTTCTTGAATAATGGTACTACGTTAGCTGTTCTCCAGTCCTCTGGCACCTCCCGTGGCCAGAGAGGTTCTGAAAATTTGTGTCAGAGCCCCTGCAATCTCCTCCCTTGCCTCACACAGCAGCCTGGGATACATCTCGTCTGGGCCTGGGAATTTATCCACTTTTCAGTCCGCTAAAACCGCTAGTCCCTCCTCCCTCTCAATACTAATTTGTTCAAGTATATCACAATCCCCCTGCCTGATTGCTATGCCTACATCGTCCTTCTCCACAGTGAACACAGATGCAAAATATTCATTTCAAACTTCACCCACATCTTCCGGCTCTACACACAGATTGCCACTTTGGTCCCTAATGGGCCCTATTCTTTCCCTGGTTATCCTCTTGCCCTTAATATACTTATAATACACCTTGGGATTTTCCTTTATTTTGCCCGTCAGTGTTTTTTCATGCCCCCTCTTCGCTCTCCTAATTTCTTTTTTAAGTACCCCCCTGCACTTTCTATACTCCTCTTGGGCTTCCACTGTTTTTAGTACTTTGTATCTGCCAAAAGCCTCCCTTTTTTTCTTAATCCATTCTTGTAGATCCCTTGACATCCAGGGTTCCCTGGGCTTGTTGGTCCCACCCTTGACCTTTATGGGAACATGTTGGCGTTGTACTCTATTTCCTTTCTGAAAGACTCCCACTGCTCTGATGTGGATTTTCCTACAAGTAGCTGATCCCAGTCCACTTTGGCCAGATCCTGCCTTATCATATTAAAATCGGCCTTCCCCCAATTTAGAACCTTTATTTCCGGTCCATCTTTGTCCTTTTCCATAACTACCTTAAATCTCACCGAATTATGGTCACTGTCACCAAAATGCTCTCCTACTGACACTTCTACCACTTGCCCGGCTACATTCCCTAGAATTAGGTCCAGTACCGCCCCCTCTCTTGTAGGACTTTCTACATGCTGGCTCAAAAAGCTCTCCTGGATGCACTTTAAGAATTCTGCACCCTCCAAGCCTTTCACACCGACTATCCCAGTTAATATTGAGGTGAAGAACATTACCTTACCTTCTCCTTGAGCAAACACATTGCTAAGTATTATTTTTAATCCATTTTTCATAGTTATTTCATAAGTTTTAGTTTCTCTAGTATTCCTTTAAAAATCCTAATTTTCCTTTTAATTCCTTATTAAATGCAAATGATATTTTATAACATTTAGTTTCCAATTTACTGTGCCTTACAAAAATCTCATTTTCTTTTTTTAAATACAAAACTTTATAACCTATTTACTGTTCAAAAATAAATTAATTCCATCTTTGCTCCATATAACTTTCCACATTTGATTCATCCACTCCATGATTCCTTTCATACTTTATACCTAATGTAACATCTGATATTACATTTAAATAAATTATTCAGTCACTGCCACCCCACAACCACCAACTAAAACATTTATATAATTCTCCTCTTATAAATTAGTTCATTAAATCTTCCACATCCAATTGATCTCATTCCATTGTTTTTTTTTAACCAAACACTATTGTCTCTGACCTCTCGTTAGCAACGCGACAGGAGATACACGAATAATATTTTTATTTTGTAACTACTGACTAATCGTTTCACAACATATTGATAAAAATCTCCAGATGGAATTGCTTCTAATACTTGCACAATTTCCCCATCTATTTCCCCATCCCACTGGCAAGTCTCAGGACTTCAAATTTGCCTTTCTTCCTTCAAGTTATGACAACTTGTCGGGGTAGGCAAGAGTTTCAAGTTGTTACCCAAAAGTGAGATCCGATTGCTCTGACAAGCAGGCAATGCTAATTCCTTCACTGTCACCTTCACTTCTTATTGTGATGACTGGGTCATCATCTGGGAATTGCAAGAATATAAACATTGGGTTTACAGAGGTTTAGTTGCTCAACAATAAGGTCGATGAATATACATTTTATAGCATTACATTATGAAATTCATGAGATGTTTGTTGTAATAGATACAGTAACTGGAGGGAATTTATCTTTAGAAGAATAGGTAGCATTTTCTGTAGTCATGAGTGGGACTCTTGAATGGTCTCTTCCTTCCCAGGTGACAGGGTAATGTGCACAATGGTGTGGGTGGAAAAAATTCTGGAAAGGTAAGTTGAGCAGCCTTAAGTTGCGTTCATATTTGAAGCAATAAAATAGGGAAGAACTGGATGTAGGTCTTGCAAAAGGAGTTTGAGGAGTTATATTTTAGATTAAACAGCAAGACCTCCAGAATTACTTCCTGCTCGCAATGCACTTGCCCAGTTAGGAAGAGGCAGATTTTACATGTGCATGTCCACAGATCCCAGAAGGTAACAGGGCAGGTAGATAAGGTGGTTAAGAAGGCATACGGGATACTTTCCTTTATTAGCCGAGGCATAGAATACAAGAGCAGGGAGGTTATGCTTGAACTGTATAAAACACTAGTTAGGCCACAGTTAAGAGTACTGCGTGCAGTTCTGGTCACCACATTACAGGAAAGATGTGATTGCACGAGAAAGGGTACACAGAAGATTTATGAGGATGTTGCCAGGACTGGAGAATTTTAGCTATGAGGAAACATTGGATAGGCTAGTGTTGTTCTCTTTGGAACAGAGGAGGCTGAGGGGAGATTTAATTGAGGTGTATAAAATTATGAGGGGCCTAGATAGAGTGGATAGGAAGGAGCTATTTCCCTTAGCAGAGAGGTCAATAACCAGGGGGCATAGATTTAAAGTAATTGGTAGAAGGATTAAAGGGAAGTTGGAGAACTTTTTTCACCCAGGAGGGTGGTGGGAGTCTGGAACTCACTGACTGAAAGGGTGGTAGAGGCAGAAGCCCTCATCACACTTAAAAAGTACTTGGATCTGCACTTGAAGTGCTGTAACCTACAGGGCTACAAACCAAGAGCTGGAAAGTGGGATCCGGCTGGATAGCTCTTTTTCGACCGGCACAGACACGATGGGCCAAATAGCCTCCTTCTGTGCCATAAGGCACTTGCCAGAAGGCATTTCATAAAGTCCCACATAAGAGACTGTTATCTAAGTAGAAGCCCATGGAATTGAGGGCAAATTATTGACCTGGTTAGGAAATTGGCTGAGCAGCAGGAGACAGAGTAGAGATAATGGGTACGTACTCTAATTGGCAGGATGTGACTAGCGGTGTCCCGCAGGGATCTGTGTTGGGGCCTCAACTATTCACAATATTTATTAACGACTTGGATGATGGCATAGAAAGTCATATATCCAAATTTGCTGATGACACAAAGATAGGTGGCATTGTAGGCAGTGTAGATGAAAGCATAAAATTACAAAGGGATATTGATAGATTAAGTGAATGGACAAAACTGTGGCAAATGGATTTCAATGTAAGCAAATGTGAAGTCATCCACTTCGAACCTAAAAAGGATGGAACAGGGTACTTTCTAAATTGTGAAAAGCTAAAAACAGTGGATGTCCAAAGAGACTTGGGGGTTCAGGTACATAGATCATTAAAATGCCATGAACAGGTACAGAAAATAATCAAAAAGGCCTTTATATCTAGAGGACTAGAATACAAGGGGGTAAAAGTTATGCTGCAGCTGTACAAAACCCTGGTCAGACCACACCTGATGTACTGTGAGCAGTTCTGGGCATCACACCTTCGGAAGGATATACTGGCCTTGGAGTGAGTGCAACGTAGATTTACCAGAATGATACCTGGACTTCAAGGATTAAGTTACGAGGAGAAATTACACAAATTAGGGTTGTATTCCCTATAATTTAGAAGGTTAAGGGGTGATCTGATCGAAGTTTTCAGGATATTAAGGGGAACAGATAAGGTAGATAGAGAGAAACTATTTCTGCTGGTTGGGGATTCTAGGACTAGGGGATATAGTCTAAAAATTAGAGCCAGACCTTTCAGGAGTGAAATTAGGAATCACTTCTACACACAAAGGGTGGTGGATGTTTCGAACTCTCTTCCACAAACGGCAATTGATGCGAGATCAATTGTTAATTTTAAATCAGAGATTGTCAAAGGGATATGGGTCAAAGGCGGGTATATGGAGTTAGATCGCAGATCAGCCATGATTTCATTGAATGGTGGAACAGGCTCGAGGGCTGAATGGCCTACTCCTGTTCCTATGTAAATTTCTATGATTCTATCAACTCGTGGCTTGACACATGGTGTATAAGGGAATGTTTCCAATATCGAGCGCACTGGGATGAATTCTGGAGCAGGGAGAAGCTCTATTAGTGTACAGTGATAAGTGCTACCAATGGGATGAGCTTCACCCTAAGCCGAAGCAATACCAATGGCCAAGCAGGGAGGGTAATAGATTAATGGGGGACAATTTATACTAATAGGGTAGCATGAAGGGTCAAATTGTAGAGTATATCATAGATTCATAGAGCACAGTAGGAGGCCATTCAGCCCATCATGCCTGTGTCAGCTCTTTGAAAGAGTTATCCAATTGGTCCCACTCCCCCCTGCTCTTTTCCCATACCCCTGCAAATTTTTCTCCTTCAAGTATTTATCCAATGCCCTTTTGAAAGTTACTACTGAATCTGCTTCCACCGCCCTGTCAGGCAGTGCATTCCAGATCATAATAACTTGCTGTGTAAATAAAACTCTCATCTCCCCCTGGTTCTTTCGCCAATTACCTTAAATCTGTGTCCTCTGGTTACTGGCCATCCTGCCAATGGAAACAGTTACTCTGATTTACCACCTTTAAAATATCACCATTTAGTTTATATTGCCTCTCCTCGTTCTTCCTACCAAAATGCATCACTTCACACTTCTCGGCTTCAAATTTCATCTGCCATGTATCTTTCCATTTTACCAGTCAGTCTATGACCTCCTGAAGTCTGCTACTATCCTCCTCACTGTTTACTACATTTCTGAATTTCTTGTCATCTGCAAACTTTGAAATTATGCCCTGTATACTCAAGCCCAAGTCATTAATATACATTAAAAAGAGCAATGGTCCTAATACTGACCCCTGGGGGACAGCACTGTGCACTTCTCTCCAGTCTGAAAAACAACGGGTTCACCACTACTCTCTGCTTCCTGTCATTGAGCCAATTCGGTATCCATACCGTCACTTTCCCCTTGATTTCATTGGCTTCCATCTTCTTAACAAGCCTCCTATGTGGCACTTTGTCGAATGCCTTCCGAAAGTCCAAAAATACATCTACTGCACTACCTTGAAGAACCTCTTCTGTTACTTCATCAAAGAATTCGATCAAGTTAGTGAGACACAATTTGCCTTTAACAAATCCATGCTGCCTCTCCTTGATTACCCCATGCCTTTCCAAATGAACGTTTATTTTGTCCCTGATAATGGTTTCCAATAACTTCCGCCCCATCAATGTTAGGCTGACGGCCTGTAGTTTCCTGGTTTATCCCTCTCCCCTTTCTTGAATATTGGTATAACATTAGCAACCCTCCAGTCCTTCAGCACTACTCCTGTATCCAATGAGGATTGAAAGATTATGACCAATGCCTCTGCTATCTTTACCTTTGCTTCTTTCAGAAACCTAGGATGCATTCCATCTGGACCAGGTGCCTTACCAACTTTCAGTAATGCTAACCTTTTTAGTACGTCTTCTCTATTATTATCCTGTCCCTAATTTCCCTCTCCTCTTTTAGTGTAACATTTGCCTCATTTGCGAAGACAGATGCAAAGTACTCATTTAATACTTTAGCCATTTTTTTTTTTTATTCGTTTATGGGATGTGGGCGTCGCAGGCAAGGCCAGCATTTATTGCCCATCCCTAATTGCCCTCGAGAAGGTGGTGGTGAGCCGCCTTCTTGAACTGCTGCAGTCCGTGTGGTGAAGGTACTCCCAGTGCTGTTAAGTAGGGAGTTCCAGGATTTTGACCCAGCGACGATGAAGGACCGGTGATATACTTCTAAGTCAGGATGGTGTGTGACTTGGAGGGGAACTTGGAGGTGGTGGTGTTCCCATGCGTCTGCTGCCCTTGTCCTTCTAGATGGAAGAGGTCGCGAGTTTGGGAGGTGCTGCCGACGAAGCCTTGGTGAGTTGCTGCAGTGCATCTTGTAGATGGTACACACTGCAGCCATGGTACGCTGGTGGTGGATGGGGTGCCAATCAAGCGGGTCGCTTTGTCCTGGATGGTGTTGAGCTTCTTGAGTGTTGTTGGAGCTGCACTCATCTCGGCAAGTGGAGAGTATTCCATCACACTCCTTACTTGTGCCTTGTAGATGGTGGAAAGGTTTTGGGGAATCAGGAGGTGAGACACTCGCCACAGAATACCTAGCCTCTGACCTGCTCTTGTTGCCACAGTATTTATGTGGCTGGTCCAATTAAGTTTCTGGTCAATGGTGACTCCCAGGATGTTGATGGTGGGGGACTTGGCGATGGTAATGCCGTTGAATGTCAAGGGGAGGTGGTTAGACATTCGCTTGCTGGAGATAGTCATTGCCTGGCACTTGTGTGGCGCGAATGTTACCTGCCACTCATCAGCCCAAGCCTGAACGTCGTCCAGGTCTTGTTGCATGCGAGCATGGACTGCTTCATTAGCTGAGGAGTTGTGAATGGCGCTGAACACTGTGCAGTCATCAGTGAACATCCCCATTTCTGACCTTATGTTGGAGGGAAGGTCATTGATGAAGCAGCTGAAGATGGTTGGGCCTGGGACACTGCCCTGAGGAACTCCTGCAGCGATGTCATCTGCCTCTACATGAAGATTTCCCTTTGGGTCTTTAATAGACCCAACGTTTTCCCCTAACAAACCTCTTACACTTTATATGTTTATAAAATGTTTTAGGGTTCAATTTAATGTTGCCTGCTAATCTTTTCTTGTAACCGCTCTGTCTCCCGTTATTAACTTTTTTAATTCTCTCATGTACTTTCCATAATCTTCCTGGTTATTAACTGAACCTTGCTCTTGACATTTAACATAAGCCTCCTTTTCCTGTTTTATTTTAACTTTTATTTCTTTTGTCATCTAGGGCACCCTAGCTTTGGATGCTCTACCTTTTCCCTTCAAAGGAATATGTCTAGTTTGTGCCTGAACTATCTCTTCCCTCAACGCCTTCCATTGCTCCGTTACTGCTTTACCCTGCAATCGCCTTTTCCAATCTATCTGTGCTAGGTCCCTTGTTAAATCACGGAAATTAGCTCTTTCCAGTTGAGCATTTTTACCTTCAGTATTTTCTGGTCTCTTTCCATAATTACTATGAACCGAGATGATGTCCTACTGTAACACATTCCACTTGCGCTACTTCATTTCCCAAAGCCAGATCCAACATTAGTTCCTTGCTGGACTGGAAAAATAGTGATTGAGAAAGTTCTCCTGTGCACATATCAGAAATTCCTCTCATGCCCTACCCTAAGCACTATGTTATTTCCAGTCTATATTAGGGTAATTAAAGTCTCCTAATATTACTACTCTATTTTTGTTACATGCCTTTGAAATTTGCCAACAAATTTGCTCACTAGGAAGATTATGGAAAGTACAGGAGAGAATTAAAAAAGTTAATAACGGGAGACAGAGAGGTTACAAGAAAAGATTAGCAGGCAACATTAAATTGAACCCTATCTCCTTCTCACTGTTGGGAGCTCTATAAAAAAACTCCCAACAATGTAACAGTTCTCCCTCTGTTCCTCAACTCAAGCCAAATAGATTCAGTCCTAGAACTATCTAGTATATCCTTTCTATTTAGAACTGTAACACCATCCTTAATCAATACTGCCACGCCCCTCCTCTTTTTCCTTCTCTATCATTCCTGAATACTTGGTAATCAGGAATATTAAGAACCCAGTCCTGGCCTTATTTGAACCATGTCTCTGTTAATGCAACCATGTCACAATCAATGTTCCCCCTAATTTGTTTTTGGGTGTGTAGCCCCTTTAACGGGATGTGCGTCCCATTTAAATTTCCGCTTGCGTGATTTTTCTATTCAAAAGCCGGTGCGATACCTCCAAATCCTCCCCAGCATTACTAGTTAGCCTCAGCTCGAACATTGGTCCCAGCTCTGCTCGGGGGCAACCTGTCCATCTTCTAATGAGGACTATGAGATTGTCTGCTCGGCATTGTTTATATATCAATGCATTTGCATTACAAAAAAGTTGGGGAACTAAAGGCAATAAATAGAAGGGAGAGACACGATGCTGGAGTCTTAACAGAAACTTTGTCTGAGGTGCTACTGGAAACTAAGCATTCGAAGCTACAACATTTTCAGGAGACAGGAAATAAAAATAGAGATAAGGAGTCTTATTAATTATATATCATTACAGCTATAGAAAGGAACGATTTTATTGATGGTGTCACTCAGTCTTTCTGGGTAGAGTTATGAAATAGTAAGGACCTGTTACCATATTACGAATACATTTAGACAACTGAATAGTGCAAAAGAAAGAGGATGTGATTTGTAAGCAATTTAAAGAGGTTTGCAATGGTAACAGTTGTAATTATAGAGATTTTGCTAAACTAGTCTGGGACAAGATAAAAGTTTATGGTCAAAATGTGAAGCGGTTTCTAGAACGTATCCAGGTTGTTTCCTTAATCAGTATAAAGAAGGAAGAGCGCAGCACTAGATCAGATTCAGTGTAACAAACAAGGCCAGTAAGTGACCTGAAAGTAGGAAACATTTAGGAAATTGTGACCATAACCTAATTAGCTTCCTATTGAAAACAGATAAAGAAATCTGGAGTCCAAGGTAATGGATTGGCAAATAGCTAATTTCAGTGGGAGTAAGGGAAACCAAATCCAGATTAACTGGTTGGAAAAAATAGTAAACATGCAGCAGGACTCCAGTGGGAGAAATGAAATGAATAAGATAGAGGTTAAATAAATCCCTGTCAAAGGCTCCATGCATAAAAAGGCAGGTTGGAACATAAAGGAGTTTTAAAAAAGAGGCACAGGATAGATAGAGGGGATTAAACAGAAGATGAGAAATATAAAAAGTATACATATTGAGCATAAAAAGAAATGAGGAAGGTGAAGAGCGACTATGAAAGAAGACCAGCAACCAACAGAATGGAAAGGGCTTTAAGAAGAACATAAAAAGTAAAAGAATTGTTAAAGTAGAGGTGGGACCACTTAAGAGCTGAAAAGTGCCACCTTGTACTTGAGAGTGAGGGAATGGTGGAGATTATTTTTAAATAAGTATTACGTCTTCATTGGGATTGTAGGAGCCAGTCAGACCGGCACTACTGGAAATAAGGAGTTAAAGAAAACTATATTAAAACATTAATGAAACTGAAAGTAGAAATGTCAGCAAGCCTAGATGGTATGCATCCAAGAATACTGAGGGAGATTGGGGAGGATTTAATGGAGGTACTAGAGTAATTTTAAACTAATCCCACTTCCCTATTCTCTCCCCATATCTCGGTATCTTCTGCTTTATATATTTATCCAATTTTCCTTTAAAAGTTGCAAGAGTCTCTGCCTCAATCACACTCTGTGCCAAAGCATTCCAAGGTCCAACAACCCCATGTTCCCCATCCCTGGCATCACCCTGGTGGTTCACATTGTACACTTTTTATGGTAACAATGCGTATCTTACCACATAACACACACCACATAACTTCCCACAGAAGATGGTATTCAGTTTATAAACAATAAAAGTTGCCAACATTTCGCAACACTTTGTAAATCAGAACGATACTGCACATGAATTTGTTGCTATCTGGAATGTGATGAGGTTACTGGTGAAAACATGAACAAAATTAACTTGATCACAGTTCGCTGTCACTTTGATTCAAGGGCTAAAGGCTGGATTTCTTCCGTGGGACCGTGAAATGGGCGAGACAGTTGCCCAGGAGCTGCGACCGAGGTTCCTGCTCCATCGAGATCCTGGTCCAGCGAGATCCCGGTCCATCGCGAGGGGCTGGATCACATTAAAAAATGCAGCAAGTGTCCTGATGCAGCTCGCCCATTCCAGGCCGCACAATATCAGGCATCCCACAGGATGATCTGACTGGGAAAAAGGTAGGTCCATTGGGTGGGGGGGGGGGGGGGGGGGGGGGGGGCGGCCGGGGGCAGTGATCATGGAAAGGGGAGCCCTGGGACTCCTGCCCCTTTTTGTCCCACAAAAATAATTTTAGCACTTACCTCCAAGGGCCTCTTTTGCTGTTCCTCCAGGCTTTACTGAGCAGAGCAAAAGATCAACGTCAGATACTCTGCTCAATTGGTCACCACAATGTCATCAGGGTCCCATGTACGTGGTAGGGCCCCGATTTACATAGATTCATGAGGCTCCCGCCTGATTCAGGCAGTTGCCTTGACCACCCAGCGGAAAGTCCCAGCAAGAATAAGACCAAGTGGGAACGAGGCGTTAAGGCCAATAACTCCCTATTCACTCCACCGCCGCCCACTTTCTGACAGGTGGGGCAGTTAAAATCAGCCTCAATGGTTCAAGAAATGGTTAAATTTATAACATCATTTCATTGTATTATTTAATTACCTTTTCGTCCGGTTTACCTCAATTCTTCAAGTAGTAATTTCTTAATTTGTGATTAATTGAATTCAATTAGGTATTCTGGATAAATATGGTTAGCATCAAACATTACAAAAATCTTTGGATTCCATTCGTTGTCCACACAGCTGTCATACAAGTTCACCAGACTTCCATCTTTTGAAGGAGGCCGAATATATTTCGGGTCTCCTGTAACATAGTCGCCCACGAGAACTCGAGCAAGAAACATTGCTTTAAATTGAGACTTCCACTGATGTGGTGCAGACGGGGATAGCACCACCCCCAGAGGTTGCAAGGCTGTCCCGTGCTTCTCATCAGTACGGCAGTAACGGCTGGAGTACGCAGAGTCACGAGCAAAATAAGTCCCTGTATAAAGATTCAAAATATACCTCAATGCACTCACAATTCTTAGAATATAAAATTCCGTAGATTATACAATTTTACTTGATAAAAATGTAAATCCTTGTGAAATTGCCCTGATATTATTGCTGCTTACCTTTTCCATATACTGTAGCATGCACTCCATTTATTCTCCAGTCAAAATTCTGTGAACATATTGCTTCTACAAATTCATTGCCCGTACCATGAAAAAGCATTCGCTCATTCAGTTCAATCCCATTTCTCATCTTCTTCAAATGAACTTTTTTTCTGGAAAAGAAAAATTGAAATTTAAAATATCAATTTGAAAAGATCGAGACAAGAATGTCTGCATTTACAATATTTTATTCAACACACACTAGGACTAGGATGGTGGGCTCCATATTGGGACTGAACTGAAGCATGGACATAATGAACAACAGAACACAATTCATGCAGTAAAACAGGTTAATAAATGGGTTGTGGTGCAACAAAGGCAATTACAAATTCTTAGAAATCCATAATTCAAGTTAAATTAGTGAGCATTCAGAAATGCATGAGCTAGTCAAGGACAGTCAGCACGGATTTATTAAAGGCAAGTTGTGTTTGACAAATTTTTTGAAGTGACCAATTGGAGAAAAGGAATGCAGTTAATGTAGAGTATATGGATTTTCAGAAGGTGTTCGAGAAAGCGTCTCACACTTAAGGGCTCGGATAGCGAGACCCAGGGGCTCAAACACCGAGACCCAGGGGCTCAAAGTCTAGTGAACAAGGCAGATGAGCTGAAGGCACAGATAGACATGTGGAAGTATGATAACATAGCTATTACTGAAACAAGGCTGAAAGGGCAGGAATGGCAGCTCAACATTCCTGGTTACAGGGTTTTCAGATGAGATAGAAAGGGGATAAAAAGGGAGGGCAGGTCGCAATATTGGTTAAGGAAACAATTACAGCTGAGGAGGAGGGATGATATGTTAGAAGGATCATCAATTGAGGCCATATGAGTTGAACTGAAGAAAAAAGGGGCAATCACACTGCTGGGAGTGTACTATAGACCCGCAAACATTCAGCGGGAGATAGAAGACCAAATATGTAGACAAATTTCTGAGAAGTGCAAAAACAATAGGGCAATAATAGTAGGGGATTTCAACTACCCTAATATTAACTGGGATAGAATTAGTGTAAAAGGAATAGAGGGCACAGAATTCTTAAAATGCATTCAGGAGAATTTTTTTTTAGCTAGTACGTAACTAGCCCAACAAGAGAGGGGGCAGTTCTGGACTTAGTTTTAGGGAATGCAGCTGGGCAGGCGGAAGGGATCTCAGTGGGAGAGCATTTTGGTGGTAGTGATCATAATTCAGTTAGATTTAGTGTAGTTATGGAAAAGGACAAATATAGATCAGCAGTAAAAGTTCTCGTTTCAGGAAAGGCCAATTTTACCAAGCTGAGATATGATTTAGCAAAAGTGGACTGGAAACAGCTACTTGAAGGTAAATCAGTGTCAGAGCAGTGGGAGGTATTCAAGGAGGAGATAGTGGGGGCTTCAGAGCAAATATGTTCCCACAAAGAAAAAGGGTGGGACTCCCAAATCTAAAGCCCCCTGGATGTCAAGGTGCTTAAGGAAAGAAAGGGAAGCTTTTGTCAGATACCGAGAGCTCAATATTACAGAAAGCCTAGAGGAGTATAGAAAGTGCAGGGATGGAATTAAAAAGGAAATTAGGAAAGCAAAGGGAGGGCATGAAAATATTATCAAAGAAAACCCAAAGATCATAGAATGGTTACAGCACAGAAGGAGGCTATTCGGCCCGTCGAGCCCATGCCGCCTCTCTGCAAGAGCGCTTCAGCAAGTCCCACTCCCCCCGCCCTTTCCCCGTAGCCCTGCAAATTTCTTTCCTTCAGATACTTATCCAACTCGCTTTTGAAAGCTGTGATTCAATCTGCCTCCACCACCCTTTCAGGCAGTGCAATGCAGATCTTAACCACTCGCTGCATAAAAAAGTTTTTTCTTACGTCGCCTTTGGTTCTTTTGCCAATCACCTTAAATCTGTCTCCTCTGGTTCTCGACCCTTCTGCCAATGGAAACAGTTACCCTCTATCTACTCTGTCCAGACCCCTCATGATTTTGAACCCATCTATCAAATCTCCTCTCAACCTTCTCTGCTCCAAGGAGAACAACCCCAGCTTCTCCAGTCTATCCACGTAACTGAAGTCCCTCATTCCTGGAATCATTCTCGTCAATCTTTTCTGCACCTTCTCTAAGGCCTTCACATCCTTCCTAAAGTGTGGTGCCCAGAATTGGACACAGTACTCCAGTTGGGGCTGAACCAGTGTTTTATAAAGGTTCATCATAATTTCCACACTTTTGTACTCTATACCTCTATTCATGAAGCCCAGGATCCCGTAAGCCTTTTTAACTGCTTTCTCAACCTACCCTGCCACTTTCAATGATTTGTGCACACATACCCCAAGGTGTCTCTGTTCGTGCACCCCTTCAGGATTGTACCATTTAGTTTATATTTCCTCTCCTCATTCTTTCTAACAAAATGTATCACTTCACACTTTTCTGCATTAAATTTCATCTGCCACTGATGTTTTATAAATACATAATGAGCAAGAGGATAACGAAGGAAAGAGTAGGGCCTACTAGAGACCAAAAAGGTGACCTATGCGTAGAGGCAGAAGATGTGGGTATGGTTCTTAATGAGTACTTTGCGTCTGTCTTCACAGAAGAGAGGGACAATGCAGACATTGTAGTTAAGGAGGAGGAGTGTGAAATATTAGATGGGATAAACAGAGAGAGGAAGTATTAAGAAGTTTAGCATCTTTGAAAGTAGATATATCGCCAGGACCGGATGAAATGTATCCCAGGCTGTTGAGAGGCAAGGGAAGAAATAGTGGAGGCTCTGACCATCATTTTCCAATCCTCTCTGGCTTCAGGCATGGTGCCAGAGGACTGGAGGACTACCAACGTTGTGCCATTGTTTAAAAAGGGAGAAAGTGATATACCGAGTAATTACAGGCCAGTCAGCCTAACTTCGGTGGTGGGAAAATTATTGGAAGAAATTCTGAGGGACAGTATAAATCATCATTTAGAAAGTCACGGATTAATCAAGGACAGTCTACATGGATTTGGCAAGGCCTTTGACAAGGTCCCACATGGCAGGTTGGTCAAAAAAGTAAAAGCCCATGGGATCCAAGAGAAAGTGACAAGTTGGATCCAAAATTGGCTCAGTGGCAGGTAGCAAAGGGTAATGGTCGACAGGTGTTTTTGTGACTGGAAGGCTGATTCCAGTGAGGTTCCGCAGGGCTCAGTACTAGATCCCCTGCTTTTTGTGGTATATATCAATGATTTAGACTTCAATGTAGGGGGCATGATTAAGAAGTCTGCAGATGATACAAAAATTGGCTGTGTGGTTAATAGTGAGGAAGATAGCTGTAGGCTGCAGGAAGATATCAATGGACTGATCAGATGGGCAGAAAAGTGGCAAATGGAATTCAATATGGAGAAGTGTGAGGTAATGCATTTGGGAAGGACTAACAAGGCAAGGGGATACACAATAAATGGTAGGACACAGAAATGTAGAGAATCAGAGGGACCTTGGAGTGCATGTCCACAGATCCCTGAAGGTAGCAGGACAGGTGGATAAGGTGGTTAAGAAGGCATACGGGATATTTTCCTTTATTAGCTGAGGTATAGAATATAAGAGCAGGGAGGGTATGCTTGAACTGTATAAAACACTAGTTAGGCCGCAGCTAGAATACTGCATACAGTTCTGGTCACCACATTACAGGAAAGATGTGATTGCACTAGAGAGGGTACAGAGGAGATTTACGAGGATGTTGCCAGGACTAGAGAATTTTTGCTATGAGGAAAGATTGGATAGGCCGGGGTTGTTTTCTTTGGAACAGAGGAGGCTGAGGGGAGACTTAACTGAGGTGTATAAAATTATGAGGGTCTTAGAGAGTGGATAGGAAGGGCCTATTTCCCTCAGCAGAGAGGTTAATAACCAGGAGCCATAGATTTAAAGTAATTGGTAGAAGGATTAGAGGGAAGTTGAGGAGAAATGTTTTCACCCAGAGGGTGGTGGGGGATTCTGGAACTCACTGCCTGAAAGGGTGGTAGAGGCAGAAACTCTCATCGCATTTAAATAGTACTTGGATATACACTTGAAGTGCGGTAATCTGCAAGGCTACGGACCAAGACCTGGAAAGTGGGATTCGGCTGGATGGCTCTTTTTCGACCGGCGCAGACACAATAGGCCAAATGGCTTCATTCTGTGCCATAAATTTCTATGATTCTATGATTCGAAGGCCAAGACCCGGGGGCGCAAAGACACAGTTCCCGGAAAGTACAAGTGCAGATGGTAAAAGCCTTTTTGGGCTTCATAAAAAGGGCTTTCAGTACAAGAACAATGTGGTAGTGACAAATTTGTACAAGAGATTGGTTAGGCTACAGTTACTGCATGCCCATTAGAGAAAGGGCATTAATGCATCAATTTACCATGATGATACCAGGAATGGGAAGCTAGTTACAAGGAGAGACTTGAGGTACTGGGAACATTTCTGGTGGAGGAGAGAAGGCCAAGAGGAGACTTTTTAGCAAAACAATTATGAAGGGTTCTGATAGCATGAATAGGGAAAGACTATTTCCTCAGATTGAGGAGTCAGTGACACGGACTGAATGATGCAGTTAGGGGAAATTCCTTCCTCAGAGGTTTCGGAGTGTGGAATGCTTTGCCACAATGAACAGTTGAGGCCTAGACCATTGCATCTTTGGAAGGAAAATTGATGAAATATTTGAAGCAGAGGGAGGGGCATGACAGCGAGATTCATTTTGGATTGCTGTAGCATAGAGCTGGCAAAGACACAGTGGGCCAAATGGTCTCCTTCTGTGCTGTAAGCGTCTATGCCTTAATGTCATCTGAACTCCAAAATGTTTTACGATAGCAAAATATTGCGGATGCTGGAAATCCGAAACAACAACAGAAAACGCTGGAAAAACTCAGCAGGCCAGGCAGCATCTGTGGAAAGAGAAACAGAGTTAACGTTTCAGGTCGAAGACCTTTCGTCAGAACTGGAAAAAAAGCAGGATATGAAATAGATTTTAAAGCAAGTTTAGGGCTGGGATGAAAGAACAAAAGGGAAGGTCAGTGATAGGATAGAAAGCAGGAGAGATTAAGAGACATTAAGGGATATTCAAGGCAAGAGGAGGTGGAAATGGGACAGGTTGAGGAACAAAGGATGGCTCTAGATGAAGTGTGAAATGCGCTGGCAGAATGAAGGACAGCTGCCAGCTTCTGAGAGGGAAGAAAAAAAGGCCAAACAAAAGTGTGGATAAAAAAAAATATATATATATATATATATATATATAAAAAATATATGTGATGGGGGCCAGGGTTATGATTTGAAATTGTTGAACTCTATTTTGAGTCCAGAGGGCTGTAGAGTGCCTAAATCAAAAGATGAGGTGCTGTTCCTCGAGCTTACACTGAGCTTCCGTGGAACAATGCAAGAGGCCGAGGACGGTGAGGTCTGAGTGGGAATGGAGCGGTGAATTAAAGTGACCTTTTTTTCTTCCCTCCCAGAAGCTGGCAGCTGTCCTTCATTCTGCCAGCGCATTTCACACTTCATCTAGAGCCATCCTTTGTTCCTCAACCTGTCCCATTTCCACCTCCTCTTGCCTTGAATATCCCTTAATGTCTCTTAATCTCTCCTGCTTTCTATCCTATCACTGACCTTCCCTTTTGTTCTTTCATCCCCTCCCCCTTTTCCCAGCCCTAAACTTGCTTTAAAATCTATTTCATTTCCTGCTTTTTTCCAGTTCTGACGAAAGGTCTTCGACCTGAAACGTTAACTCTGTTTCTCTCTCCACGGATGCTGCCTGGCCTGCTAAGTTTTTCCAACGTCTTCTGTTGTTATTTCCAAAATGTTTTAAGTTGCTTCAACACACCCTAATTTGTGTTACTGTCTGCAAATAAGTATTGGTATACTTTGTGGGAATTTGGCTTTATTTAATTTTTGGACAGTTTTCTCTGCCAGCAACAAGTGTCATGATGGATAGTGACATAGAGAAGACTCGTGATTGGAATCCATGATTTGAATTGAAGTACTATTGTGTCACCATTTGAACTAGAGATATCCTGATTTATTTCAGCATGTTAAAGTTTTGCTAAACACCACAGAATATAAACACACATACGCATCGGATATAAATAACTCGCTGGTATTCAACAGTCCAAATTATATGTTGATTGGCAATAATCTGGATTTATATTAGATATTTGAACAAACTAATCAAACTTGTAAAATAAAAAACAAAGACCCAGAATTTCCTGGTAAGTTTCAGCGTAACTACATTGCAAGAGTGGAGTTGCGCTGTTTTTTCTGAGGAAATTCGCACATAACTGATTTGTGCCGGTTTTACACTGAAACGTCGCTACTCACCAACTCCCTTGATCATTTGCACCGATTTATGTCTGTCGATCCCCCACTGAGCTCATTAGCTCTGCCCCATGCAAAAAGACCAGGGAATGCAAATTTCCTACATTTATGCAAGTTCTGAAAGGGTGAAAATTTATGTGCAAAGTTTTAGGTGCAGCAGGACCTAAAGTCACTATTTCTGGTATTTTACAGCGTTTTTTAATTTCTCCTTATTGACACCCGCACTGTATTTCCTTTATCTTTCAATATTTTTATGGCATCAAAATATGGGACATTAAAAAGAGAAATGCTTCCACAATTAAATTTTCTTAAACACGCTGTGCTTAATGTGCATAAATGATGGTTTGATGACATCAAACATTAATTTCCATATCAGTAAGATAGAGGGTTAAAGGTAGATGAAAAATGTCCTCGGGCCCACATGTTTACGTTGATTTACACTCGTTTTACATTGGTTTTTGCTTTCAGGCTGATGAAATTCTCAGGAAATTTCATTGTAAGCTGCCGTCGGTAAGATTGGCATAGAAACCAGCATAAATTTTGGCACAAGACAGATCGAAGAAACTCTGGCTCAAAATATTAAAGATTATTCATGACTTTTATTCACATCCTTATAAAAAAAAATTACTTCAGACCATTCTGATTAATCAAAGGCAGGTAGATTTCTCTTTGGAGAAAAGATGTTGCAAGAAACTAAACAAACGGAATGACAATGTATCCCTCGAGTATTACCTGCAATAGAACTCCCACAAGTCTAAATTCTGAATTCTTTGAATTTGCTTGATTCGATTCTGATCCATTGTTTGTCCAAAGAGTTTTGCGACTTCCTGATATTCATTTGAAGCTTTGTGCAATGGACTGAGCTAAAACAGAGTTTATAATTTAAGTTGACAGATTATGATGCATATATGGCTTCTGAAATAAGCTGCCTGAAATGACCTACCTGATAAGGTTTGTCTCGGTCTATATTATCCCAATGTAAAGGTATGGGGATTTCTTCATTTCCACATATAAAACTTTGAAAAGATGTCATAACAAACAGATATTAAAAAGTTACCTTTCAAAAGCATTAATTAATAAAAACAAAATACAGATATATCAACCACAAATAACAACAGAAAACGCTGGAAAAACTCAGCAGGCCAGGCAGCATCCGTGGAGAGAGAAAGAGAGTTAACGTTTCAGGTCGATGACCTTTCGTCAGAACCGTTCTGACGAAAGGTCATCGACCTGAAACGTTAACTCTCTTTCTCTCTCCACGGATGCTGCCTGGCCTGCTGAGTTTTTCCAGCGTTTTCTGTTGTTATTTCAGATTTCCAGCATCCGCAGTATTTTGCTATCGTATATCAACCACATATTGTTTACTAAATATCTCACTCTATATTTTAGTTAATTAGATATGATGTTTTAAAAGAACTCTGTAGTTGTATATAGGTTTATACTGTCAGAGATTAAAGCTGTTTTTTGCTTAAGAAACAAGTATTTTTCAGTGTGAGCTTGGCTCAGTTAGTAGCAGTCTCACTTCAATGACATAACCCCCACTCCAAGCACATAATCTAGGGTGACACTCCAATGGAATACTGAGGTACTGCTAATTGCCAAAAGTGCTATCCTTCAGATGAGATGTTACACCATATTCCTGCCAGCGCTGGTGAATGTTAAACTTGTTCTTTTGTGAAGAAAAGTTCATCAACATTCCTCAACCAACATCACCAAGAAAAAAATTAATTGGTCATTTATCTCATTGCCGTTTGTGAGATTTTGCTATATGAAAAATTACTGCCATGTTTATCTACAAAATTATTTGAAATCACAAGCTTTCGGAGCTATCGATCGCCCCTTCCTCAGGACAGCAGGCACTGCAGTACACAGTACTTCTTATAGAATCTTGGAATGTTACAGCATAGAAACAGACCATTTAGTAAATCAAATCTGCACCAGTGATTTTCTCCAAGAACTACCTAGTCTAATCCGACTCATCACCACCTTTAATGTTCCTCCTGCCTTCCATCCTATCAGACATTCCTCCCCTCCCACCTTTCCCTGCCCCTACACTTGCTTAAAAGCCTGTTACATCTCCAATTTTTTCCAGTTTTGACAAAGGGTCATCAACTTAAAACGTTGTTTCTGTTTCTCTCTCCACAGATGCTGCCCGACCTGCTGAGTATTTCCAGCATTTTCTGTTTTTATTTCAGATTTCCAGCATCCGTAGTATTTTGCTTTTGCCTTCAAGAGTGAAGTTAGGAAACACTTCTACATGCAAAGGGCAGTTGATGCTAGGTCAATTGTTTATTTTAATCTGAGATTAATAGATTTTTGTTAACCATAGGTACTAAGGGATATGGGGCAAAGGCCAATATATGGAGTTAGGTCACAGATCAGCCATGATCTCATTGAATGGCGGAACAGGCTTGAGGGGCTGAATGGCCTCCTGCTGTAAATACAAATCCGCAGGTAAATATAGCAAAACGAACATAGAAATTCAATAGCTGCATTGCTACAGGTAATTCAACTCAGCGCTGGCATTTAACACTTCTACCTCTCATCTTTCTTCTGGGTGTTCACACTCCTGGACTTCCTGTCTACTCTCATTTCCTCTATGGAGAAAGGTTTTCCCTGTCCGGTCAACCACTTGCATTTTCATTAATCCCCAACTCTCCACGGAACTCAAGCAGTCCAGGTGTTGAATCAGAGTCCCAATTCTGGGGAGCTTCTACTATCAGTTGACTTGACATCCTGGACAGTACACCAGAAAAACAATTACTATCATCTAGAGGTAGAAATTGGTCCAAGCCAATAGTGCGAAATGGGGTCATAATGAGTTAGCAGCCAGTTTTACAGCCCGCCCAATTTTCTTTTCTAGTGACTTCAATTATACAGGGTACTAGCAAATCTCTTCTGCACCCTCTCCAAGGCCTTGACATCCTTTCTATAGTGTGGTGCCCAGAATTGGATGCAATACTCCAGCTGAGTAAGCAGTGATTTATAAAGGTTTAGCATAATTTCCTTGCCTATGTACACTATTCCTCTATTTATAAAGCCAATGATCTCATTTGCCTTTTTAACAGCCTTCTCAACTTGCCCTGCTACCTTCAATGATTTCTGTGCAGAAACCCCCAGGTCTCTCTGTTCCTGCAACCTTTTAAAATTGTACCGTTTCATTTATATTGCCGCTCCACGTTATTCCTTACAAAATGCATCACTTCACACTTCTCTGAAATCGTTAGTCAGGATACCAGGAGAACTCCCTACTCTTTTTTGAATAATGCCATGGTATGTTTCAAGTCCACTGGAACAGGCAGATGGAATATTGGTTGAACATTGCAACCAAATGATGGCACCTCTGACGATGCAGCACTCCCTCAGTACTGGTTTCAGCCTAGATTATGTGCTCAGGTCCAGGAATGGGGCTTGAACCCATAGCCTTCCAATTCAAAGACAAGAGTGCTGCCAACTGAGCTGAAATGACACTCATCTCTGGTGCTTCTACAATCCCAATACTTTCCTCCTCTATCAAACCTGAGGCTAAGTTCTTATTTAGTTTCTATGCCATTCCTTCATTCTCTACAAACTTGTCCTTTCATCCTTTAGCAGCCTTAACCTTACCTTGACTATCTTTTTAATACTAATGTGCCAACAGAAAGCCTTTTTATTGCCCTTTGTTTTATGCTAATTTTCTCTCGTACTCCCTCTTAGCCTTTCTAATTTCTCTTTCTGTAACTTTTCTACATTGTTTAGATTTGTCTAGAATTCATTTTTATTATCTCCCAGTAAGCAATAAATGATACTTTCTTCATTTGTGTAATTGATCTAATCCCACTATTCATTCATGGAACCCTAGCCTTCAATATACTTAACTTGTCCTCTTCCCAGCTCCTTACTTTATATATTTCCCATTGTTGATCTATGCTTCTGTTTGCCAAATTTCTCTTTGATTTAACCATAAGCCCCTTACTGTTTCACTTGATGGGTAACAAAGTTCATTTAAAGGGTTTAAAGATTGAGTTCATCACTGTAGATTTATCAATGAGTCATTTGCAGTCGATTACTAGGAAATGTTCACATTATCTCTACAAATTCTTGTTGTGAAACAATACCAACCTGAAAGCAGTGACAGAGTAGGGCGCGCGTTTCACTGGCCGCTGCTTCCCTGTTGCTGTATTGGTTTGCTTCATTGCTGTAACAAAAACACATTCTATCATTGACACTTGCAATTTGCCAGCCCAAACATGATAATTAATACAACATGAACAAGGCAAAAATAACAAAGTGCTGGAAACACTCAGCAGGTCAGGCAGCATCGAGAGAGAAAGAAACAGAGTCAACGTTTCGGGTTGAACCCTTCGTCAGAACTGGAAAAGGTTAAGGAAGAGAGATTTTTAAGCAGGGGCAAGGAAGAGGGGAGGAAAGAACAAAAGGAAGGTCTGTGATGGGATGGAAGGCCGGAGAGATTGACTGACAAAAGGAATGATAGTGTAAGGCAAAAGGAGAGGTAACGGGACAAGTTAAGAAACAAAAGATGGCTCGAGATGATGTGTGGATGATGATGGCAGCAACATTAACAGCTACCATGTGAGGAAACAAGAGAAAAAAAATATAAAGAAATACAGGGGCCAATTTATAGTCTGAAATTGTTGAACTCGATGTCAAGTCCAGAAGGCTGTAAAGTGCCGAATAGAAAGATGAGGTGCTGCTCAAGCTTACGTTGAGCTTCTTTGGAACAATGCAAGAGGCCGAGGACGGAGAGATCAGAGTGGGAGTAGAGGGGAGAATTAAAGTGACAGGTGACCGGAAGCTCAGGGTCACGCTTGCGGACTGAATGGAGGTGTTCCGCAAAGCGGTCACCCAATCTGAGTTTGGTCTCCCCAATGTAGAGACCACCGCATCATGAGCAGTGAATACAGTATACTAAATTACAAGTAGTACAACTAAATCGCTGTTTCACCTGGAGGGAGTGTTTTGGGCCCTGGACGGTGGGAAGGGAGGAGGTAAAAGGGCAGGTGTTGCATCTCCTGCACTTGCATGGGAAAGTGCCGGGCGAAGGGGTTAGGGGTGATTGAGTGGACCAGGGTGTCGCGGAGGGAGCGGTCCCTTCAGAATGCTGAAGGAGGGGGGGAGGTGAAGATGTGTTTGGTGGTGGGATCACGCTGGAGGTGGCGGAAATGGCACAGGATGATCCATTGAATGTGGAGGCTGGTGGGGTGAAAGGTGAGGACAAGGGGAACCCTATCGTGGTTCTGGGAGGGAGGGGGAAGGGGCGAGAGCAGAAATGCGGGAAATGGAACGGACACGGTCGAGGGCCGTGTCAACCACGGTCGAGGGCCGTGTCAACCACGGTCGAGGGGAATCCTCGGTTGAGGAAAAAGGCATACTGGAAGCACTAGCATGGAAGGTGACATCGTCAGAACAGATGCGGCAGAGATGGAGAAACTGGGAGAATGGAATAGATTCCTTACAGGAAGCGGGCTGGGAGGAAGTGTAGTCCAGGTAGCTGTGGGAGTCAGTGGGCTTATAGTGGATGTTGGTCGATAGCCTATCCCCAGAAATGGAGACAGAGAAGTCGAGGAAGGAAAGGGAAGAGTCGCAGATGAACCATGTGAAGGTGAGGGAAGGGTGGAAATTAGAAGCAAAGTGAATGAAATTATCTAGTTCAGAGCGAGAGCAGGAAACGGTACCAATACAGTCATCAATGTACCGGAAAAAGAGGTGAGGGAGGGGACCCGAGTAGGACTGGAACAAAGAATGTTCCACATATCCCATGAAAAGGCAGGCATAGCAGATCTACCTCCAAAAATCACACAGATAGTCCAAGAGAGAAAATGAAGGAAAATTACTTAATAATAGAAGATCATGTGTCTTGTAGATTGGATTGATCTGAATAACAAAATTAGGGATAAATGATCATGTCCTTCAATTAATTTGCGATTTCAATTACCTCTTATGTTTCCAGTAAAAATTTGATACTTAATCTGCAAATGCGTTATTCATGACTTTGGTTTCCCTAATTCCAAGCCTAACCCCAGAGGGCGACAGTAGCTGACCATATGAAGGAAGCAGTGAAAACGTAACATTAAAAGCAAGTATGTAAAATCATGGGGTGTGAGTGAAAGAAAAACAGACATAAAAAGTAGGAGAAAAGCAATATGGGGAGAATCTAATGTGAAGAATTAGAACGTAGCACATTGGGGTTCCGTTGTGCTGTAAATGAAGTGGTGGAATATGGTGCACACTCAGTTACACTGTTTGAAGCAGCTGCCGAGTGGAAACTAGGTTCTTCCTTGCAGAAAGAAAACTGGTGGAGGAAGGGAAAAGAAAAGCTACCCAGCTATCGAGAAGACAAGGATCTAATTCTACCTCTGGATCTCACTTAAGTTTATAAATCATTTAAGCTTTATGTTGAGAGTAGTTTAACCCCTTCCATTATTCCGTACAGCTCGTACATAAACCATCTGCATTTCCCCCCTCAGTTATTTAGGTGCTGACTTGTACTGGAGCAGCATGTTTTCTAGTACCTTGTTCATTTGGACTCCATCCCTCTCCCTGGCTACTGAGGCTGAACCAGACTGTTAGCAACCTTGGCATCCTATTTAACCTTGAGCTGACCTTCCGACCACATATCCGCTCCATCACTAAGACCGCAAACTTCCACCTCCATAACATCGCCCGTCTCCACCCTTCCTCAGCTCATCTGCTGCTGAAGCCCTCATCCATGCCTGTTACCTCTAGACTCAACTATTCCAACACACTCCTGACCAGCCTCCCACTTTGAAGTTTCTGTAAACTTGAACTCATCTAAAACTCTGCTGCCCGTATCCTAACTCACACCGAGTCCCGTTCACCCATCACCCCTGGGCTCATTGATCTACATTGTCACCTGGTCAGCAACGCCTTGAATTTAAAATTCTCATCCTTGTGTTAAAATCCCTCCATGGCCTCACCCCTCCCCATCTCTAACCTCCTGCAGCCCTACAACCCTCCGCTCCTCCAATTCTGGCCTCTTGCTGGTGGCCGTGTCTTCAGCTACCTGGGCCCTAAGCTCTGGAATTCCCTCCCTAAACCTCTCCGTCTCTACCTCTCTCCTCCTTTAAGACGCTCCTTAAAAGCTACCTCTAACCAAGCTTTTGGTCTCCTGTCCGAATAGCTCATGTGGCTCGGCATCAAATTTTCTTTGGTATCGCTCCTGTGAAGCGCCTTGGGACGTTTTACTATGTTAAAGGCGCTATATAAATGCAAGTTGTTGTTGTTTTATACGGGAACCTAGACTGTGAACGCTGGCAGGCTATTTGACTGTACAAGGCATCACAACAAGCTAAATCCTGTCCATACTCAATGTTTGCACACAAGCACTTCGCAGGAGGGAAACTGGAGAGCAGTCAGCAGTGGGAACCAGAACTGTTTTCCTATTCCAGCCTGGCAATGCTACTTCTGCCAGTCTGGCTTAGTGCAGACCAGAGATTAAACTCAGATCTCTTCAGGGTATTCTTTGATCTAGCTTGATTTCCAAGTATGTTCCATTTAAACCACTAATCTTACATTGGCATTGAATCAATTTACATTTGTAACAGCCATTCGTGCAATCACGCAAAGAAATAGACCCATTAGACAGGAAATGTTACCTCTGAAATCTAATGTGTAGTTGTATTTTGCAGTGGAAAATGAAACATTGCCATGTGAATTCATCTTGAAAAGCCTTTCAATATCTTCACTGCTCACTGAACATGGAAGATTGGGGTCCCTCTGAAATAAACATAAAAATTCCTAAGAAAACAAAATGGATATTAACCCCTCACTTCACCACCACCCAAGTTAGCTTGTGAATGCAGACAAAAATGTGCCAGAGAAATCTTTCTGCAGTGATGTCATTTTTCAGATCTGTGCCATTTGATTAGCTGAAAATGAGCTTTTAAAGCTAGTTTGCAGAAACCTCCCACCTTTAAAATGTATATTGAAAGAAAAACCAAGTACATTTTAATTTATTTGTAACAAAAAGATTTAGAATAGATAGTAACAAAGTAAAAAAGTTTAAATGAAAATAGATTCAGAAGTGGAACACAGAGAAAACACCTCTCCTGAAAGTACTGACCTTTGCTGGGGTACAGTCCCACAGGCCCGGGGGGTGGGGGGGGGGGAGGGGGGAGGTAACGATCACACAGGCCCATGGGGGGGGTGGGTTTGGTTCCACAGGCCCGGGGGGTGGGTTCGGTTCCACAGGCCCGGGAGAGGAATGCAGGCCCGGGGCGGGGGGCAGTCCCACAGGCCAGGGGTACTGATCCTTGCTGGCATACAGTACCACAGGTGCCAACAGCCCACTGTGCCTTTCCAAGTGGCCATTCTTTATGTATGTATCTGGATAGTGAGTGTTGCCAACCTAATTGATTGTGTAGCACATCACTGGCACGATGGGCCAAATGTAGTACATCACAGGGATGCCCGATTCTGTTCTCACAAACAATTAGTAGCACAGCTAACTCACCAGAGACCAAATATTGAATCAGACATGTTTAAAACATGTTTTAAGCATTTACGTTAGTTTATAAGGTCAGTGAATATTGTCAATGAAGCTGCCCCTGACATTTCAGTAGGTTTAATATTGTTTCACTATCATGGTGTGTAAACTAAAACACAATATTTATCCCTGGGCTGATGGCAGTTCAAGTATTAGGCAGAAACATTACAAATGTTTTTGGAACATCATTTTTTGGTGTACAATATTACAAAGCTCATCAACTGTGAACCATAATATTTGATGAAATGAAATTTCCCTTTGATCAAGTGAAATCCAGTGTTAAAATAACACACGATACTAAATGGAATAATTCTCCCATTATATGAACTATTCATTTGCAATGAAATTCCAAATATACCATTTTGCCCATGAAGCACAATGGGATGTGTTTCACAAATCAACAACTCTGCAACACCAATACCGCACTCTCCCATTTTCTCGATTTATTCAATCCATTGGTCAGGAATACTCCGTCTGAAAGCTCCTAATATCATGAAATTATTTTGAATAAAATTTCTCTGCAAGGCGTTTCACACTAGCAGGAACAGTGAGCATATTCAGCAGTGAAAATACTAATAAAGAAGTTAATAATTGATACAGCAATATATATTCAAGATTTATCAGAAAAGCCCCCAAAAATTACTTACATTATTTTACGTTCCACTTTAAGATGAACATAAGTTACATAAAAATTACAACAGGGAAACAGGCTGTTCGGCCCATCCAGTCCGTGTTTATCCTCCACAGGAGCAGTATCCTAATCCCATGTACCCACCCTGTGCCCAGATCCCTTTATCCCCTTTCCTTCAACACCCTCTCTAACCTATTCAATGTGGCATGGTCTTTGCTTCAATCACTAATTCTGGGAGTGAATTCCACAGCCTCACAACCCACTGTGTAAAAAGTTTCTCCTAATCTCTGTTCTAAATCTCTTAGACTTAATCTTATATCTATGCCCCCTCATTCCAGACCCCGCGATCACTGGAAACAGTTTCTATCTACTCTGTCCCATCCTTTCATAATTTTAATTACCTCTATCAAATCACCCTTTAATCTCCAAACAAGAGCAATAACATAGTACAATATTGATTGGTTTCAGGGAGGAAGACAACACTAAATTGGCAACCACATTCCTAATTCTAACCCCATTCATAAATGTTACAAAGATGACTATTGTGGGAAATGAAACCATTCACAATAGTGGTGTTGGACAGGTGCCCAGCAGATTTGGTTAGAGTGCATTGTTGGGGCAGAGTAGAGGGATCTTTACTCTGCATCTAACCCACCCCACACTGGACTCTGGATTGCTTGATGCTCACGTGCAAAACATGTTCCATTTTCAAGTACCAATCTCTCAGACCTTGATGAGGATGAAAAACTTACAATTTTCTGCCAAGAACAAACTTGCTAATTTTTATGCCACTCAATTTTTGAGATGCATTATTAGCAAAATTGATTAACTTTTTCTTTTTCAAAAATGCAACAATTACTTAGATTTAAAAACAAAATCTAAATGCATGTGTTGAAGGATGAATTTTGTTAAATATATCTAGAGGTAATATGAATGGTCACATTCTATTTAATTGGATTTGCCTATGTTCATTTATTCCAATAGTGCCTACATTTTTAATTCGATACAAGCTACTGACTGTTTCTGAAGATGATCTCCTAGTCTAGAAAACCAGATCATACTTTATACTGTCTGAAAGGCAAGGATAAAGTATGAGAGGTTATCATGGCTTAGTTGGTTTTTAGAATACTTGTTTTACTATCTTTAGCGGTATAGTCATCAGTAATGGATTTATAATCATGTGCAAGAACTAAATGTAAAAGTCTGTAATTGTCAACTGTATGCAATAGTAATCTGAATTATATTAGACATGTAACCCTTCTGCCTATAATTAAAGTCTGTGAGGAACCCAGACAGCCTGGGGTGAGAAAGAGGACTGCTAGTCGAATAGGGAAGCTGTGGGTGAATTAACAAAAGTTGGATATTAGCCAACAGTAAGGATGGGGCATAGAGTGGAGCTGGCTATGGGAACCAAGTTCAGTTGTAGTTGTAACTGTGTTGGAATGTTATGAGAAGGAAAGATGGAGGACTGGTGTCTGGCTGCAAGCTGAAACATGGGCCTTTCACAGGACCATCAAGGGCACCATATTTCTCCAGTATGGAGACACATTCTCATGCGTTGCCGTAACTGCCCCAGATACCAGTCTTGATGGTCAAAAACAGATGATGTCAGGGGGTCATAAGACCAGGACCTGAGTAAGCAGAGGTACTGTGTACGTGGCATCCTCATGATTAGAATTTGAGGAATTGGGTGTAAGCCAGTGACTGGTTAACATGACCTAGCCAGTTAAGGAAGGGAACCTTCGAGAATGTAGGGCATTACGAGTAGTAATAGCAACGAGTTAGTAGAAATGGCAGACTTGACAGAAGTTGAACATGCCAGGGAGAAAGAGTTTGGAAAATTGTGTAACTGATTTAGTATCGTTTCTGACAAGTCCGAAGGGAGACTCATATCAGAAGACGATAGAGTGGGTCCAGAGTCCAGTGTCTCTAGGAAAGGTCAATTGGATAAAGGGAAGCGTCTCTATTGCGCACAGCGCGGTGAAATAAGAGAAGAGGAACATTTGGAAGCGCAGAAAATAATAGAGGAAAAAGGAATGGCAGCGGCTAGAAACCAGGAATGGTGATCTAAACTGTATGCTAACCCATCTGGAAACTTAGCAAATAAAGGAAAAGAACAGGGAGTCAGAGAACCAAAACGAGCTGCTGAGATGACAGTTCAAAAGGGGAAAGAAAATAAATTTAAAGATGAAACCGGCACTGAAGCTGATGAGATATCCTGCCAGTTTCTATGCCGAGAAAAAGCCCCACAAGAATTACTGAGTGAAAGGAAACTTAAAGGATGCTGGAATTTTAGTTTGTATGAAAGTGTGTGTTAAAGTGTGGAAGTTTTCCTGACTCTGAATGTTTAAGAAGTTACAGCATTTCTTTTGTCCGAAAGTCTGTCCTTAAAAAGTGTCTGTTATGTTTGTTTTAGCTCCACCCACAGTTCGGTGCACAGAGCATTTGTAGTCTTTTCTTGGATGTGGAAGTATTACGCAATATTTCTAAGTTGCATGAATATGTGAAGATGGTTGATTAAGTAGAGTCATAACGGCGCAGAAGGAGGCCATTCGGCCCATTGAGTCCGTGCCGGCTCTCTGAAGAGCAATCCAGTCAGTTCCATTCCCCCGCTCTATCCCCATAGCCCTGCAAGTTTATTTCCCCCAAGTGCCTATCCAATCTCCCCTTGAAAATATAGAGTGTCTCCGCTTCCACCACCTCCGTTGGCAGCGAATTCCAGGTCATCACCACGCGCTGTGTAAAAAAGTTTTTCCTCACATCCCCCCTGTATTTACATTAATGACCTGGATCAGGGAGTCGGATGCAGCATTTCCAAATTTGCAGACGACACTAAACTAGGAGGGGGGGTGGGCTCAGAGGAGGAGACCAGGAAGCTCCAGAGCGATTTGGACAGACTGGGTGATTGGGCGGATAAATGGCAGATGCACTATAATGTGGACAAGTGCGAAGTTATCCACCTTGGGTGCAGGAACGGGAGGGCAAATTATTATTTAAATGGCAATAAATTGGGAGAGGGGGAAGTACAGAGAGACCTGGGTGTTCTTGTACACCAGTCACTGAAGGCGAGCATGCAGGTGCAACAGGCGATCAAGAAGGCAAACGGTATGCTGGCCTTCATAGCAAAAGGGTTGGAATATAGGAACAGGGATACCTTGCTGCAGCTGTACAGGGCACTGGTGAGACCACACCTCGAGTACTGTGTACAGTTTTGGTCGCCTCATCTGAGGAAAGATGTTCTTGCCATGGAGGGGGTGCAGCGGCGATTCACCAGGCTGATACCAGGAATGGCGGGATTGACCTATGAGGAGAGACTATGTAGTTTAGGGATGTACACACTGGAGTTTAGAAGATTGAGAGGGGACCTCATAGAAGTGTATAAAATTCTGACAGGTCTAGACAGACTAGATGCAGAAGGAATGTTTCCCTTGGCGGGTGAGAACAGAACTAGAGGACATAATTTAAGGATAAGGGCTAAACCATTTAGGACAGAAATGAGGGGGAATTTCTTCACTCAGAGGGTGGTGAACCTGTGGAACTCATTGCCACAGAGGGCAGTGTACGCCAGCTCATTAAATATATTTAAGAGGGAATTAGATGTATTTCTACAGGCAAAAGGGGTTAAGGGTTACGGAGAGAAGGCGGGGACGGGATACTGAATTGGAGGATCAGCCATGATCTCATTAAATGGCGGAGCAGGCTCGAAGGGCCGGATGGCCTACTCCTGCTCCTATCTTCTATGTATCTATGTATCTCTTGCCCAAAACCTTAAATCTGTGTCCCCTAGTCCTTGTACCATCAACTAGTGGGAACAGCCTTTCCCCATCTAGCCTATCCAAACCAGTCATAATCTTGTACACCTCTATCAAAACACCCCCTCAACTTCCTTTGCTCTACTGAAAACAAATCCAGCTTCTCCAACCTGTCCTTGTAGCTAAGATCCCCCATCCCCAGAACCATTCTGGTAAATCTCCTCTGCACCCTCTCAAGGGCCTTCACATCCATCCTAAAGTGTGGTGACCAGAACTGGACACAATACTCCAGTTGTGGCCTAACCAGCGCTTTATAAAGGTTCAGCATAACTTCTCTACTTTTGTACTCAATACCTCTATTTATGAAGCCCAAGATCCCATATGCTTTGTTAACCACTCTCTCAATATGTTCTGCCACCTTCAGAGACCTATGTACATCAACTCCCAGGTCCCTCTGTCCCTGCACACTCTTTAAAACTGTGCCATTAAGTGTATATTGCCTCTCCCTGTTCCTTCTGCCAAAAATGCATCACCTCACACTTCTCTGTATTACATTCAGAGATTACTACCTTTGAGGTCCTGCTTTTTAATCTCTCTCCTATGTTAATTTCAATTTAAGATTGTGCACTCAAAATTGAAAAAAAAAGCTTTCAATTACATTTTAAGTTAAAGACACTGCTGTGGATTTATTTTGACTAACACTTACTTATGCAACTGGGAAAACTAGTGTGTTAGATTAATCTGGATTTTCCAAAGCACTTTGTTTTAATTTGATTACAGTAAAAAAAAATGCTATTGCTTTAAATTAAAAATGCGCGGTCTTGAAGTTTAGTAGCAAACATCAGAAATTAAAAATTGGGTGGGCAGAAAAAGGATACAGTAGTCTATGATGGAATAAAGAAGGAGAAAAGGAAATATTCTGTCCCTTTTCTACTGCTAAAAGCATTAAAACAATTGGAATTTAATCTAAAATGCCATCTTCCCTAATAAGAATGTTTTTTTTAAAGTTACTAATGATTTCTGCTGTTTTAACGTTTTATCTTTAATTCCTAAGGAAGTTTTGAAGGTACAAAGACTTTTGAAAAAAAAGTAAAAGGGAGTTTGGTTCTTTTCGTGCGATGAAGTGATTCAATTGCATACATCGGACGATATTTTGCTCCGCCTTTTTAAACCTACAAAGGAGTTAACCCTTTCCACTGACAGCCTTTTTTTTTTTAAGTTCACCAAGCAACAACTTTTGTATTGCTGAATGTAAATTTATATATTGGACATTATTAATTTTAATGTTTCTTAATTTTAAGTGGATATTTTCCCCACACTGACAGAAGGAATTTTATGAATTGACAAATTAAACTCTTGGGCTCTTAAGCAGAGCCACAGTGGATTCTCTGTTTTCTTTTCTTTTAAATAGGTGGCCACTGCATGAATATTGATGGCGCAGCAAGAGATCCAGCAGTTTTAGGAATTTAAGAATTTATCTGCAGACATCAAAAATCACAGCATGGTAACGATTTGGACTAAAGACTTTGCCTTCAAAAGCTCGGACTTAACCGATTCAGGATTATTTGTTATCTTCCGACACGGAGTGTTCGAGTGGGGATATTTGGGAGTTACTAATTTTTTTTAAATATTAGTTTATGGGATGTGGGCGTCGCTGGCAAGGCCAGCATTTATTGCAGATCCCTAATTGCCCTTGAGAAGGTGGTGGTGAGCCGCCTTCTTGAACCGCTGCAGTCCGTGTGGTGAAGTTACTCCCACAGTGCTGTTAGGGAGGGAGTTCCAGGATTTTGACCCAGCAACGATGAAGGAACGGCAATATACTTCCAAGTCAGGATGATGTGTGACTTGGAGGGGAACTTGGAGGTGGTGGTGTTCCCATGCGCCTGTTGCCCTTGTCCTTCTAGGTGGAAGAGGTCGCGGGTTTGGGACATGCTGCCAAAGAAGCCTTGGCGAGTTGCTGTTGTGCATCTTGTAGGTGGTACACATTGCAGCCACGTTATGTGGGTGGTGGAGGGAGTGAGTGTTCTTTAAGGTGGTGGATGGGGTGCCAATCAAGCGGGCTGCTTTGTCCTGGATGGTGTCGAGCTTCTTGTGTGTTGTTGGAGCTGCACTCATCCAGGCAAGTGGAGAGTATTCCATCACACTCCTTACTTGTACCTTGTAGATGGTGGAAAGGCTTTGGGGAGTCAGGAGGTGAGACACTCGCCGCAGAATACCTAGCCTCTGACCTGCTCTTGTTGCCACAGTATTTATGTGGCTGGTCCAGTTACGTTTCTGGTCAATGGTGTCTCCCAGGATGTTGATGGTGGGGGATTTGGCGATGGTAATGCTGTTGAATGTCAGGGGGCGCTGGTTAGACTCTCGCTTGTTAGACTCTCGCTTGTTGGCGATAGTCATTGCCTGGCACTTGTGTGGCGCGAATGTTACCTGCCACTTATCAGCCCACACCTGAATGTCATCTAGATCTTGTTGCATGCGGGCATGGACTGCTTCATTATCTGAGGAGTTGTGAATGGCACTGAACACTGCAGTCATCAGCGAACATCCCCATTTCTGACCTTATGTTGAAGGGAAGGTCATTGATGAAGCAGCTGAAGATGGTTAGGCTTAGGACACTACCCTGAGGAACTCCTGCAGCGATGTCCTGGGGCTGTGATGATTGACCTCCAACCACAACTATCTTTCTTTGTGCTAGGTATGACTCCAGCCAGTGGAGAGTTTTCCCCCCGATTCCCATTGACTTCAGTTTTACTAGGGCTCCTTGATGCCACACACGGTCAAATGCTGCCTTGATGTCAAGGGCAGTCACTCTCATCTCGCCTCGTGAATTCAGCTCCTTTGTCCTTGTTTGGACCAAGGCTGTAAGGAGGACGGGAGCCGAGTGGTCTTGGCGGAACCCAAACTGGGCATCAGTGAGCAGGTTATTGGTGAGTAAATGCCACTTGATAGCACTGTTGAAGACACCATCCATCACTTTGCAAGCACTTCTGTCTCTAATGTGAAACCACCATGTAAAACCACCAAGCCTGGGCATTACTTATTTCTGAAATTGGAACTGATAATATAAATTGATAAAAAAATAAAATTGATAGGAGTTGCTGTTTCGAGCACTCAATTTTATGTACAGAAGTTTAAGGGGATAGTCAAATTTTCATTGGAAGAAACTGGTGAAAAGCAGTCTAGGTGGTCCTGCCAATTGCTATGTATCAAGGAAGAAAGTTAAAGAAAGACTTGCATTTATATAGCGCCTTTCATGACCACCGGAAGTCTCAAAGTGCTTCACAGCCAATGAAGTACTTTTTGGAGTGCAGTCACTGTTGTAATGTGGGAAACGTGGCAGCCAATTTGCACACAGCAAGCTCCCACAAACATCTGTTTTTGTGGTGTTGATTGAGGGATAAATATTGGTCAGGACACCGGGGAGAACTCCCCTGCTCTTCTTCAAAATAGTGCCATGGGATCTTTTACGTCCACCTGAGAGAGCAGACGGGGCTTCGGTTTTACGTCTCACCCAAAAGACAAAGTTTGGGGATAAATAAAATTGAACATTGACAAAACCGGTCAATACTGTCATTTGGATTTGGGATAATGTTGAAAAGACAAAATGGACTCAGGCACAATATATTGGGTTATTTTTTGGGAAATAAAAGGTTGCATAAAATAAAAATAAACAAACAAGATGTGTTAATAACTGAGACCAAGTGGGAACATTTAATCTATGTTTTCTATCTTTAATATTGTATTGGACAGTAAAGTTCCTCCAGGAATGAGATAGAATGGTAATTAATGAGATGTGTAAAATGGAATGAGAGGAAGCATTGGTCCCTTAGAGGTTGAGACAGGTGAAATTATAATAGGGAACTGGGAAAAGGCAGAGACTTTAAACAAATATTTTGTATCTGTCTTCACAGTAGAAGACACAAAAAGCATACCAAAAATAGCTGGGAACCAAGGGACTAATAAGAGTGAGGAACTTAAAGTAATTAATATAAAAATGGAAAAAGTACTTGAGAAACTAATGGGACTAAAAGCCAACAAATCCCCATGAAAACAGAGATTAGGGATAAACAGGTCATTTTCTGGTTGGCTGGCTGTAACTAGTAGGGAGCTGCAAAGATCAGTGCTTGGACCTCAACGACTTACGATCTATATTAATGACTTAGATGAAGGGACCAAGTGCAATGTATCCAAGTTTGCTGACGATACAAAGCTAGGTGGGAAAGTAAGCTGTGAGGACACAAAGAGCCTGCAAAGGGATATAGACAGGTTAAGTGAGTGGGCAATAAGGTGGCTGATGGAGTGCAACGTGAGGTTATTCATTTTGGTAAGAAGAATAGAAAAACAGATTATATTTTTAAATGGTGAGAATCTATTAAATGTTGGTGTTCAGAGAGATTTAGGTGTCCTCGTACAGGAAACAGAAAGTTAGCATGCAGGTACAGCAAGCAATTAGGAAGGCAAATGGCATGTTGACTTTTATTGCAAGGGGGTTGGAGTACAAGAGTAAGGAAGTCTTACTACAATTGTAGAGGCTTTGGTGAGACCACACCTGGAGTTCCGTGTACAGTTTTGGTCTCCTTATCTGAGAAAGGACATACATGCAACAAAGGTTCACTAGATTGATCCCTGGGTTGTCCTATGAGGAGAGATTGAGTAGACTGGGCCTATACTCTCTGGAGTTTAGAAGAATGAGAGGTGATCTCATTGAAACATACAAGATTCTGAAGGGGATTGACAGGGTAGATGCTGAGAGGTTGTTTCCCCTGGCTGGAGAGTCTAGAACTAGGGAGCATCGTCTCAGGATAAGGGGTCGGCCATTTAAGACTGAGATGAGGAGGAATTTCTTCACTCAGAGGGTTGTGAATCTTTAGAATTCTCTGTCTGAAAGGGCTGTGGATGCTCAGTCATTGAGTATATTCAAGGCTGAGATAGATAGATTTTTGGACTCTAGGGGAATCAAGGGATATGGGGATCGGGCGGGAAAGTGGAGTTGAGGTCGAAGATCAGCCATGATCTTAGTGAATGGCGGAGCAGGCTCGAAGGGCCACATGGCCTACTCCTGCTCCTGCTCCTAATTCTTATGTTCTTATGTTGAGGATGCAAGATAGAAACAGGAAAATTATACTACCAAATGGAATTTTCCTAACATTCTGGTGAAAGTCAGGAAAGTGTAGGTGAGAATAGTAAATTGATAGTTTTCTCTTGGAGATGTTGATGTCCTTGCCTATGAACAATAAGAAAACTGCATTTGATAGCCTGGCCACTACCCAAGACATCAGGATCATGCAGTGGGAGATGAGCAAAGATCTCCAGACACGCCACAATTTTTTGATAAGATCACCTGAAAGCCCAAGAATGGTTTGTATCAGATGGCACGTGTGGCATGATATTGGGATGCGTGCGTGCAATTCTGATTTGTTATGTGTGAAGCAACTAGCATGCAGAAATGCATGGTGAATTTGCACTGAAGTGGGATCCTTACAAGTACTAAGCAGGAAGTTCTTATCATAGTATTTTGGCTAATAACAGCACAGACTATTTAATTTCATTAATCTTCCTGTCTGTAAATACGGGTAAACTGCATGAAATATTAAATATGTAAGAATTAAACAATTCTGGCTAAATTGGGCTTTTCATCAGTCTTAGTCTTACAGGATTAGATTACAGGAACAAATAGAATTTGTTTTCTACCATCTTCAATCTTATATGTTGGCTCACTTATCACTTGAACATCGCTGCACCAGCAAGTAAGGAACGCAATAAAACAATAGCACACCTCAAATATGTGCCATTTTCCACATTCACCCAAATAGTACCAGTTCCATTGTGTATCAGATGTGTCCATTTCCTCCACATTGCCCTCCTCCATCACTGAAGCATATTCCTCTCCAGCCATTGTTTAAATCACTGTATGATAGTTACCTGCAATTCAAAATAATAAAAATATTACTGAGCTAATTAAATGCATCCTAATGCCAGCTTGGCTCAGTTGACAATACTCTGAGTTTGGGGGGGGGGGGGGGGGGGGGGGGCGGGCAGTTTAATTCACAGCCACCCATTTAGTGCTAGTAAAATGGGGGCTAGGCCTCCAGATTTTGTGTGGGGATCAATTGCACCCCATGTCTGTTGAAAATGAGCCCATCGCCATTTTGAGTTGGATGCATTTCAATTGTTCAGGGTACCTGCCTGAAACTGGTGGACGTCTTATAAATAAACGAGTCCTGCGCCTGTTTCAGGATTCTGTTGTCAGTTTCAACTTCCTGAGTGCTGCTTTCACCCATTCTAAAACTCACCCACAAATCCTGGGCACGAACAGTTGGGAGGGATGTTGTACTGGTATTTAAAGGGCTCCTCAACTTCAATTAGCTAAGCACCTGGTTAGTTGTATTAGACTGATGTTGGTCTATGTTATGCCTATTTCTGGCTGAGGTAGGCGCTACAGCTGACTGCAAAAGTTATGGCATTATTTTTTTTGCAGCCGAGTAACAATTTTTGCACAGAGGCTCCTGCACAAACTCTGGCAGCAAGATGTGCTGTTCAGTCTGCCATGGGGCTGGAGGACCAGGAGGAGGAAGAACAGCAAGAGTGGAGAGACCTGCAGCTGCAGGGAGAAAAGGCTGAAGGAGGGGAGAGCAGGAGGTCTTTCCCCACACGGGTTTACATGACAAGAACATTGACCCTACAGTTAAGTGAAGATCAGAGAGTCCGGCTGCTCAGCTTCACCAGGGAGGCTGTTACATCACCTGCTGCAGCACCAATCGCAGCCCCACACCAGGTCACACACTTCATTGACAGAGGCTCTAATGGAGATTGTGGCCCTGAATTTCTACATTTTAGGGTCATTCCAGGCTGCAACGGTTCACAACAACATTAGTCAATTTGCGGTGCACTCAAGCTTCAAGATCACGGATGTGCTCTTTGCCAAAGCAAACAACTTCATCTCCTTCCCTATGGAAACATAAGAAATAGGAGCAGGAATAGGCCATTTGGCCCCTCAAGCCTGCTCCGCCATTCAATAAGATCATGGCTGATCTTGGGCTCAAAGCCACTTCCCTTGCAAAAATCTGTCTATCTCCACCTTAATTGTATTTAATAACCCAGCCTCCACGGCTCTCTGGGGCAGAGAATTCCACAGATTTACAACCCTCAGAAGAAATTCCTCCTCATCTCAGTTCTAAAATAGCGACCCTTTATTCTGAAACTATGCCCCCGAGTTCTAGATTTCCCCACGAGGGGAAACATCCTCTCTGCATCTACCTTGTTGAGCCCCCTCAGTATCTTATATGTTTCAATAAGATCACCCCTCATTCTTCTAAATTCCAATGAGTATAGGCCCAACCTGCTCAACCTTTCTTCATAAGTCAACCCCCTCATCTCAGGAATCAACCGAGTGAATCGTCGCTGAACTGCCTCCAATGCAAGTATATCCTTCCTTAAATAAGGAAACCAAAACTGTACGCAGTACTCAAGGCGTGGTCTCACCAATACCCTGTACAGTTGTAGCAGGACTTCCCTGCTTTTATACTCCAACCCCCTTGAAATAAAGGCCAACATTCCATTTGCCTTTTTGATTACTTGCTGTACCTGCATGCTAACTTTTTGTGTTTCATGCACAAGGTCCCCCAGGTCCCTCTGAACTGTAGCATTTTGTAATCTCTCTCCATTTAAATAATAATTTGCTTTTTTATTTTTCCTGCCAAAGTGGATAACCTCACACTTTCCCACATTCTACTCCATCTGCCAAATGTCTGCCCACTCACTTAGCCTGTCTATATCCCTTTGCAGATTCTTTGAGTCCTCTGCACAACTTGCTTTCCCACCCATCTTTGTATCATCCGCAAACTTGGCTACATTACACTCGGTCCCTTCATCCAAGTCATTAATGTAGATTGTAAATAGTTGAGGCCCCAGCACCGATCCCTGTGGCACCCCACTAGTTACCGTTTGCCAACCGGAAAATGACCCATTTATCCCGACTCTCTGCTTTCTGTTAGTTAGCCAATTCTCTATCCATGCTAATATATTACCCCCAAGTCCGTGAACTCTTATCTTATGCAGTAACCTTTTTATGCGGCACCTTATCGAATGCCTTCTGGAAATCCAAATATACCACATGCACTGGCTCACACTTATCCACCCTGCTCGTTACATCCTCAAAGAACTCCAGCAAATTTGTTAAACATGATTTCCCTTTCATAAAACCATGCTGACTCTGCTTGACTGCATTATGATTTTCCAAATGCCCTGCTACTGCTTCCTTAATGAAGGACTCCAGCATTTTCCCAACAACAGATGTTAGGCTAACTGGTCTATAGTTTCCTGCTTTCTGTCTCCCTCCTTTCTTAAATAGGGGTGTTACATTTGCAGTTTTCCAATCCGCTGGGACCTCTCCAGAGTCCAGGGAATTTTGGTATATTGCAACCAATGTATCCACTTTCTCTGCAGCCACTTCTTTTAAGACCCTGGGATGCAGGCCATCTGGTCATGGGGACGTGTCGTCTTTTAGTCCCATTATTTTACCAAGTACTTTTTCCTTAGTGATAGTGATTGTCTTTAATTCCCCCCTCGATTATCCATTATTGGGATGTCGTTAGTGTCTTCTACCATGAAGACAGATACAAAATATTTGTTCAGAGTCTCTGCCATTTCCCCGTTCCCCATTATTAATTCCCCATTCTCATCCTCTGAGGGACCAACATTTACTTTAGCTGCTCTCTTCCTTTTTATATACCTGTAGAAGCTCTTACTTTCAGTTTTAATATTTCTTGCCAGTTTACTCTCATAATTCATCTTCTCTCTCTTATTTTTTTAGTCATCCTTTGCTGGTTTTTAAAAATTTCCCAATCCTCTGGCCTCCCACCAATCTTGGCAACATTGTATGCCTTCGTTTTCAATTTGATACCATCCTTTACTTCTTTAGTTAGCCACGGATAGTGCTCCCTTCTCAAAATCTTTCTTTCTCACTGGAATATATTTTTGTTGAGAGTTATATCTCCTTAAATGTCTGCCACTGCATTTCAACTGTCTTACTCTTTCAATTTATTTTTCCAGTCCACTTTAGCCAGTTCTGCCCTCAAGCCATTGTAATTGCCTTTGTTTAAGATCAGGACACTGGTTTGAGATGCAACTTTCTCACCCTCCAACTGAATTTGAAATTCAACCATGTTATGATCACTCTTTCCTAGAGGATCCTTTACTATGAGAACATTTATTAATTCTGTCTCATTACACAGTACAAGATCCAAGATAGCCTGCTCCCTGGTTGGTTCCATTATATACTGTTCTAGGAAACCATCCCGGATACACTCTATGAACTCCTCCTCAAGGCTACCATGGCCAATTTGATTTGTCCAATCAATATGGAGATTAAAATCACCCGCGATTATTACCGTACCTTTTTTTTTTATACAGGCCTCCATTATTTGTTGATTTATACTCTGTCCAACAGTATTGCTACTGTTCGGGGGTCTGTAGACTACGTCGACCAGAGACTTTTTCCACTTATTTTTTATCTCCACCCAAACCGATTCTACATCATGATCTTCTGAGCCAATATCACTTCTCACCACTGCACTGATCCCATCCTTTACCAACAAAGCCATCCCACCTCCCTTTCTTTTTGGTCTATCCTTTCGAATTGTCAAATACCCTGTCACCTTGCAACCACATCTCTGTAATGGCGATCAGATCATACCCATTTGTATCTATTTGAGCCGTCAACTCATCTATCTTGTTACGAATGCTGCGTGCATTCAGATATAGAGCTTTTAACTGTGTCTTTTTACCATTTCTCCTTGTTTTGGTCCCATTTTCTGTTGCACTCTTATTTTTAAACATTCTGTCCCTTCCTGTCACACTCTGGTTATTATTTCCCCCATCTCTATCCTGCTCTATTGTTTTCTAATTTCTCACTGATCTTTTAAATTCCCGCTCACCTGGACCCCCCGCCACTATTTAGTTTAAAGCCCTCTCTACAGCCCTAGTTATTCGATTCGCCAGGTCTCTAGCCCCAGCATGGTTCAAGTGAAGCCCGTCCAAACGGAACAGCTCCCTCCTATCCCAGTACTGGTGTCAATGCCCCACAAATCAAAACCCATTTCTCCCACACCAGTCTTTGAGCCACTCGTTCATTTCTCTGATCTTATTTACCCTACGCAAATTCGCTCATGGCTCAGGTAGTAATCCAGAGATTATTACCTTTGTGGTTCTGCTTTTTAATTTAGCCCCTAGCTGCTCATACTCTTTGTCCTACCTATGTCATTGGTACCTACGTGGACCATGACAACTGGATCTTCACCCTCCCACTCCAAGTTCCTCTCCAGCCCAGAGGAGATGTCCTTAACCCTGGGACCGGGCAGGCAACACAGCCTTCAGGACTCATGCTCTCTGCTGCAGAGAACAGTATCAACCCCCCAACTATACTGTCCCCTATCACTACAACATTTCTTTTTACTCCCCCCACTTGAATGGCTCCCTGTACTACGGTGCTGTGGTCAGATTGCTCATTCTCCCTGCAGTCCCTGCCCTCATCCACACAGGGAGCAAGAATCTCATACCTGTTGGACAAGGCCAAGGGCTGAGGCTCCTCCATCGCTACCTCCTGGATCCCAATACCTGCCTCGCTTGTAGTCACACCCTCCTGTCCCTGACCATGGGCCAAATTGGACGTAATTACTCTAGTGGGTGTGACTGCCTCCTGGAACTTATTGTCCAGGTAACGCTCCCCCTCCCTAATGTGTCGCAGTATCCGAAGCTCGGACTCCAGCTCAACTCTGAGCCGAAGTTCCTCGAGCAGCCAAAACAGAGCTCTAGGTTCGGCCAGGATTATGGGCTTCCCCCAGGTGCAGGGCATCATTGACTGCACCCACATGGCCTTGCTCTATATGAAGACCCCGGAGAATACATGAACAGGAAGGGTCCTCCATTCACTAAGCGTGCAGCCCATCGCACAAGTCTGTGCCTGGTCTCCTGGCAGTTGTCATGATGCCTTTATCCTGCACCAGTCCTCAATACGACCTCTCTTCCACCCAGACCATTGGGTGTCAGGCGGGCTGCAAGAGCTATCCCCTGAACACATGGTTCATGATGCCTGTCAAGAGCCCATGCACTGAAGCAGAAGAGCAATAAAGCGCTTTGGGACGTCCTGAGGTTGTGAAAGGTGCTTTATAAATGCAAGTCTTTCTTTATTTTCTTTCTGATTGAAGAAAACGATCTACATTCTGAAGGACGTTCTGCTGCTTGGATCAGTCTGGAGGTGTCCCACAATATATCTCAGAAATTCTCCAGAATGGCATCCACTATATGCTCCAAAATTATGCTCTGCAAAGAAGGCAACCCTTGTAGCCACCGGTGGAGGAAGATGGAGGGGCACAGGGGCAGGAAGAGAGAGGGGCATCTGTGCTGCACTCCTTCCAAGGCCAATATATCCTTTCTAAGGTACGGTGCCCAAAATTGTACACAGTACTCCAGATGTGGTCTAACTAGGGGTTTATAGCAAATCTTCCTTCTCGTTATATTCTAGCCCTCTAGTTATAAAGGCTAACATTCCATTAACCTTTTTTATTATCTTTTGTACCCGATTACTACATTTTAGTGATCTATGTACGTGGACCCCTAAATCTCTTTGGACCTCCACTGCTCCTCGCTTTTCACCACTTAAATACTCAGATCTATCCTTTCTTGGTCCAAAATGTTTTGCCCACTCACTTAATCTATCAATGTCTCTTTGCAATTTTATGCTCCCGTCTACACTACTTACTATACCACCAACCTGTGTGTCATCGGCTAACTTATTTGATATGGCTCTCTATTGTGTTATCTAAAGTAATTAATAAATACAGTGAATAGTAGAGGCCCCAGCACAGACCCTTGTGGGACACCACTAGTCACTTCCTTCCAATCAATACATACCAATTATCCTTCTACCACCTAACCAACTCCTAACCAGGTCAATAATTTGCCTTCAATTCCATTAGCTTTAATTTTAGCTAACAGTCTTTTATGTGGAACCTTATCGAATGCCTTCTGGAAGTCCGTATAAACTACATCCATAGACATTCCCCTGTTGACCACTTTAGTTACTTCCTCAAAAAATTCAATTAGGTTTGTTACCCTTTATAAATCCATGTTGGCTCTCTCTAATCAGCTCAAATTTCTCAAAGTGCTCAGTCACTCTGTCCTTAATTATAGATTCCAATAACTTCCCCACAACAGATGTTAGACTAACAGGTCTATAATTTTCTGGTTTCTTTCTCTCGCCTAAATAATGAAGTTATATTTGCAATTTTCCAATCGAAAGTGACAATTCCTGGATTGAGCGCGCTTTGGAAATTATGGCTAAAGCATCTGCAATTTCCTCACTTACTTCCTTTAGAAACTTCCTTTGGAAACCATCATGTCCTAGGGATTTGTCAGTCCTTAGTGCCATTATTTTTTCTAATAGTTTTCTTGCTTACGTTAACGTTAGTGAATTCCAGTTGTCCTTGATTCCCATTAGTTTCCCTGGAATGTCGGGTGTATTATCCTCTTCCTCTACTGTGAAGACTGACACAAAGTAATTATTCAAAGTAATTTCCTACATTACAACAGTGACTACACTTCAAAAAAGTACTTCATTGGCTGTAAAGTGCTTTAGGATGTCCAGTGGTCGTGAAAGCCGGTATATAAACGCAAGTCTTTCTTTCCTTAACAAGTCTGCCATTTCCTTATTTTCAGTTGCAATATTACCCCCATTGCATTACCTTTTTGCAGCTCTTACTATCTTTTTTGTCTTCCTTTGCTCTTTATATCTCTCCCAGTCCCCTGAACATACAATTCTTTGCATTTTTGTATGCTTTTTCCTTTAGTTTTAAGTTATCTTTCACCTCTTGTCGACCATGACTGTTTTATTTGGTTAGTAGAGCTCATCCCCTTAGGAGTATATACTGGTCCTGTATTAAGCTAAATTCTTTTTTGAACACCTCCCACTGTTCATCTGTAGTTTTAACCGATAACAGTTTTGACCAGTTTGCTGTCATCAGTCTCTGGGCTACAAATTCCCCTCGAGTCCCGTTTGGGGTGCTAAATCAGAAAAGCCGGAAAAGTTACATCTACCAGCCTTTCTAAAATTCCCACTTTTTGCTCCAAGAGGGAAGTGGAGCGCTAAATCAAGCACTCCACTTCCTTCTTGGAGTTCAAGAGGGGGGGGGGGGGTGGAGTTCGCGACCCGGGGCGCATGGCTCAGCAGCGCCACGCACTGGGCCACGTGGAGCTGACGCGTTGCAGGGGCTCTTCTCTGAATTAAAGGGAAGGCCCCCCAACACTGCGAACTCTGCAGTTTTTTTTTTAAAACTTACCTGCAGCACCGGGGAGTGGGGGTGCCACGCGATCAGCCCGGCACTCATGCAGAGTGCCGGGCTGACTGATCACAGCACGAACCCCGCGTCCAGAGCAAAAAAAACATTTTTCAAAAAAGCAGACATTTTTTTCAGGGCGGCCAGCCACTTCACCTTTAACTTCCGCCCCGCTAGCGGCTAGCCACCCTGCTCGCGTCCAGTCCAGCAGTCGCTGCCATTGCCTGGCACTACTGCAGGGGGCAAAGGGGAATTTTTCTGCCGGGATGCTACGCCGGAGATGACACATGATCTCCGGGCGCAACCCGGTAGTGCCGCCGCTAACCTCCTGCGGAACTTGGCTGGAGGCGCGGTCAGCGCTGCGACAGAGCGAAAAGGCCTTTGCGCCCCGTTAGCGCCCCCCAAGGGAGGCGCAAAGGAGGGGAATTTCTCCCCCTCTGTCTCATCCCGTTAAAGTTAGCCATACCAAAATCTAGAATCTTATTAAGTGTGTTATGTTTGTCCTTTTCAAACCTATCATTGAATTCGATCACATTATAATCACTGTTCGATAAATGTTCCCTTACTGTTAGCTTATTAACTAAATCTGGCTGATTGCTCATTGCTAAATCTAGTATGGGCTGCCCTCTAGTTGGTTCCAGAAAACGATCTTGAATGCATTCCAGAAATTCACCACCTTTCTGACTTAAGCTATTCTGCTTTTCCCAATTTATATGAAAATAAAAGTTTCACATTAAAACCACTTTGCTTTCTCTAATCTCTGAATTAAGACATTCTGCCACTATAGACAACTCCCATTACAGTTTTAAGACCTCTTATTCCTCAATTCTAACCATAGTCTCCGCTGATTGCTTTCCCTCCCCTATATCCTCTCTTACTAATGGTGTAATAGTATCTTTAATCAATAAGGCTACCCCTCCTCCTCTTCCAGTTTCCCTATCCTTTCTAAAGACCGTATAACTAGGAATACTTAACTCCCAATCATGACCAGCTTGCAGCCATGTCTCAGTAATGGCCAACAGGTCTAAGCTGTATTTAAGAACATAAGAAATAGGAGCAGGAGTAGGCCATTCGGCCCGCTCCGCCATTCAATCACATCATGGCTGATCCTCTGCCTCAACTCCATTCACCGGCCCTATCGCCATATCCCTTGATGCCCTTACTAGTCAGAAATCTATCGACTTCTGTTTTGAATATACCCAATGACCGAGCCTCCACAGCCCTCTGGGGCAGAGAATTCCAAAGATTCACCACCCACTGTGTGAAGAAATTTCTTCTCATCTCAGTCCTGAATGGCCTACCCTTTATCTTGAGGCTGTGGCCCCTGGTTCTAGACTCCCCAGCCAAGGGAAACATTCCCCCAGCATCCATCCTATCAAGCCCTGTAATAATTTTGTATGCTTCAATGAGATCCCCTCTCATTCTTCTGAATTCAAGAGAATACAGGCCTAGTTTACGCAATCTCTTCTCATACAACAGTCCCGCCATCCCAGGAATTAATCTCGTGAACCTTCGTTGCACTCCCTCTGTGGCAAGTATATCCTTCCTTAGGTAAGGAGACCAAAATTGTACACAGTACTCCAGGTGTGGTCTCACCAAGGCCCTATATAATTGGAGTAAGACTTCTTTACTCCTGTACTCAAATCCTCTTGTAATGAAGGCCAGCATACCATTTGCCTTCCTAATGGCTTGCTGCACCTGCACATTCACTTTGTGACTCATGTACAAGGACACCCAGGTCCCTTTGAGCATCTGCATTCCCCAATCTTTCACCATTTAGCAAATACTCTGCCTTTCTGTTTTTTCTACCAAAGTGGATAACTTCACATTTATCCACTGTATATTCCATCTGCCATGTTCTCGTCCACTCAGAGCCTGTCGAGATCCCCTTGAAGCCTCTTCACATCCTCTTCGCAACTGACACTGCCACCTAGCTTTGTATCATCAGCAAATTTGGAAATGTTACATTTAGTCCCCTCATCCAAATCATTGATATAGATTGTGAATAGCTGGGGCCCAAGCACCGATCCTTGCGGTACTCCACTAGTCACAGCCTGCCATCCTGAAAAAGACCCGTTTATCCCTACTCTTTGTTTTCTGTCTGTTAACCAATTCTCAATCCATGCTAGTATATTACCCCCAATTCCATGCGCCCTAATTTTGTTCACCAACCTCTTGTGTGGGACCTTATCGAAGGCCTTCTGAAGATCCAGATACACCACATCTACTGGTTCCCCTTTGTCTACTCCACTAGTTACATCCTCAAAGAACTCCAATAGGTTTGTCAAACAGGACTTCCCTTTCATAAATCCATGTTGATTCTTCCCAATCTTACTATTAGTTGCTAAGTGCCCAGTTATTGCATCCTTTATAATAGATTCCAGCATTTTCCCAACTACTGATGTGAGGCTAACAGGTCTGTAGTTCACCGTTTTCTCTCTCCCTCCTTTCTTAAATAGCGGGGTTATATTTGCTATCCTCCAATCTGCAGGAACCGTTCCAGAATCTATAGAATTTTAGAAGATGACAACCAATATTCCAATGGCCACCTCTTTCAAAACCCTAGGTGTAGGTCATCCGGTCCTTGGGATTTATCGACTTTTAGTCCCATTAATTTTGCTAGTACTGTTTTTTAACTAATAATAATTTCTTTAAGTTCCTCATTTTGGTCACGCCCTTGGTTTTCTCATATTTCTGGGAGTTTTTTGTGTCTTACTCTGTGAAGACAGAAACAAAGTATTTATTTAATTTCTCTGCCATTTCCTCATTCCCCATTATAAATTCTCCCGTCTGACTGTAAAAGACCTACATTTACCTTCGCCAGTCTTTTCCTTTTCACATACCTATAGAAGCTTTTACAATCAGTTTTTATATTTTTCGCTAGTTTGTGCTCATATTCCATTTTCCCTTTCTTTATCAATTTCTTGGTCCCCCTTTGCTGATTTCTAAAAAAGATCCCAATCTTCAGGCTGACCGCTTTTTCTGGCAACTTTATAAGCTTCCTCCTTTGACTTAATACTAGCTTTAATTTCTTTTATTAGCCATGGTTGGATCACTTTTCCTTTTGGGTTTTTATACCTTAGAGGAATATATGTTTGTTGCAAATTATGCATTATTTCCTTGAATGTTAGCCATTGTATGTCTACCTTCATACCTTTTAGTGTAGTCTCCCAATCTACCATGGCCAACTTGTCCCTCATACCCTTGTAGTTTCCTCTGTTTAGATTGAAGACCTTAGTTTCAGATTTGAGCCTTTAATTCATTCAATTTATTTCTTATACTCCGTGCGTTAACCTGCCCTTCTGCTCTGAGGCCGTCTTTCTCACACTGTTTAACTTAACTTGCTTCTGATTTGTCATGGCTGCTATAGCTACTTTATTTATTTTAGTATTCCCTTCACCTGGGGTATCTATAACACTGTTTGTGACCCGAACTCTGCTCTCATCCCTTTTTTAATCCTTAAACTGCCATTTTTACTATTGTTTCTGACTGAGCTCTTCCCCCCCATTTATTAGTTTAAAGTCCTTTATACTGCCCTATTTATCCTTTCTGCTAGGCCACTGGTCACAGCCCAGTTCAGGTGGAGCCCATCCCAACGGTACAGCTCCCAGTGCCCCATGAAATAGAACCCTCCCTCTCACACCAGTCCTTTAGCCACGTGTTCACTTTCCTGATCTATTTGTCCCTGTGCCAATTAGCACATGGCTCGGGTAATAATTCTGAGATTACCACTTTTGAGGAGCAGAGAGATCTGGGAATACAGATGCATAAATCGCTAAAAGTTATCAAGGGTATAAAGTGTGTAAACAAAGTACTGGGGCTCATTTCTAGAGAGGGATAGAATACAAAAGCAGGGAGGTAATGTTAAATTTATATGGAACCTTGGCTAGCCCAGACTTGGAGTATTGTGTGTAGTTCTGGTCTCCAAACTACAAAACGAATATTGAAGCACCGAAGAAACTGCAGAAAAGGTTTACAAGGATGTTACCAGAATTGACAGGATGCAACTATCAGGAAAGATTGAGCAGGCTGGGGCTCTTTTCTCTGGGAAAGAAAACTAAGAGGGAGACCTGATAGAGGTCTTTAAAATTATGAAGGGGTTCTATAGGATGGATGTGGAGAATCTGTTTCCACTTGTGGGTGAGTCCAGACCAAAGGGCATCAATATAAGAAAGCCACTGACAGATCAAAAAGAATTTAGGAGCAATTTCTTTGCACAGAGAGTGGTGAGAATGTGGAACTCGCTGCCTCATGGAGTGACTGAAGCAGAGAGCATTGATGTATTTAAGGGGAGGCTTGATGGAGACATGAGGGAGAAGGGAAATAGAGGGAGACAGGGGCAGAGTGTAATTAGAGTGGGAGGAGCCTATGTGGAGTATAAACACCGGCATAGAATGGCCTGTTTCTGTGCCGTAGATTCTATGAGATGGGCAACCTCGCGGAGCTCTGGTCTGAGGCCCAGCTACAGATTGCAGCATCTCGGCTACAGCCAAGGCAGTCTGGCCCAGCTGGCTTTCCGGCACCAACACAGGCACTGGTGGGAGCAGGCGTGCTCTCATCCTGAGAAAGGGCAGCATTTGCCTCTCCCATGAGGCCACTGCTACGTGCGTGGGGCTGCACCTCAGCACTGCCACTGCTCTGTGCAGGAACAGAGTGCAGAGACTGCCCAGCACTCCCACTGCTCTGCATGCGAACAGTGCAGGAGTGATGTGAAGTCCTTCTCCATGCTTTCCTTCACACTTAGAGAGCTGGAGGAGATGTTAGAACCCAGAGCCTGAATGGCAGCAGTCTGAGCTTCCAGCTGTCATTAGAACCTCAATAACTGAAGAACCTCAATAACTGAAGGTCCTGCTGTGTGCAGAGCTGACCATATTCAATGGTTGACTCCACTGATTCAATGCCTGGCACAATGACCCCGCACAAGGTGGGTGTGGACCCTCCACACTGTCCTACATTGTGCACAGGCTCCCTGGTAGGCTGTGCAATACATTGAGTAGCTGGTGGTGCAGGGCCATCAGTCTTCTATAGGTTGGGCCATGGAGGCCTTCACCTGTGCCCTCTACAGCAGGGCTAGGACATGAGCTCGCTCTCCGGCAATCCTAAACCCCTGTCCATGTTCCCGTGCACTTGTACACAGTGAATATCCCAGTTCAGACCTCTCTAACGAACGCTCTAAAGTATGAGAGAAGCCGATTGCTGAGCTGATGCTTGTAAGGGTAAGATCGAGTGATGGTTTATCCAAGAACTCCTGTTCCTCTGCTCTGTTTGGGTCCGTGACTTGCAATGGACCTGGAAAGAGAAGAGAGCGACAAGGGTTGGTTGTCAGTGGCAAGGATTAGCAGAAACAGATGAGTGCGTGAGTGAGAGTTCAGTGACAAACGGAGGTCAAGATGGCCAAACACCGTGAGATGTATCTTCCATCCTTGCCACCTGGCCTGCCCTCTGTCCACTACGTTAATGACAGCCTCTTCCCTTTGGGACAGCCTTTGAAATTATGGCAGCAAATGCTTCCTGTAAGTTGCACTTAGTTCTGCATGGTCTGTTTCTTTTAATGCAGGGTCCCTTTAAATTTCTGCACATGTGCAGTATTTATAACGTAAAAGCTGGTGAGCGGCCTGTGCAGGACCTTTCAGATTACTGCACGGCCACGCGGGCCTAGCGGGAACACTGATGATAGCCCTCCTCCTGTATGCATTTGCTTCCTCTTACTGTGTGCCAGCTTGTCCTGCAAGAAAGGGAGTGTGATTGTGACAATGTGCGTGTCAGGGTAGCATGGTTTAGATGGTGTTTGAATGATGCTATAGGTGTGAGGAAGCGAAGGGAGCAATTGTAAGGTCAGCAGCAAGTGTAAAGTGTGCAAGTAGCATATCATTATATAGAGTCTACAGCACAGAAACAGGCCATTCGGCCCAAAAGGTCTATGCCAGTGTTTATGCTCCACACAAGCCTCCTTCCACCTTTCTTCATCTCACCCTTTCAACATATCCTTCTATTCCTTTCTCTTTCATATGCTTATCTAGCTTCCCCTTAAATGCATCTATGCTATTCGCCTTAACTATTCCTTGTGGTAGCGAGTTCCACATTCTCACCACTCTCTGGGTAAAGAAGTTTCTTCTGAATTCCCTATTGGATTTATTGGTGACTATCTTATATTTATGGCCCCATGTTCTGGTCTTGCCCGCAAGTGGAAACATCTTCTCCATGACTACCCTATCAAACGCTTTCATAAACTTAAAGACCTCTATCAGGTCATCCCTCGGTCTTCTCTATTCTAGAGAAAAGAGCCCCAGCTTGTTCAGCCTTTCCTGATAAGTATATCCTCTCAGTTCTGGTATCATTCCAAGATATCATTTTTGCACCTTCTCCGGTGCCACTATGGCCCGTATTTTCTGATCGGAGGCTTCCTGCGTGCGGAGGCCTCCGATGTGGAAAAAATCTACGCCCTTACTTGAGGGTTCCAGAGGTCCAGCCATTTCCGCTCCTGGGCCTCTGCTCTACGAAATGCGCAGGGCCCAGGTATCCCAGGGGCTCATGTGGTTCGCAAGCGTCCCTGGGATCACGTGGGCCATGGGGAACCAATGGGAGAAGGGAATCACCCTTCATACTTTTGACAGCTTAGACTTGTCAAAAGTATAAATGGAGATCACTCCAAAAACACAAAACATTAAATAATTTTTTTTTTAAATCACCTTTTTAAAATTAGTTAAAATTACATTAAATTTAATATTTTAAACAAAAATTTAATTTTTTGAAAAAAAAATTAAAGTTTTTTACAGGGCTAGAAATAAACTTACCTTTTTTAAAAGCCTGCTTTTACCAGGCATAAGATTTTTAAGGGATTTCAGCGGGCAGAGGTTCTGCAGAAAGCGGAACTCTCCACCCGCAGAGGCCCTTCCCCAGGGGAGGCGTGCGATCTGTCAAGAGGATTCTTGACAGATCGGAAATGCCGGTTTTCAGCGCATGCCTGAAACTGGCACTTGCGAGGTCCCTACGGATGTGTACACAGCTCAAACACACCCGTAGGGATCGGAAAATACGGGCCTATATCTTTTTTTACAATATGGAGACCAGAACTATTTATAGTACTCCAAGTGTGGTCTAACAAAGGTTCGATACAAGTTTAACATAACTTCTCTGCTTTTCAATTTCATCCCTCTAGAAATGAAGCCTAGGGCTTAGTTTTATTTTAATGGCCTTATTAACCTGCGTCGCTACTTTTAGTGGTTTGTGCATCTGTACCCCTTGAACCCTTTGCTCCTCTACCCCATTTAGACTCTTATTATCCAAGCAGTATGTGGTCTCATTCTTCCTACCAAAATGCACCACCTCAGTTATCTATATTGAAATTAATTTGCCAATTACACGGCCATTCTGTATATTAATGTCCTCCGGTATTTTGTCGCAGTCCTCCTCAGTATTAACTACACCCCCCAGTTCGGTGTCGTCCGCAAATTTTGAAATTCTACTTCTGATTCCCAAGTCCAAATGGTGAATAACAGTGGTCCCAGCGCCGATCCTTGTGGAACACCACTTCCCATCTTCCGGCAGTCTGAGTAGCTACCCTTAACCTCACTCTGTGTTCTGCTTTGTAGCCAACTTGCTATCCATTCTGCTACCTGTTCCCTGACTCCACATGTTCTAACCATAGCCATGAGTATATTATGCGATACTTTATCGAAGGCCCTCTGGAAATCCAAATATATTATATCTTAGCAGTGGAATGAGGTGCAGTGAAGTGTACTGCTGTGATTGGAGGAGTGATAGAAAGCAAAGGAGGGAAGGCTTGAGAGTACTGGGGTTGCAAGTGGTGCAGAGCTGAGCAATCACACCATTGATCTCCTACAATCTGCTCTCTTGTAGACAGCGAAAGCGATGAGCCGCAGATCCATGCAAGTGGCACATGTTGCTCTCTCTCACATCTAATCCCTCACCAGTCCCGCAACCAATACCCAATATGGTGACAGAGAGCCAGCCGGCCATACTGCCCCTGCAGCAGCCAAGATGCTGCAGCCCTCTCCGGTCCGACCTCCTAGAGGTCACCGACCAGAAGTGTCTCAATGGCCCTTAACAGAGCATCTGCAGCCTTCCAGCACCCATGCTGAAGCCACTGGAGGAGCAGGATAGGCAAGAGGTTACTTTGAAAAAGCATTATGGGTTAACACATGGGTGAAATAGGATCTTATGTCAGCTATTTAAAAAACACACAACTTTTGACATTTCAACATTGTCTGCAGTGTGATTCCATAGCACCTTTCGAGGCTGCAACGCCAGGTGTGGGGTACATGAGCGTTTGTCAGAGGTTGCAGGTTCTTTATTGCAGGGTGGAAGGAGTGGTAGAGGTGGTATTGATGAGTACGAATCTGACGGTTGAGGTTGGATTAGGTGAGGCGAAGGAGTAGGTCAGCTGAAACTTCGCACAAACAACAAATACTCTGGCTGCAGACTGGTGCTATCGATCTCCCGTTTCTGCTCTGTCCTCTCAGGCACCCTCCTGTTTCTGCTCTATCGCTCTTCCGTTTTTGTTGTCCTCACTGTTGCCCGGGTTTTTGTCTCCACACTGGGGAGGCTCTTCTTGCTGTGCTGGCTCCATGTGCAGTCCCTATTGCACAGCAAAGTTTTTCAGAATGTGGGAGACCCTCTGTGGGCTGTGCACCCAACTTCCCTTCCTGGCCCCCACGTTAGCTGATATTGTAAACGGTTCCGTCTCCTCAGGTACTGTCCCCCTCCCTTTAAAATTCCACATGTATGCTGATGACACCTAGCTCTGCCTCACTACCACCTCTGTCGACCTGTCCACTGCCTCTGTGATGCCAGACATCCAATCCTGGATGAGCATAAATTTCCTCCAATTAAATATTGGGAAAACCAAAGCCATCGTCTTTGGTCCCCGTCACAAACTCAGTTCCTCAGCCACAGATCCTTCTCCCTGGCCATTGTCTCAGCCTGAACCAGAGTGTTTACAACCTCAGCATCCTATATGACCTTGAACTGAGCTTCCAACCCCCTATCCTCTCCATCACCAAGACCACCTACTTCCCCCTCCTGGCCGGCCTCCCACCTTCCATAAACTTGAACTCATTCAAAAGTCTGCTGCCCATATCCGAACTCGCACCAAGTCCCGTTCACCCATCACCCTTGTGCTCGCTGACCTACATTGGCTCCTGGCCTCAATTTTAAAATTCTCATCCTTGTTTTCAAATTCCTTCAGGGCCTCGCCCCCACCCTATCGCTGTAACTTCCTCCAGCCCTACAACCCTCCAAGATCTCTGCGCTCCTCCAATTCTGGCCTTTTGCGCATCCCCGATTTTAATCGTTCCACCATTGGCGGCCATGCCTTTCGTTGCCTGGGCCCTAAGCTCTGGAATTCCTTCCCTAAACCTCTCCGCCTCTCTACCTCTCTTTCCTCCTTTAAGACGTTCCTTAAAACCTACCTCTCCTGCCCGAATATCTCTTTAATTGGCTCGGATTCAAATTTTGTCTGATAATCGCTTCTGTGAAGCACCTTGGGACTTTTTACTACGTTAAAAGCACTATATAAATGCAAGCTGCTCTTGAGCAGAGAGCCCCCAGATCTGTCCAGTCATTGAAAATGTTGTTTTAGCAGCCCAATGGGGTTCTTAAAAATGGCCCGGTGGCCCCATGGTTTTGGGTATATGTCTGTTCTGCAGTCGAGGGGGGGTTAGGTACAGGTGTCACGAGCCACATATACAGAGGTAGCCCTGGTCTCCTAGCAGCCAGCCGCTGAAATGCGGAGCTGGATTCTGGATTAAATGGGGGGGGGGGGGGGGGGGGTAAAAGAGAAATAGTGCACTGGCACAGTACGTATGCATCGTGACAGCTGCCAGGAAACCGGCACAGACCTGAATGATTCAATGACGGTGATCACCCACCAGTTGAACATTGATGGAGTCATAGTTTTACTATTTATGAAGGTTGTTGGCCCATTGGGAGGTGTCCTCGTGGCTACCTGGGTGCAGTTAATGACAGCGTGCACTTGGGGGAAGCCAACTATGGCAGCAAGGCCCACAGCCCTTTCCTGCTGACTGCTGGGGTCCATGGGAAATGTAATGTAATTGTTGGCCATGGCAAAGAGGACATCAGAAAGCTGCTTGATACACGCATGCACAGAACACTGACTTACGTCACCTGCAGCACCCTGGAATCAGCTTTAGGCAAAAATGATTAAGTGCCGTAGTCACTTTGACTGCCACAGGCAATGCATAGGCCAGCTGAGAGAGCGGGTTGCAAGTCTTGTTGTAAGCAGCTGCACAGGTCTGTGACTGCCTCTCTGGAGACTGCAGCCTCCTGATACACTGCTCCTCACTCTGGGCCGGTCAGCCTATGGGCAGGGTAAGGACACCTGTAAGCAGCCCTTCTCAAGTGTGGCCTTGGGAGCCCAAATGCAGCTCCCATTGCCGTTCTTCCTCCAACCACACCAGAGTGCCCAGGATGACTTTTATTTTCATCCCTGTGCTTCTGGCGGAGGTGGAAGCAGAATAATAGTGAACAACAGAGGGAAAGAGTCCATGAGGAAATCCAGCCATGTCAATTGCACTTAGATATCAATGATCTCAGTACATGCTGTTGAATGCCCCTCAGCAAAAAGTGATGAAAGGTGTCATCCTGAGAATATATTTAAGAAGATAGATAGATAGATTTCCAGACACAAAAGGCATCAAGGGGTATGGGGAGAGAGCAGGAATATGGTATTGAGATAGAGGATCAGCCATGATCATACTGAATGGCGGAGCAGGCTTGAAGGGCCGAATGGCCTACTCCTGCTCCTATTTTTCTATGTTTCTATGTGTCATCGACAGTGCTATCAAGCGGCACTTACTCACCAATAACCTGCTCACTGATGCTCAGTTTGGGTTCCGCCAAGACCACTCGGCTTCAGATCTCATTACAGCCTTGGTCCAAACATGGACAAAAGAGTTGAATTCCAGAGATGAGGTGAGAATGACTGCCCTTGACATCAAGGTAGCATTTGACTGTGTGTGGCATCAAGGAGCCCGAGTAAAACTGAAGTCAATGGGAATCAGGGGGAAAACTCTCCACTGGCTGGAATCATACTTAGCACAAAGGAAGATGGTTGTGGTTGTTGGAGGCCAATCATCTCAACTCCAGGACATCGCTGCAGGAGTTCCTCAGGGCAGTGTCCTAGGCCCAACCATGTTCAGCTGCTTCATCAATGACCTTCCCTCCATCATAAGGTCAGAAGTGGGGATGTTCACTAATGACTGCACAGTGTTCAGTTCCATTTACAACTCCTCAGATAATGAAGCAGTCCGTACCCACATGCAGCAAGACCTGAATGACATTCAAGCTTGGGCTGATAAGTGGCAAGTAACATTCGCACCACACAAGTGCCAGGCACTGACTATCTCCAACAAGAGAGAGTCTAACCACCAGCTGTTGACATTCAATGGCATTACCATCGCCGAATCCCCCACCATCAACATCCTGAGGGTCATCATTGACCAGAAATTTAACTGGACCAGCCACAAATACTGTGGCTACAAGAGCCGGTCAGAGGCTGGGTATTCTGCAGCAAATGTCTCACCTCCTGACTCCCCAAAGCCTTTCCACCATCTACAAGGCACAAGTCAGGAGTATGATGGAATACTCTCCACTTGCCTGGATGAGTGCACCTCCAACAACACTCAGGAAGCTAGACACCATCCAGGACAAAGCAGCCCGCTTAATTGGCAACCCATCCACCACCTTAAACATTCACTCCCTCCACCACCGGCGCATCGTGGCTGTAGTGTGTACCATCTCACGATGCACTGCAGCATCTCACCAAGGCTTCTTCGTCAGCATTTCCGAAACCCATGACTTCTACCACCTAGAAGGACAAGGGTAGCAGGCGCATGGGAACACCATCACCTGCAAGTTTCCCTCCAAGTCACACACCATCCTGACATGGAAATATATCGCCGTTCCTTCATCGTCACTGGGTCAAAATCCTGGAACTCCCTCCCTAACAGCACTGTGGGAGTATTTTCACCACACGGGCTGCTGCGGTTCAAGGCGGCGGCACACCACCACCTTGTCAAGGGCAGTTAGGGATCGGCACTAAATGCCGGCCTTGCCAGCGATGCCCACATCCCAGGAACAATTTTTTTTTTAATGCCCCTTTAAATAGCGCCTCCAATTGCCATTTCATGCCTGCAGCATCCAGTAGTACTGGGCGAGTTCAGCACTGCGTGCTACTTCCACTTCAACAGGTTAAAATGGTGTTAGGGTCCTATTTTGATCATAGGACCCCGATTTCCATACTTTAATGAGGCTCCCACCTGCTTAAGACAGGTGCCTAGGCCACCCTTGTCAAAATGGTGGTGGAAGGAATTGGAGCAGGAACAGGGCAGTAATTGCAGCACTCCGATTTTAGGACAGCTACAACCCCATCCTGCCAGGCAGAGCCAGTTAAAATCGGCATGTCCAGGACTTGTGCAGTACTAAGAGGGTGCTGCATTATTACAGCTCTGCTATTGTAGAATGCTTCTCTTATTCGTCAATGTATCTCTGACTCTCTTTCAGTTCCATTGTTCAACAGTTTATAATAAACCCAATAGAGTAACAATTTCCTTAATACCTCTCAACTTAGGTGAACAGCATAAACGCATTTAAGGGGAAGCTCGATAAGCACACGAGGGAGAAAGGAATAGAAAGTTATGCTGATAGGGTGAGATGAATTAGGGTGGGAGGAGGCTCGTGTAGAGCATAAACACCGGCATGGACCAGTTGGACTGAATGGCTTGTTTTTGTGCTGTACATTCTATGTAATTCTGTATGTAGCTCTAACCACACAGGTTCAGCTTTTGCACTATCCCCTATCACATCCTTACATTCTAGTGCTGTAATGGAATATTTGCTTAATACTGCCACTCCCTCCATTGTTCTGACTCTACCCCTCCTGAATATTTTGTAACAAGTAATGTTTAACTCCTTGTTCTAGTCCAAGCCAGATCTCCATTAATGCACCTGACTCGTCACCTGCACAATGGCTCCACTGCAAGGCCACAAAATAATCGGCCCTTTTGCCAACTGCTCAAGTATCTCAGTTCTGATCAAGCAACCAAACTCTCAGATCATTTGGAACTGCGTCCCCTCAACATTAATTGACTTAGTCCTATCTAACCAGATACAGTCTCCTCATCTAACCACAACTTCTAAGCAATCCCCAACTCTATCACTAATTGTTTGTAACTTCTTACATTTTTGCCTGTGTACTTCAAGCAGTTAGTAATAATAGCACTTTATATTTTTATAGTTTGCACTGTTTATTGGAGCCATGTATGAAATGTCATGAAGGCGTTACTGTTAAGTGATGATACAGACTGTTCTTCTCTGCTGCCTTCAGTCTTCATCAAATGCTACCCAATATACAGTTCAAAATTTCTTTGAACATATCCCAGAACAAGGGATATTAAAATTGTCTTTCTCATAACTACAGATTGTCTGAGAGTCACAGGATTCAATAGAGCTCTTGCCCAAATGAAGATACTAAACTGGAGGAGGGCGAATTTCAGGCAGTTGAAAGTGGGTCTGCCTCAGCTGGACTGGAAACAAAAATTAGCAAAACAGCAAATGAGCAAAGGGAGGCCTTCAAAGAAGAGGTAGTTTGGGTATAGACTGGACAGATGGCTATGAGGGGAGGAAGGAAGGGCATCCAAAGCTAGAGCTCCCTGGATGACTAAAGGTATAGAAATCAAAATGAAACAGAAAAAGAAAGCTTTAATAAATGTCGGGCTCATAATGCAGCAGAGAATCCAGCAGAGTACAGAAAGTGCAGAGGAGAACTGAATAAGGAAATAAGAGGGGCAAAGAAAGTGTATGAGAATAGATTAGTGGCCAACATAAAAGGGAACCCAAAAGTCTTTTCTAAACATATAAATAGTAAAAGAGTTGTCAAAGGAAGGGTGGGGCCGATTAGGGACCAAAACGGAGATCTTTTTGTGGAGGCAGAGAGCATGGCTGAGGTACTAAATGTCTCCTCTACATTGGGGAGACCAAACGCAGATTGGGTGACCGCTTTGCGGAACACCTCCGTTCAGTCCGTAAGGGGGACCCCGAGCTCCCGGTGGCCTGTCACTTTAATTTCCGCTCCACTCCCACTCTGACCTCACCGTCCTCGGCCTCTTGCATTGTTCCATGGAAGCTCAGCGTAAGCTCGAGGAACAGCACCTCATCTTTCGTTTAGGCACTCTACAGCCCTCTGGACTCAACACAGAGTTCAACAATTTCAGATCATAACCCCAGCCCCTATCACACATATAATATATATATATATATATATATATATTTTTTTTTTCATCCACCCTTTGTTTGGCCTTTTTTTCTTCCCTCCCAGAAGCTGGCAGCTGTCCTTCATTCTGCCAGCGCATTTCACACTTCATATAGCCTCAACCTGTCACATTACCACCTCCTCTTGCCTTGATTATCTCTTAATGTCTCTTAATCTCTCCTGCCTTCTATCCTACCACTGACCTTCCCTTTTGTTCTTTCATCCCCTCCTCCTTTTCCCAGCATTATACTTGCTTTAAATCTATTTAATTTCCTGCTTTTTTCCAGTTCTGACGAAAGGTCTTCGACCTGAAACGTTAACTCTGTTTCTCTCTCCACGGATGCTGCCTGGCCTGCTGAGTTTTTCCAGCGTTTTCTGTTGTTATTTCAGATTTCCAGCATCCGCAGTATTTTGCTATCGTACTAAATGAGCACTTTGCATCTGTCTTCACAAAAGTAGAGGATGCTGCCAATGTCACAGTAAAGTAGGAGATAGTAGAGAAGTTGGATATGATAAAAATAGATAAAGAGAAGGTACTTAAAAGGTTGGCAGCACTCAAAGTAGAAAAGTCACCTGGTCCGGATGGGATGCATTCTGGGTTGCTGAGGGAAGCAAGGGTGGAAACTGCAGAGGCTCTGGCCACAATCTTCCAATCCTCCTTAGATATGGGGGTGGTGTCAGAGGACAGGAGGATTGCAAAATGATACACCCCAGTTTAAAAAAGGGGAGGGGGATAAACTCAGCAACTACAGGCCAGTCAGCCTAACATCGGTAGTGAGGACAAAATTAATTGGCACTTGAAAAACATGGATTAATAAATGACAGCCAGCATGGATTTGTTAAAGGCAAATCATGTTTGACTAACTTGAGTGAGTTCTTTGATGAAGTAATGGAGAAGGTTGATAAAGGTAGTGCAGTTGATGTTGTGAATTTGGACTTTCAAAAGGCCTTTGATAATGTACCACATAATAGACTTGTTAGCAAAGGACAAGGGAAGTGGCAGCATGGATACAAAATTGGCTAAGGGACAGAAAGCAGAGAGTAGAGGTGAACGGTTGTTTTTCAGACTGGAGAGAAGTATACAATGGTGTTCCCCAGGGATTGATATTAGGACCATTGCACTTTTTGATATACATTAATGACCTGGACTTGGGTATACAGGGCATAATTTCAAAGTTTGCAGAAGACACGAAACTCAGAAATGTAGTAAAGAGTGAGGATGATAGTAACAGACTTCAGGAGGGCATAGACAGACTGGTGATATAGGCAGACACATGGCAGATGACATTTAATGCAGAGAAGTGTGGAGTGATGCATTGTGGTAGGAAGAATGAGGAGAGGCAATATAAACTAAATGGTACCATTTTAAAGGGGGTGCAGGAACAGAGGCCTGGGGGTGAACGTACACAAATCTTTGAAGGTGGCAGGACAAGTTGAGAAGGCTAAAGTATATGGGATCCTCGACTTTATTAATAGAGTAAAAAAGCAAGGAAGTTATGTTAAACCTTTATAAACACCGGTTAGGCCTCAGCTGGAGTACTGTGCCCAAATCTGGGCACCACACTTTAGGAAGGATGTCAAGGCCTTAGAGAGGATGCAGAAAAGATTTATGAGAATGGTGTCAGGGATGAGGGACTTCAGTTATGTGGAGAAACTGGGAAAGCTGGGATTGTTCTCCTTAGAGTAGAGAAGGTTAAGAGGAGATTTCATAGAGGTGTTCAAAATCATGAAGGGTTTTGATCGAGTAAATAAGGAGAAACTGTTTCCAGTGGCAGAAGAGTCGACAACCAGAGGACACAGATTTAAGGTGATTGGCAAAAGAAGCAGAGGGGAGATTAAATTTTTTGAATGCGCTGCCTGAAAGGGCGGTGGAAGCAGATTCAATAGTAACTTTCAAAAAAGAATTGGATAACTATTTGAAGGGGAAAAAACTGCAGGGCTATGGGGAAAGAGCAGGGGAGTGAGACTGATTGGATAGCTCTGCCAAAGAGCCGGCACAGGCACGATGGGCCGAATGGCCTCCTTTTGCGCTGTATGATAAAAAAAAAATACAGCTGCTAAACAAACATGTACTGTGAAGAAAATATATTAATGTTGTTATAACTGTCTCTCTAATTTAGCACCAAAACAATGAAAATATTTAAATCTGATTCTTGTCATTTAAATTGACATTAGTGTGAAAAATAACACCCTGAATAACTGCACTCACAGCTGTACAGCTGCTTGTAGATAAAAGCCCAGCCCACCAAGAGCTGCTTTTAGATAAGGGCCCTGGAGTCATGACGCAGCCCTGTCCAGATCTGGATTATGTTCCACTGTGGATTTGAAGATTAAGTGTTTGCTTGTTCAATCTGTGTGCGACCTGGTACTGCACTGTATTGTATGTGTTCCCACTTCACTGCGCTGCTATGAAGTTGCAGTTCGTGAAAGATCCTGAGGGGAAATATTTATTTTGGTTTGTTGCATTGGAAAAGTTGGTTAGAACCTACAGGATGCGAATCTGTGACATGTTATCAGGAACTACTGAATGCATGAAGAATACAACAAGTCAAATGAAAATCAGAAATACTTTGAGAGAAAACGCATTGCGGAATAGATCGGAAGCTGGGAGTGTGCCCATTTACTGCAACAGTTCAGAATTAGCTCCAGGATGGAGCTTGCCCGGAACACCAATCTCTGAGCTTGATCAAGTCGAATTTCACAAACGCTCTGATCTCTCCTATGCTCCATAACAATCTCATTCATTTGTAATAATGAATGAAGGACTGGAACTCATTAAAGTTAACGTAAGCAAGAAAACAGTATTAGAAAAAATAATGAGAAGTCGCACAACACCAGGTTATAGTCCAACAGATTTATTTAATTTTACAAGCTTTCGGAGCTGTTCGCTCCTTCCTCAGGTAGAGTAGCTGTGAGAGAATCTCCCAGAATTCACAATATAAGCACAGAAAAAATCTATTCAAATCTTGACAATGAGATGTGTCCCAGGGGGTCCAACGTGTCAAAACACCTGCTGGCTGGCTGGCTTGCCTCTTCGCCTGCTACTCTTGCTGCTGACTGCTGCCTCTGCCTCTTGCTGCTCTTGCTGTTTTGACTCGCTGGAAGACTATTGAACTTTTATTCTCTTGCCTGACGGCTCTGGACTCTGATCCGCTAGGATCAACCTCGTGGCTTGTCGCGAAGATCTGTGTAGAACTGGGCTGTGAGACCTTGAAACGGGCACACCATCCCGAGAAGTCGGTAAACGGTGTTGGAACCGAAGGCCCGAGATGAGATGAGATGAGATGAGATGAGAAGAGAAGAAGACGACAATACGTATCGCCACGGTCAGTAAGCCCCGACCGCGCCTGCAAGTCGAATAAACACTTTCCTTGCCCAGGAAGACCATTCTTCGAATTTTATCGAACCGGTGTGAGGGCACAGGAAGACTCTTTTTTGAGTAGTGTCGGAACTCCGAGGACAACACAGATCTTCATGACAGCAGACGGTCCAGCCTGCTAGCCGGAGCAGAAACGAGTAAACAAGTGGGGTACAGAGACCCCTGATCAACACGTGGGTGATCAGGTGCTGCGGGAAAAACATCCGAGCAGAGTTTCGGAATTCTCCGAGTTATCACGAGTGGTGAGCATGAGTCTCGATCCTACAAATCTAGTTTAGGACAGGTATTGATAGGGGAGGGTTTAAGTTTTAAGGATAATTGTAATGTGTGCCCCCTTTTACGATGTGTCGTGCGCTCCTCATTTCCCTAAAATTAGTTACATAACTGCGTGTAAGATTGTACTGTCATTAATCTGTGCTTATGACATGTATTTCGTAATCTTAAATAATATGCAATAAAGATTTTCCATTTCGCACTATTCAACCGAGTCTACCTGAGTTTTCTCTGCATTATTGCTCTCGCACCTAAGTCCAGTGTCAGAACCGTAAGGGCGAGTGGGTCGAACCACTCACAGGTGTCTAGTGCTACCAGGCTGGCTGGAGACCAGAACAGGCAACAAGGCCTAACCTCGCACTAGCACCCAGGCTAAGCACAGAGCCACAGGTCTCACCCCTTACAGAAAATGGCCAGCAGGTGTTTTGACACGTTGGACCCCCTGGGACACATCTCATTGTCTTGGCTGTGCTCTTACTGTGTCTTTGATGTAGGGAAAGATTTGAATAGATTTTTTCTGTGCTTATATTGTGAATTCTGGGAGATTCTCTCACAGCTACTCTACCTGAGGAAGGAGCGAACAGCTCCGAAAGCTTGTAAAATTAAATAAATCTGTTGGACTATAACCTGGTGTTGTGCGACTTCTCATTTTTGTCCACCCCAGTCCAACGCTGGCATCTCCACATCAGAAAAAATAATGGCACTAAAGACTGACAAATCCCCAGGACCTGATGGTTTCCACCCCAGGGTTTTAAAAGAAGTAAGTGAGGAAATTGCAGATGCTTTAGTCAGAATCATAGAAAGTTACAGCACGGAAGGAGGCCATTTCGGCCCATCGTGTCCGTGCCTGCCAACAAAGAGCTATCCAGCCTAATCCCACTTCCCAGCTCTTGGTCCGTAGCCCTGCAGGTTACAGCATCCCAAGTGCACATCCAAGTACTTTTTAAATGTGGTTAGGGTTCCTGCCTCTACCACCCCCACAACCCTCTGGGTGAAGAAATTTCCCCTCAAATCCCCTCTAAACCTTCCCCCAATTACTTTAAATCTGTGCCCCCTGGTTTTTGACCCCTCTGCTAAGGGAAATAGGTCCTTTCTATCCACTTTATCTATGCCCCTCATAATTTTATACACCTCAATAAGGTCTCCCCTCAGCCTCCTCTGTTCCAAGGAAAACAGACCCAGCCTATCCAGTCTTTCCTCATAGCTAAGATTCTCTACTCCCGGCAACATCCTTGTAAATCTCCTCTGTACCCTCTCTAGTGCAATCACATCTTTCCTGTAATGTGGTGACCAGAACTGCAAGCAGTACTCTAGCTGAGGCCTAACTAGTGTTTTATACAGTTGAAGCATAACCCCCCTGCTCTTGTATTCTATGCCACGGCTAATAAAGGCAAGCATTCCGTATGCCTTCTTAACCACCTCATCTACCTGGCCTGCTACCTTCAGGGATCTGTGGACATGCACTCCAAGATCCCCTTAGATTGGAAAATTTTAAAGTAACTCCATTATTTAAGAAAGATGAGATAGAAACTGGGAAATTATAGACCTGTTAGTCTAACATCTGTTGTGGGGAAGTTATTGGAATCTATAATTAAGGACAGAGTGACTGACCACATAGAGAAATTTGAGCTGATTAGAGAGAACCAACATAGATTTGTAAAGGGTAGGTTATGCCTAACAAAACTAATTGCATTTTTTGAAGGAGTAACTAAAGTAGTAGAAAGGGGAATGTCTATGGATGTAGTTTATATGGACTTCCAGAAAGCATGTGATAAGGTTCCACATAACAGACTGTTAAAAAGGCTTCCATTTATATAGCACCTATCACAACCTCAGGATGTCCCAAAGTGCTCAACAGCCAATGAAGTACTTTTTGAAGTGTAGTCACTGTTGTAATGTAGGAAATGCTAGCTAAAATTAAAACTCATGGAATTCAATGCAAATGATTGACCTAGTTAGGCAGTAGAAAAAAAGAGATTAGGGATAATGGGTATGTACTCGAAGTGGAAGGAAGTGACAAGTGGTGTCTCACAAGGATCTGTGCTGGGGCCTCAATTATTCACTATATATATTAATGACTTGGATATATGGCTCTCCATTGTGATAACTAAGTTTGCCAATGACACAAAGATTGGTGCTATAGTAAGTAATGTAGATGGAAGCATAAAATTACAAAGATAGATTAAGTGAGTGGGCAAAACTGTGGCAGATGGATTTCAACATAGGTAATTGTGAGGTCATCTATTTTGGACCAAAAAAGGATCGATCCCGAGTATTATGCAAATGGTGAAAAGCTTGGAACAGTGGAGGTTCAAAGATTTATGGGTCCATGTACACAGATCACTATTTTTTGCATCTGACTACTATATTTTAATCAAAAAGGCTCATGGAATGTTAGCCTTCATAACTAGAGAGCTAGAATATAAAGGGGAGGGAGTATTACTGTCTTGGGCAGGGGGATTTCCCCATATCTGGGGGATGAGGGGGGAACGGCGGACACCGACCGACACCTGTCCCTCTCCATGTCCATGTCGCACTTACCCGGCTCTGCTCCGCCGCTCCCGGATCTCTCCGCCGCGATCAGGCCGCGCTGCCCCGGCTGGACAAACGCCGAGCCGCCCGGGCCCGGGCTGTGGCTCCGCTGTCCCGCGGCCAGTTACTGCCGGCTCCGAGGGCCCACACTCACGGTTCCGGTCCCTGATCCCCGGTCTCGGAGCCCTGAGGCCGCTGATCCCCGGTCTCGGAGCCCTGAGGCCGCTAATCCCCGGTCTAGGAGCCCTCACCCCACCCTCCTGCTCCCGGTCCACGCCGAGCCTCCCCACCCAGGCCGGTTGCGGGGTTACGCCGGGATTCTGGGATGGGCGGGGCGCTCACCGCGCGTCACAATGGCAGCCCGTGCATCCACCAATGGGCGGGATCGGCCGTATTAGGCCCCACCTCCCCACCACCTCCTCTAACAGACCCCGCCCACACCCACAGGCCCCACCCCCAGCCACGGGCCCGCCTCCACTGACAGTCCCCGCCTTTCTGTGGCAGACCCCGCCCCCAACCACAGCCCCCCCCCTTGTAAGAAAGGTATGGTAATAATCATGAGTGATTTTAATCTTCATATTGATTGGAAATCGAGGGAAAGTTCTTAGAGTGCATCCGGGATGGCTTCCTAGAACAATATGTTGTGGAACCAACCAGGGAGCAGGCTATCTTGGATCTGGTACTGTGTAATAAGACAGGATTAATAAATGATCTCATAGTAAAGGATCCTCTAGGAAAGAGTGATCATAGCATGGTTGAATTTCAAATTCAATTGGAGGGTGAGAAAGTTGGGTCTCAAACCAGTGTCCTGATCTTAAATAAAGGCGGGAAGTCGCACAACACCAGGTTATAGTCCAACAGATTTATTTAAAATAAAGGCAATTACAAAGGTATGAAGGCAGAGCTGGCCAAAGTGGACTGGGAAACTAGATTAAAGGGTAAAACGGTTGATAAGCAATGGCAGACATTTAAGGAGATATTTCATAACTCTCAACAAAAATATATTCCAGTGAGAAAGAAAGACTCTAAGAGAAGGGAGAACCATCCGTGGCTAATTAAGGAAGTTAAGGATGGTATCAAATTGAAAACAAAGGCATACAATGTTGCTTAGATTAGTGGGAGGCAAGAGGATTGGGAAATTTTTAAAAACCAGCAGAGGCGGCGGACCTGGGTGGAGCGACAGCGGCGAGGCGGCGGCGGTAAAAGGCGGCAGCGACCAGGTAGGCCCACAGAGGCGGCGGACCTGGGTGGAGCGACAGCGGCGAGGCGGCGGCCATAAAAGGCGGCAGTGACCAGGTAGGCCCACAGAGGCGGCGGACCTGGGTGGAGCGACAGCGGCGAGGCGGCGGCGGCGGTAAAAGGCGGCAGCGACCAGGTAGGCTTACCAATCTGAGCCCCGAGAGCAGGAGAGAGAGAAGTAAAAAATAATCAAAGTGTGTCGTCACCAGAAAGCAGGTAAGTGATTGGTTGGTGATTATTTCTCTTTTTCTCCGTTTTCCAAACTTAAATTCTGTGGTTTATAGTTCCTAGAGTCTCTGTGGTGTAGCAGGGACTGCTGTTAAGCAAGGGCCCTTGAGTATATCATTTAATTGAAGTTAAATTGGTGGGATTCAATTAGTTTAATTTTAATTAATTAATTAAAGGGTAAGTCATGGCAGGAGAGCTCCGCCCCGTGATATGCTCCTCCTGCTATATGTGGGAAATCAGCGACGCTTCCTGTGTCCCTGACGACCATGTGTGTGGGAAATGTATCCAGCTGCAGCTACTGACGGACCACATTGCGGCGCTGGAGCTGCAGATGGATGCCTATTGGAGCATTCGCGACGCTGAGAACGTCGTGGATAACACGTTTAGCGAGTTGGTCACACTACAGGTAAAGGGTGTACAGGCAGGAAGTGAATGGGTGACCACCAGGCAGAGTAAGAGGTGCAGGCAGGTAGTGCAGGAGTCCCCTGTGGCCATCCCCCTCTCAAACAGATATACCACTTTGGATGCTGTTGGGGGGGATGACTTATCAGGGGAAGGCGGCAGCAGCCAACTTCCTGGCACCATGGGTGGCTCTGCTGCACAGGCTGGGAGGAAAAAGTGTGGAAGAGCTATAGTGATAGGGGATTCAATTGTAAGGGGAATAGATAGGCGTTTCTGCGGCCGCAAACGAGACTCCAGGATGGTGTGTTGCCTCCCTGGTGCAAGGGTCAAGGACGTCTCGCAGCGCCTACAGAACATTTTGGAGGGGGAGGGCGAACAGCCAGTTGTCGTGGTGCACATAGGCATCAACGATATAGGTAAAAAACGGGATGAGGTCCTAAAAACAGAATATAGGGAGTTAGGAGGTAAATTAAAAAATAGGACCTCAAAGGTAGTAATCTCAGGATTGCTACCAGTGCCACGTGCTAGTCAGAGTAGAAATAGGAGGATATTTCAAATGAATACATGGCTAGAGGAATGGTGCAAGGGGGAGGGATTCAAATTCCTTGGACATTGGAACCGGTTCTGGGGAGGTGGGACCAGTACAAACGGGACGGTCTGCACCTGGGCAGGGCCGGGACCGATGTCCTAGGGGGAGTGTTTGCTAGTGCTGTTGGGGAGGGTTTAAACTAAAGTGGCAGGGGGTTGGGAACCTGAGCAGGGAGACAGAGGAAAGGGAAACAAGGATAAAAGCTAAAGAGAGGAAGGAGAAAAACAAAAGTAGAAGGCAAAGAATCCAATGGTTTAAATCAAACATGGTCACAGTAAATAATAATTCATATAGGTCTGAGAGCGTTAAAAAAACAAGCCTGAAGGCTTTGTGTCTTAATGCAAGGAGCATTCGGAACAAGGTGGATGAATTAGCTGCACAAATAGAGGTAAATGAATACAATTTGATTGGGATTACAGAAACATGGCTCCAGGGTCGCCAAGGCTAGGAACTCAACATCCAGGGTTATTCAATATTTAGGAAAGATAGGCAAAAAAGAAAGGGAGGTGGGGTAGCATTGCTGGTTAAAGAGGGGATTAACACAATTGAAAGGAAGGATATTAGCTCTGATGATGCGGAATCTGTATGGGTGGAACTGAGAAATAACAAGGGGCAGAAAATGTTAGTGGGAGTGGTATATAGACCTCCAAACAGTAATACGGAGGTTGGGGACGGCATTAAAAGGGAAATTAGAGAAGCATGCAGTAAGGGCACAGCAGTCATCATGGGTGATTTTAATTTACATATAGATTGGGCTAACCAAATTAGTAAAAATACTGTGGAGGAGGAATTCCTAGAATGTTTACGGAATGGTTTTCCAGAACAATATGTCGAGGAACCAACCAGAGATCAGGCCATCCTAGACTGGGTATTATGTAACGAGAAAGGATTAATTAGCAATCTTGTTGTACGAGGCCCCTTGGGTCAGAGTGATCATAATATGATAGAATTCTTCATTAGGATGGAGAGTGAAGTAGTTGAATCAGAGACTAGGGTCCTGAATTTAAATAAAGGAAACTACGATGGTATGAGGCGCGAATTGGGTAGGATTGATTGGGGAATGTCACTCAAGGGGTTGACGGTGGATAGGCAATGGCAAACATTCAAAGACTGCATGGATGAACTACAGAATTTGTTCATCCCAGTGTGGCATAAGAATAAAACAAAAAGGGTGACTCAACCGTGGCTAACAAGGGAAATTAGGGATAGCATAAGATCCAAGGAGAGGGCATATAAATTGGCCAGAAAAAGCGGTAACCCTGAGGATTGGGAGCAGTTTAGGATTCAACAAAGGAGGACAAAGGGATTAATTAAGAAGGGGAAAATAGAATATGAAAGTGACCTTGCAGGGAACATAAAAACTGACTGTAAGAGCTTTTATAGATATGTGAAGAGAAAAAGATTAGTGAATTCAAGTGTAGGTCCCTTGCAGTCAGAAGCGGGGGAAGTTATAATGGGGAACAAAGAAATGGCAGCCCAATTAAATGCATATTTTGGTTCTGTCTTCACAAAGGAGGACACAAATAACCTCCCAGAGATGTTGGAGAACATAGGGTCTGATGAAAGGGAGGAACTGAAAGAAAATCAGTATTTGCAGGGAAATGGTGTTAGGGAAATTGACGGGATTGAAGGCCGATAAATCCCCAGGGCCTGATAATCTACATCCTAGGGTACTTAAGGAAGTGGCCCTAGATGCATTGCTGATCATCTTCCAACATTCGATGGAATCTGGAACTGTACCCATGGATTGGAGGGTAGCTAATGTTACCCCACTATTCAAAAAGGGTGGTAGAGAGAAAGCGGGGAATTACAGACCGGTAAGCCTGACATCGGTAGTGGGGAAAATGTTAGAGTCCATTATAAAGGATGTAATAGCTGAGCACTTGAAAAACAGTGACAGGATCGGACAAAGTCAACATGGATTTACAAAAGGTAAATCGTGCTTGACTAATCTACTGGAATTTTTTGAGGATGTAACTGGGAAAATAGATAAGGGAGAACCAGTAGATGTGGCGTATTTGGACTTTCAAAAGGCTTTCGATAAGGTCCCGCATAAGAGATTAGCGTGTAAAGTTAAGGCACATGGGATTGGGGGCAAGGTATTGACTTGGATAGAGAACTGGTTGGCGGACAGAAAGCAGAGAGTAGGAATTAATGGGTCTTTTTCCGACTGGCAAGCAGTGACTAGTGGGGTACCGCAGGGATCGGTCCTTGGACCCCAGCTATTCACAATATACATTAATGATCTAGATAAGGGAACTAAATGTAATATCTCCAAGTTTGCAGATGACACAAAGCTGGGTGGGAGTGTGTGCTGCGAGGAGGATACCGAGAAACTCCAGGATGATTTGGACAGGTTGGGTGAGTGGGCAGATGCGTGGCAGATGCAATATAACGTGGATAAATGCGAGGTTAACCACTTTGGTGTCAAAAACAGAAAGGCAGACTATTATCTGAATGGCAATAGATTGGGAGAAGGGGAAGTGCAACGAGACCTGGGTGTCCTTGTGCACCAGTCGCTGAAAGTAAGCATGCAGGTGCAGCAGGCGGTGAAGAATGCAAATGGTATGTTGACCTACATAGCGAAAGGGTTTGAGTATAGGAACAGGGATGTCCTGCTGCAGTTGTACAGGGCCTTGGTGAGACCACACCTTGAGTACTGTGTGCAGTTTTGGTCGCCTTATCTGAGGAAGGATGTTCTTGCCATGGAAGGAGTTCAGCGAAGATTCACAAGGTTGATACCTGGGATGGCAGGAATGACATATGAGGAGAGATTGGGTCGATTGGGCTTATACTCGCTGGAGTATAGAAGAATGAGAGGTGATCTCATCGAAACATATAAAATTCTGACAGGTCTGGACAAACTAGATGCAGGAAGAATGTTCCTGATGGTCGGAGAGTCCAGAACCAGGGGTCATAATCTAAGGATAACGGGTAAGCCATTTAGGACAGAAATGAGGAAGAATTTCTTCACCCAGAGAGTGGTGAACCTGTGGAATTCTCTATCACAGAAGGTAGTTGAGGCCAAGTCATTAAATATATTCAAGAATGAGTTAGATATATTTCTTAAAGCTAAAGGTATCAAGGGATATGGGGAGAAGGCAGGTACAGGGTACTGAGTTTGGATGATCAGCCATGATCTGATCGAATGGCGGAGCAGGCTCGAGGGGCCGAATGGCCTACTCCTGCTCCTATCTTCTATGTTTCTATGTAGGACGACAAAAAATAATAGAGAGAGAAGATAGATTATGAGAGTAAACTAGCAAGAAATATAAAAACAGATAGTAAGAGCTTCTACAGGTATATAAAAAGGAAGAGCGTAGCTAAAGTAAACATTGGTCCTTTAGAGGATGAGACTGGGGAATTAATAATGGGGAACGGGGAAATGGCAGAGACTTTGAACAAATATTTTGTATCAGTCTTCATGTTAGAAGACACTAAAACCATCCCAATCACACATAATCAAGGGGCTATAGGGAGGGGGGAACTTAAAACAATCACTATCACTAAAGAAAAAGTACTCGGTAAAATAATGGGACTAAAGGTGGACAAGTCCCCTGGACCTGATGACTGCATCCTAGGGTCTTAAAAGAAGTGGCTGCAGAGACAGTGGCGCCTTGGTTGTAATCTACCAAAATTCCCTGGATTATGTAGAGGTCCCAGCGGATTGGAAAACCACAAATATAACGCCCATGTTTAAGAGGGGAGAGAGACAGAAAGCAGGAAACTATAGACCAGTTAGCCTAACATCTGTCATTGGGAAAATGCTGGAGTCCATTATAAAGGAAGCAGTCGCAGGACATTTAGAAAATCATAATACAGTCAAGCAGAGTCAGCATGGTTTTAATGAAAGGGAAATCATGTTTGACAAATTTAGAAACATAGAATAATAGGAGCAGGAGTAGGCCATTCAGCCCTTCGAACCTGCTCTGCCATTAAATATGATCATGGCTGATCCTCTATCTCAACACCATATTCCCGCTCTCTCCTCATACCCCTTGATGCCTTTTGTGTCTAGAAATCTATCTATCTCCTTCTTAAATATATTCAGTGACTTGGCCTCCACAGCCTTCTGTGGTAGAGAATTCCACAGGTTCACTACTCTCTGAGTGAAGAAATTTCTCCTCATCTCAGTCTTAAATGTCCTACCCCGTATCCTGAGACTGTGACCCCTTGTTCGAGACCCCTCAGCCAGGGGAAACATCCTCCCTGCATCCAGTCTGTCTAGCCCTGTCAGAATTTTATACGTTTCAATGAGGTCCCCTCTCATTCTTCTAAACTCTAGTGAATACAAAAGTGAGAAGTCGCACAACACCAGGTTATAGTCCAACAGTTTTATTTGAAATCACAAGCTTTCGGAGCGACTGCTCCTTCGTCAGGTGAAGTGCCCCTCTCCACAACGGAACGTCAAGAGGAGCTGAGCCTTGCTCTTCCAACCGAGACGGACTTCGACTAAGGCTGGGACTCACATGCCGCAAGGCCGGTACAGAACCAGATAGCCGAGACGTACGGGAGGAAGCTGCAAGCAAGATCAAGGGCAATCTAGGTGAGCATTACCAAGCCTACACACCCACAAGATCACTGTGTGAGGGGGTGCCTGTGTGTTCCTACCAAACCAGAGGGGGTTTAGCGTTGGAAGGGTCCTGTGATAGTTTAGTTCACGGGAGGGTGTTTTTAGTCCATGGTAAGTCAGCACGGCAGGGGCTTGTTGGACAAGTCAGGGTTGTACTGTTTTGAACTGTACTGTTGTGTTCACACCGCTCGTACTGTATGCGAGTGGAGTGGTTTTGTCAACCTTAATAAACACTGTACGGGTGAGCCCGAAAACGCTGTCCGTGTTCCAATCTGTCCTCAGTAATCCCTATTGTCCAGATCTTGTAGTAAGGGGGATTTGCGTGCTCGCTACGGGCGGGGCGAAACCACTTACAATAATTGGCAATTGCGGCAGGGCCTATAGGAAATTGGCCACCGCAGAAACCGGTTACAGAATTGGCGACCGCGGCAGGACGATAGGTTGTGGATTAGATACGGACAGTTTGGAGGGCAAGAGATCCGGAATGGAGGACAGAATTTCCTCCTACGTGTTTACAAAGGTTAACGTCTCCCAGCAATGGGTGCTGGAGATGTTGCGCTCTGAGAGTCCCCAGGATAGGGCCGCAGAGTGAACAGGGAGCAAGGAGCACAGGAAGTCCAAAGAGAAGGCGATTTGGCTCCTGTGCTTCCAAAAGCAAGTTCAACTGCTCCGGGAGCAGGTTGAAAAGCTCAAAAACGATCTGAAGGAGTCTGAAGACAAGTCAGACGCAAGGGGGATAGTCGGGAGTAGACTAGTGGAGGAGTTGCGCGAGGAAAGACAGGAAAGACGCGTGCAGGAAGAGACCTCCCGTAATATGGGGGAATACCTGCAGTGCCAGGTTAGGGTTAGGGTTAGGGTTAGGTTAAATGAGCAGGCCTTACGGGAGGAGAACGCAAGATTAACAACGAGAGCTGATGGTTTGGAGGGTCAGCTAAGGAACATTAAAATAGCTCACAAGGTAGCTAGAAATAGGGGCTATGAAGACTCTGATCACGGTCCCTGCGAAGAAAGGATTAAAAAATTGACCCAAGCCTTGTCTGGGGCCAGAGGCATGGTCTGTTTAATGGCACCAGGGGAAACCCGGGTTGGGTGGGACGAGGAGGGTCAGGAAGCAGAGGATAAGGTTCAGGACAGGGAAGTCCCACCGGCGCCGGAAGCGCCACCGAGACCAATGTATCCTCTGCGGCAGCAAAAGTACGGTCCGCCCACAGCAACCGGTGACCAGGGCCCGCTGCAGAGCGATTGCGTGGTCCCATTCACCACCCCGCAGTTGCAAGCCATGGTAGCAGAGTTGTCCAAACTAAAACAGGACGGGGACCCCCTCAGTTCACTTTATGGAGGTCGGGCAGGTAGGGGGGGGTCAACGGGTGTAGCGAGGGCGAGACCCACAGGCTGATTTTGCTCTCCCTTGACGGGAAACTGTATCAGAGCCTGTCCGCAGCCACAAAAGCGGGGCGAGGCACCACAGAGGGGTTGAAAGAGGAGATCCTGAGAGCCATGGGACACACCCAGGGTAGTCCATTCTCACAAGTGGAACGGACTCTACAGTTGGCCAGCGAGGCACCGGCTGCATTTGCGGACAGGCTATGGCCGGTGTTCGCAAAGGCAACTGGAGGGGCACCAGACCGCGCGCAACTGGTAGGGGTCCCCAGAAATCACTGGCTCAGGACCCTGGTAGCAAACAGCCTGCCACGGATTAAAGCCAAGGCAGAAGCATGGTATTCACTCCGAGGACCTCGTGAACACGGAGGCAGGCATGCTCTGGAAATTGGGCTTAGCTTTTAAGGCCGGTTCCGGGGAGGAGGTCAAACACGAGGGGAGGGTACATGAGATGAAGGCCAGTAAGGGGGATAGGAAGGAATGGCGTCAGGAAGGGGGTAACACCGACGAGTCTAAGACTTGTTTCAAGTGTGGGAAGACGGGACACTGGAGGCGGGATTGCCCGGCACAAAAGGGGGGTTCAGGCCGAGGGGGTCCTCCCGTGGGAAAACCCCAGGTCACCGAGGCGAAGGAGGCGACCAATGAACCGTTTGATGTTCTGGTGGCCGCCCTTCGCACGGTGCTGGGGAAGGACAAAGGAAGGTTAGACGCTGCTGTGAGCAGCATAACGCCGACCGCACCCGCATGTCCCCCTTCACCCTGACTAGAACGCGCCCAGCCTGAGTACCTGAGTCTGCTCACATATGATGAGTGGGACAGGCCCTGTGTTAAGATGGGGGTGGAGACGGTGCAGGGGGAGATATTTGGTGGACACCGGAGCTTCCAGCACGGTGGTCCATTCGAAGGACCCGACCAATTCACCCTGGTCTAACAAGGTCCCATTTAGCCTAATGGGATCCACAGGGAACGAGCAGGCGGGGGCAATGTCCAAACCCCTGAGAATAGAGCTAGGGTCCCTCCGCACCACGTGGACGTGCGTGCTAATGAAATGGGAGCAACCAGGGTGGGGAGTCCTCGGGGCCGATTTCATGTTAGCCAACTGGGTCATTGTGGACCTGAGGAATCACTGCCTGTGGGGGGCAGTGGTCTCGGACAAGACAGAGGAGGTGATAGAGATCCCCAGAGATAAGGGAGGAGGGAGTAGTGTACACACCATGAAACCCAAAGGGAGTTACGACCTGGAACAGTTGGTTAGTACCAGTACCAGGCGAATGTACGGGACAACCTCGCCGCATTCGCCACCCATAAACACGATTGTGGCAGGGTGACCGGGGTAGAGGTCCGGGTGCAAGGGGACCCCATGTCACGGCCACAAAAGCAGTATAGTTTCCCCCGGGAGGCAGAAGCCGACTTGGAGACGGCACTGGGATCCCTGGTAAAACAGGGGGTGTTGAGACTAATAGCCACCCACGTGAACTCACCACTCTGGCCGGTGAAGAAACCCGACCAGTCGTGGAGAGCCACCGTGGACTATCGGGTCCTTAATAAGAACATCCCAGCTTGCGCGCCCACAGTCGCAGCTGTCGCCGGTCTGATAGGGAGCATTCCAGCAACCGCAACCACATTCACGGTGCTGGATATCTCCAACGGGTTTTGGTCGATTCCCCTCAGACGGGAAGACCAATACAATTTTGCATTCACTTTTAAAGGGCAGCAGTATACATGGACATGCCTTCCCCAGGGGTTACACAACAGCCCCTCCATATTCCACCAATGCATGGCAGACGCATTAAAAGGCTTCAGCCGACCCCACCAGTTAATCCAGTACGTGGACGACCTGCTTTTGTTCTCCGCAGAGGGGGAGAACCATGGGCTACTGCTGGACGAGCTGCTAAAGCTGTTGCAGGAGGCGAGGTTCAAGGGCAACCCCAAGAAAGCCCAGATCAGCCAGGAGGAAGTCAAATTCCTCGGGCTGACCGTAAGGGCTGGTGAAAGGGCCATAGACGAGGCTAGGAGGAAGGCAGTACAGGAGCTACCAGCCCCCAAGAATGTGACTGGGGTAAGGTCTTTTCTGGGACTCACAGAATACTGCCGGGACTTCATAGAGGGTTACGCAGCCACGGCAGCCCCTCTGCTTCGGCTCCTCCGCAAGGGAGTCGAGTGGGAGTGGAATCAGAACTGCCACGAAGCATTCACTCGCCTCAAAGGGAATTTGCAGACAGCACCCGCATTGGGAGCCATTAACGGTGGGGAAGAATTCTTCTTAGAGGTAGCAGCCAGGGGGGATAGCTTGAGCGCGGTGTTGCTCCAGGAGCGACACGGCAAGCTATGGCCTGTGGTATACTCATCTAGGGTTCTCACCGAAGTAGATTGGGGATATTCCAACTGCGAGAGGCACCTCCTAGCCACGCATTGGGCCGTAAAATGCTCTCAGCTTTTTACGGGTTCATCCCCAATAGTTCTCTTGACCCACCACACACCCACTCAGATGCTGTTGGATGGGAGAATCAAAGATGGGACGGTGAGCAGTGCCCGCATTGCTCGCTGGACATTACTGCTCTCACAGTTGAACTTGAGAGTGCAGGGGTTTGACCGAGCCAAAGCTAGCAGCCAACATGATTTACCCAGGGACGGCCCACACGTGTACGGTAGAAGGGGTGTGGGATGTAGATGAAGGATTTCGGGCCGGGATACACCCGACGGGCCGGGACATCTACTTAGACGGGTCCAGTTAGGTCAGAAGGGGGAGCGTCTCACCGGCTGCGGAATCTATGACCTTACGACTAAAATAGCGAAGGCCAATAAACTCCCCAACACCCTGAGCGCTCAGCACGCCGAACTAGCGGCGGTGGCGTATGTGGTCACCCCCCCCCCCCCCCGACGAGTTCCCCACCCCCTACACCATTTGCTCGGACTTTATGTTCATGAGCAACTCATGCACGGAATACTTGGCAATCTGGGCCAGGCGCGGATTCAAGTCCGCAGATGGGAAGCCCCTAGCAACAGCACCGCTGCTATGTAAAATTTTGGAGGCCACAGGCACCCGGGGAGATCACTATATTCACAAAGTTAAAGCCCATTCAAAGACAGAGCCCAAGTGGGAGGGCAACCAAAAGGCAGACGAGCTGGCCAAACAGGGGGCCAGGGAAGGAGTATTCTGGGATCCGTACAAAGCGGGTCCGGTAGCAGCAATCCGGGACAAGGGAGGCACACAGGGGGTAGCTTTGGCCCCGGACTTAAAGCAGGTCCAAGCCCAGGATCCCGTCCTTAAGGCCGTCCTGGTAAAGAGAGAGGTGAAGTTTTGCTCAGGTTTCTGCTCAAACCTATTTGTATATTTGTATACGCCCGAACGTAAAATCTCCCCCAAATCAGTGCAATCAAGCAGTGAAAGCGGACATAATCGACTATTGACTGGAACATGGCCAAGGTGACCGAACTTAAACTGAAAATGTGTTCAAGTAATCGCTTCAGCTGAAAAATCAAGTCAATCAGCGGTTTCAATTAACTGCTGGTCACAGGTCGTGTTGACCTCCCCCCTCCCTGTCTCTGTAACCTCCTCCAGCCCCTATAACCCTCTGAGACCTCTACGCTCCCTCCAATTGTGGCCTCTTATGAGTCCTCTCTGAGGCTCTCTGCCTCGCTACCTACAATGATTTACATTGGCTCCTGCCCGGCCTCGATTTTAAAATTCTCATCCTTGTTTTCAAATCCCTCCGTGGCCTCGCCCCTCCCTATCTCTGTAACCTCCTCCAGCCCTACAACCCTCCGAGATCTCTGTGCTCCTCCAATTCTGGCCACTTGCGCATCCCCGATTTTGATCGCTCCAACATTGGCGGCCGTGCCTTCAGCAGCCTGGGCCCTGAGCTCTGGAATTCCCTCCCTAAACCTCTCCGTCTCTCCGCCTCTCTCTCCTCCTTAAATGTACAGTTTTTGAAAGGGTTATTGGAACATCAAAAACTTGACCATAAGTGGCTGCTGAGGCAGAGGGCACATTGTTTAAATCCCCATGTAAGGGTATAAAACGATAAGAGGAAAGAGCAGGGATATGGGGCTAGAGTGGACATCTCCAGTTCAACAACTAGGAGCAGCACAGGCACAATGAGACAAGTGGAATCCTCCTGTGCTGTCAATTCGATCAAACCCTCAATTGTGTTGCCGCCACACAACTCCTTCTGGATATCATCGAATCATAGAACAGTACAGCACAGAAGGAGGCCATTCGGCCCATCGAGTCTGCGCCGGCTCTTTCGAAGAGCGATCCAGTTAGTCCCACTCCCCCGCTCTTTCCCCATATCCCTGCAATTCTTTCTCATTCAAGTATTTATCCAATTCCCTTTTGACGGCTCCTATTGAATCTGTATCCACCACCCTATCAGGCAGTGCATTCCAGATCATAACCACTCATTGTGTAAAAAAAGTTTTTTCTCATGTCGCCTCTGGTTCTTTTGCCAATCACCTTAAATCTCTTTATTTACTCTATCTAAACCCTTCATGATTTTAAACACCTCTATCAAATCTCCTCTTAGCCTTCTCTGCTCCAAGGAGACCAACCACAGCTTCTCCAGTCTATCCACGTAACTGTAATCCCTCATCCCTGGAACCATTCTAGTAAATCTCTGCTGTACCCTCTGCACAACCTTCACGTCCTTCCTAAAGTGCGGTGCCCAGAATTGGACACAATACTCCAGCTGGGGCTGAACAAAATTAGATTAACTGGTCATTCATCCCACTTCCTGCTTAAATAAAATGGCCGCCATGCGCAAAATGGCCGACACCCTCACTTACCACAGCCACTGCGTTTCAAGGTAATTCACCGCACGTGAAGCGCTTTGGAACATTTGAGAGAGGCAGTCAGCTGCTTTGCTAGAGAGAGTCAACTTGTATTGATAGAGCGCCTTTAACACAGTAAAACGTCCCAGTGAGCTTCACAGGAGTGTTTGTTATAAAACAAAACATTTGACACCAGAAAAGAAAGAACTTGCATTTCTATAGCGCCTTTCACAACCTCAGGACGTCGCAAAGCGCTTTACAGCCCATGAAGTATTTTTTGAAGTGTCGGCACTATTGTAATGTAGGAAATGCAGCAGCCAATTTGCGCACAGCAAGCTCCCACAAACAGCAATGTGATAATGACCAGATTTTTTTTTTTTTTAGTGCTGTTGATTGAGGGATAAATATTGGCCCCAGTATACCGGGAAGAACTCCCCTGCTCTTCTTCTAATGGCTGTGGGATCTTCCATGTCCAACTGAGAGGGCAGACGGGGCCTCGCTTTAAAGTCTCATCCGAAAGACTAGATGTTCCGTAAATACAAGGTGCAACAAGAGTCTAGAAATTAGTGTTGGCAAAATTCAGGTTTTAACGGAGATGTTGAGCAGTCACAATGGATTTAAAAAATCAGATCAAGCAACGACACACACTCACACACACAGACTCTCACACACAGACACTCACACACACACACACACACTCACACAGACACACACTCACACAGACACACACACACACAGACACACACACACTCACACTCACACAGACACACACACACACTCGCACACACACTCGCACACACACTCACACTCGCTCACACAGACACTCACACACACACACACTCACACAGACACTCACACAGACACTCACACACACACACACACTCACACACACACTCACACACACACTCACACACACACTCTCACACACACTCACACACTCACACACACTCACACACACACTCACACACACACACAGACACTCACACACACTGACACACACACACACTCACACTCACACACACACTCACACTCATACACACACACTCACACACTCACACTCACACACTCACACTCACACACACACACACACACACTCACACACACTCACACACACACTCACACACACACACACTCACACACACACACATTCACACACACACTCACACTCACACTCACACTCACACTCACACACTCACAGAGGATACAATTAACATCCCAGAAATAGCTGTAAATCAGGAAATGGAAGGGAGGGAGGAACGCAAGAAAATTACAATCACCAGGGAAGTGGTACTGAGCAAATTGTTGGAGCTGCGGGCTGACAAGTCCCCGGATCCTGATGGACTTCATCCTAGGGCAGCGTTTCCCAACCTGTGGTCCGCGAGGGTACTGCAGGTGGTCCGCGAAAAAAAATAATTTTGATCCTGTAATAATAATAGCACCGCGTGTACCGCGTATGTATCATATGCGATACATTATTATTATATAGTCAACTGACTAAAAAGAACAAAGCACTTCTGAAATTTTAATAGTGTGGGGGTGTCTCGCTTTTGCGTGACGTCAACGTGAACCGACGCTCTTAGATTCTTCTAGAAAATTCAACGGTGGCTTTTATCTGGCACATGTAAGCGAACTCTCTCATAGATAATGGAATTAAAATCTTCAGCAGCCTTGGAAACCTTGTTTCCTTAGATGGCTCTTTGAAATACAGCATTGTTGAGTACACGTGGGGTTCATCGCAACTTGCTTGGAGGCAAGAGAACAACTAGACCTAAAATAGCATTTGTCATATGGGCAGTGATCACCATCAACTACTTCTGCACACCGAGGTCCGCTGCCTGTCCCGAGGAAAGGGACTCACTCGTATTTTAGAGTTGCATGAAGAGGTGAGATTTTTTTTACTGGACTCAAAGTTTGAACTTTCACATCGCTTCAGTGATTTTCAGTGGCTGGACAAATTGGCATATATGGCAGATATTTTCGATCACTTGAATGGTCTCAATTTGCGTCTTCAGGGAAAATCAGTGACATTCTTTCATGTGCAGGACAAAATAGAAGCGATGATCAAGAAAATAGAGATGTGGACCAAACGACTTGAGCAGTCAAATTACGACTCGTTTGCGAATCTGTCTGATTTTTTGGTCACGGCAGAGATGCAGCTTCCAAACAGTGTGAAACATATCATCAGAGAGCACCTCCAAAGTTTGAAAATAAACCTACACGAGTACTTCCCTGTGCCCGACACAAAATTCAACTGGATACGAAATCCCTTTGCGAGCCTTGATGATGACATCCTCGCAAGCCTGACCTCGACAGAGCAAGACAACCTTGTGGAACTGTCCTGTGACAGTGCTTTAAAGCAGGATTTCTCTCGGCAATACCTGACTGACTTTTGGCTTAAAGTTGCTTCGGAATATCCAGCACTGTCCGACAAGGCAGTAAAGTTTCTAATGCCTTTTCCCACAACGTACCTTTGCGAAACTGGATTTGCTGCGCTTGTCGCATTGAACACCAAATACCGGAATAAACTGCAAGTTGAACCAGATCTCCGATTGAGACGGTCATTGCTGGAACCTGACATCCAGCGTTTGACGTCTGCAAAACAACATCAGCCTTCTCATTAGGTAAGTGTTATCTTTTCCCCACTGGTAGGCCTACTGTAGTTAAATGGGCTGTGACGAGTGCCAGTGCAATGTATTTGTGAGCGAGCATAGTAAATGATTAGAAACAGCTGCGTTTTTAGGCGTTTTTAGGCTGTTAAAAAAATTTTAAACGGCTGGTGGTCCGCGGAAGCTTTTGATGACGTTGAAGTGGTCCGCTGGATGGAAAAGGTTGGGAACCGCTGCTCTAGGGTCTTAAAAGAAGTGGCTAGTGAGATAGTTGATGCGTTGGTTTTAATTTTCCAAAATTCCCTAGATTCAGGGAAGGTTCCATTAGATTGGAAAATAGCGAATGTAACTCCTTTATTCAAAAAGGGAGTGGGACAGAAAGCAGGAAACTACAGGCCAGTTAGCTTAACATCTGTCATTGGGAAGATGTTAGAAGCTATAATTAAAGACGTTATAGCAGGGCATTTAGAAAAGTTCAAGGTAATCAGGCAGAGTCAACATGGTTTTGTGAAAGGGAAATCATGTTTAACCAATTTATTGGAGTTCTTTGAGGAAGTAACGGCCCAGAAATTGGAGTTCGATGGTTGCCGCGGGGGTAAGGAGCCCCCGCGATATCGCACTCCGCGCCTACCTTTATGGTTTTGGCCCACACGAACTTCAGTTCCTGGGCCTCTCCCTGGTGCCGGCGCGCAGTGTGTGCGTGTCCCAGAGGCGCAGTTAATTCGATGCGACCTCTGGGATCACGTGGGCCAGTTAGAGCCAATGGCAGCACACCATCTTTCATTCATAGTTTTGACAGCAAGAGCTGTCAAAACTATGAATACAACAAGCCCCCAAAAGAACAGCTAAACCTCAATTAAATTTTTTTAAAAAGCCATCACATTAATAAAATAACTATAGTTAAATAAATTAACCACTTTAAACAAAAATTTAAATTTTTTCAAAAATTTAAATTCTTTTTAAAAGTTATAAAAATAAACTTACCTTTCTTTAAAGTCTCTAAAAAAGATAAACCTGTTGAAAAAAATTTAAAATAATACTTAATTAACTACTTACCTTGTTAAAAGGGGGTCTTACGCCTGCTTTCTTTATGTGTAAAATCTTCACCACTTACCTGCGCGTTCAAAGCTGAAAAAAAAACTAAGTGCGCTGCGTGCGCACAGCCTGTAGCGCGCACGCGGTTTACTTAGGAACTGCCCCCTTTGCAATACCCGAAGTGCCGGTTTCCCGCGCATGCGCGGTGCATGCAGGAAACCGGCACTTCGGGACCTAATACGCGAGAGTACACCGTGCGTACTCTCGTGTATTAGGTCTAATTTTCGGGCCATTGTGTGCTGTGGATAAAGGGGAACCGGTGGATGTACTGTGCTTAGATTTCCAGAAGGCATTTGATAAGATGCCACATCAAAGGTTATTGCGGAAAATAAAAGCTCATGGTGTGGTGGGTAACATATTGGCATGGATAGAAGATTGGCTAGCTAACAGGAAACAGAGAGTAGGCATAAATGGGTCATTTACTGGTTGGCAAGATATAACGAGTGGTGCACCACAGGGATCAGTGCCGGGGCCTCAACTATTTACAGTTTATATAAATGACTTGGATGAAGGGACCGAAGGTATGGTTGCGAAATTTGCTGATGACACAAAGGTAGGTAGGAAAGTAAATTG
>CM059435.1:124074294-124086705 GCA_030390025.1 Squalus acanthias
ACACACACACTCACACACACACACACACAGACACACTCTCTCTCTCACACACACATACACACACTCACACACACACTCTCTCACACACACACTCTCTCACACACACACACACACACAGACACAGACACACTCTCTCTCACACACACACACAGACACACTCTCACACACACACACACTCACACACACACTCTCTCACACACACACTCTCTCACACACACACACACACACAGACACAGACACACTCTCTCTCACACACACACACACACACACACTCACACTCACATACACTCTCTCTCTCACACACACACACACACACTCACACACACACTCAGACACTGTGAACGTTCATCTGCTAATATCAGCAAGACAAATGTCCAGGTTAAGGGACCACCTTGTAAAGACTACTTTGAGACAATTAGCAGTCCTAATGGAAAGGAGTGGTTAATCCTCTCCCATTTTGTGCCGTTTGCTCGCCCTCCCCAAGTGCCATTAATCCACGACCATCAACAATACTGTAATGTATTATCACATGGTTAGTCACATGGTTTAGCCTGAGCATGCTCAGTTCGCTCGGGCCTAGTAAACAAGCACATGGACTCGCAGCTCATCCTGTCTCTGACCTTCATTTGTTCTACCCACATATATTACATTTTTAGCGACGAGAATGGGATCCCAAAGACATTTTTAGGGATCATGGAAGGACACAGTGTTCAACCCTCGAGTGGAAAAGTTGAAGGTGACCTAAACTGAATTTTTGTGATGTTTTACCGTTAATGCTGATGCAGAATCGTCTGTGCTTCGCCTTCGCGTGTATGTATCCACAGCAACAGCGGCATTGATTCTCACAGGTACACAGGGAGCGGCTGAGTCATTGTTCAACGGGATCGGGACAATCATGGCCGCACCTACGGGATTCATCGGAAGACTCGACATGTGTGACCGAGCTCGCAAACCATTCAGTTCTTACATTGAGCGGATGGAGATGTTTTTTAGGGCCAATAACATATTGAGACCGAAGGTGCCGATGAGAATGTTCAAGCTCAAAATAAACTAATTTGTGAATATAAAAAAGCAATTGTTCTAACAGAGATCGGGCCAGAGGTCTAAGGAACGTTGACAAACCTACTCGCGCCAGGGAAAGCGAAGGATGCGTCGTTTTAAGACATTGTTGAAAAACTCGAGGACCATTTCAACCTAAAGCCATTAGAAATAGCAGAGAGCTATAAGTTTGGTACCAGAAACCAAAAACAAAGTGAAACCATCAGTGAGTACATTGTAGCTATTAAAAACCTGTCTTTGCATTGTAACTTCAGCACATTTTTGGATCGTATGTTGCGAGATAAGTTTGTGTGTGGGCTGGTGGATGAGCGCACACAGTCCAAGTTACTGAACACTCCGAACCTAACGTTTGACAGAGCATGCAAAATTGCCCTATTGATGGAGATGGCGTCTAAGAATGCTAGGGAGCTCCGTCCAACTCAAGTGACTAGTGCAGCCGAGGTCTACAGTCACAAAGGCATGCCAAACCGAAAGCTGTGAGACCGAGTCCAAAGCATGTCAGTGAGAGCAGTTCAGTGAATTGTTATCGCTGCAATGGAAATCACTCACCACAGTCCTGCCAATATAGAAATACGACGTGTTTTCACTGCAAGGCCATATTTCAACAGATTGCAGAGCTAGATCTGAAGCAGGAAGTAAGAACCATTCTAGTGGCAATGCAAAGCAATGACAACAAAAGGGAGGAGTTCACAATATTGAAGTGAACACACCTGATGTTGAAGAACTAGGCATCTACAGTATCTATGTCACTAGTGGCAACGCTAGCAGTCATGAGAAAGACTTCTGTACAAAACTTTTGATCAATGACGAATATATTGATATGTGTATCGACACGGTGGCGAACTGCTCTATCATGAGTAAGGACACATATGAGAGTGAGTTTAATCAAATACCACTTCCAAAGAGTACCGTAGAGTTAAAAACCTACTCCGGAGAAATCCTAGAGACATGTGGACAAATGGAATGTACAGTTCAGCACAATGGCCAGTCAGTAAAGCTGCCTATTATTGTAGCGAGCTACAACAACAGGCCAACCCTCATGGGCAAAGACTGGTTGAAAAAGTTAAAACTAGACTGGAGAAACATCTTCAGTGTAGATGCTTCAAAGAAGTGACTCGACACAATGCTGAACAAGTATAAAAGCATGTGCTCAGACAGTTATGAGGACATCACTGGGTATGACGCACATATCCGCATCAAGCCCAATGTGATGCCTGTCTATTGTAAGGCAAGGCCGGTCCCCTGTGCGTTGAAAAGTCAGGTGGAGGAAGAGCTAGAGAAACTGAGAGAGAATGGAGTACTGTAAAAACTGACAAAAGTGAATGGGCTATCCTGATTGTGGTAGTGCCCAAAGCAGACAAGACTGAACACTTGTGCGGTGACCACAAAGTTACTATCAACCCAGCAGTTGACGATGAGCAGTACCCATTACCTACAGCGCAAGATTTGTATGCAGCATTCTCTGGGTCAAAGGTTTTCTCCAAGCTTGACCTGTCGCACGCTCATGCTCAGCTGAATGTTGACAAAGAGAGTCAACAGTATCTCACCATCAACACACACAAGGGACTGTACTCATACACCAAGCTGCCGTATGGTGTAAAATCCTCCCCCAAAATCTTCCAGGCTACGATGAATAAGATTTTGCAAGGCGTTCCAAATTGCTTATGCAATCAAGACGATGTGCTGATCGCAACAAGCAGCGAGGAAGAAAATCTAGAAGTGTTAGATTTATTGCTTCAAAGGTTGAATTCCCACAATGTCAAATTGAAAAGGAGCAAATGTGCTTTTGTGCAGCCCGAGGTTGTGTACCTTGGTCTGAAAGTTGATGCAAATAGCTTGCAACCAGTTAAGGAAAAGGTTGAAATAACAACAGAAAACGCTGGAAAAATTCAGCAGGCCAGGCAGCATCCGTGGAGAGAGAAACAGAGTTAACGTTTCAGGTCCACGGATGCTGCCTGGCCTGATGTGTTTTTCCAGCGTTTTCTGTTGTTATTTCGGATATCCAGCATCCGCAGTATTTTGCTAAGGAAAAGGTTGATGCTGTCATCAATGCTGCAAAGCCACAGAACGTGTCTGAGTTAAGATCTTTCCTTGGAATGGTCCAGTACTACACACATTTCTTACATGAGCTAGCGACCATGTTGGCTCCATTGCACGAGCTCATCAAGAAGGAGGTCCAGTGGAAGTGGACGAAAGCGCAACAGGAAGCTTACGATGCTTGTAAGAGAAGTCTCTCTAGCGATGCTCTACTTGTGCACTACGACACAGAGTGTGAGCTTAAGTTAGCATGTGATGCTTCTAGCTGTGGTGTGGGTGCTGTCATAAGCCACGTAATGGATGACGGCCAAGAGAAACCAATCGCGTTCGCATCGTGAACCCTCACAAAGAGCGAAAGAATCTACGCGCAAATTGAAAAGGAAGCACTCGTCATAGTGTTTGGAATCAAGAAATTCCAACAGTTCCTTATCAGCAGAAAGTTTACCCTGATAACCGATCACAAACTGCTCCTGGCAATATTGGGGCCCAAATCTGCCATCCCTGCAATGGCCGCATCAAGAATGCAATGTTGGGCAGTGTTGTTGTCACAATATGACTACACGATTGAATATCGCACTTCAAAGCAGAACGCAATCACAGATGCCTTGTCCAGGTTGCCACATGAGGACTCGTGTGTTGGGAGTGAAGGTGAGATTTTCACGCTAGGTGCAGTTGACAAATACTTTCCTGTGAATGCAACTGAGATTGCAGATGAGACTCAAAAAGACTCAGTACTGAAAAGAGTGTCTGAAAACACCTTGAATGGATGGACTGATCAGTGGCTGGACACAGAGTTAAAACCATTCCATAACCGTCGTACTGAATTGTCTTGTGAGCAAGGCTGTATCAAGTGGGGAAACAGAGTGGTGGGACCTACTTCTTTGAATTCGGAACCAAAACAAAACAGCCAGAAAATTGGTTCAACACCAAAACCTTCAGTAAGGAGATCAGGAAGGCTCCGCAAACGTGTTATTAAACTGGATTTGCAGTTTATTTAAAAGGAAAAAAAGCCAGGCGTTTTTGTTATGTGGTACACGTAATGCTGGGAAAGGTGAGACCAACGTTTTGTTGTATTTGAGAGGGGAATACAACAACTTTTTTTTAAGGGGAAAGCAGTGTAATGTATTATCACATGGTGTACCACATGGTTCAGTCTGAGCATGCTCAGTTCGCTCTGGCCTACTAAACAAGCACCTTGACGAACAGCTCATCGTGTCTCTGTCCTTCAATTGTTCTACCCACATATATCACAGACACCAGCAATCTTCACCTCATTGAAATGTATAAAACTCTTAGAGGGCTTGACAGAGAAGATGCTGAGAGGTTGTTTCCCCTGGCTGGAGAGTCTAGAACTAGGGGCCACAGTCTCAGGATAAGGGGTCGGCCATTTGGGACTGAGATGAGGAGGAATTTCTTCACTCAGTGCGTTGTGAATCTTTGGAATTCTCTACCCCAAACGGCTGTGGATGCTGAATCTTTGAGTATATTCAAGGCTCAGATCGATAAAGAAAGACTTGCATTTATATAGCGCCTTTCACGACCACCGGACGTCTCAGAGCGCTTTAAGCCAATGAAGTACTTTTGGAGTAACAACAGAAAAAGCTGGAAAAACTCAGCAGGCCAGGCAGCATCCGTGGAGAGAGAAAGAGAGTTAACGTTTCAGGTCGATGACCTTTCGTCAGAACTGTGAAGAGCCGGAAATCAAATAGATTTAAGGCCAGAGTAAAGCTGGGAAAAGGGGGGTGGGGATAAAAGAACAAAGGGGGAGATGAAGAGACATTAAGAGATATGCAAGGCTAGAGGTGGTGTTAATGTGACAGATTAAGGCTGAAAGAAGTGTGAAATCCGCTGGCAGAATGAAGGACAGCTGCCAGCTTCTAGGAGGAAAAAAAAGGTGGGGGGCAAATAAAAGGATGGAAAAAATAAAATATAAATGTGATTGGAGCTGAGGTTATGATCTAAAATTGTTGAACTCGATATTGAGTCCAGAGGGCTGTAGCGTGCCTAAACGAAAGATGAGGTGCTGTTCCTCGAGCTTACGCTGCGCTTCCGTGGAACAGTGTAATAGGCCGAGGACGGTGAGGTCAGAGTGGGAGTGAAGCGGTGAATTAAAGTGACAGGCCACCGGGAGCTCGGGGTCCCCCTTACGGACTGAACGGAGGTGTTCCGCAAAGCGGTCACCCAATCTGCGTTTGGTCTCCCCAATGTAGAGGAGACCACATCGTGAGCAGCGAATACAGTATACTAAATTGCAGGAAGTACAAGTAAATTGCTGTTTCACCTGGAAGGGGTGTTTGGGGCCCTGGACAGTGGGAAGAGGGGAGGTGTAAGGGCATGTGTTGCATCTCCTGCGCATGCACGGGAAGGTGCCGGGCGAAGGGGAAGGGGTGCTGGGGGTGGTAGAGGAGTGGACTAGGGTGTCGCGGAGGGAGCGGTCCCTGCGGAATGCTGAAAGGGGAGGTGAGGGGAAGATGTGTTTGGTGGTGGGATCACGCTGGAGGTGGCGGAAATGGCGGAGGATGATCCGTTGAATGTGGAGGCTGGTGGGGTGAAAGGTGAGGACAAGGGGAACCCTATCGTGGTTCCGGGAGGGAGGGGCAGGGGTGAGGGCAGAAGTGCGGGAGATAGAACGGACACGGTCGAGGGCCGTGTCGACCACGGTAGAGGGGAATCCTCGGTTGAGGAAAAAGGAAGACATGTCGGAAGCACTGGTATGGAAGGTGGCATCATCAGAGCAGATGCGGCGGAGACGGAGAAACTGGGAGAATGGAATAGAGTCCTTACAGGAGGCGGGGTGGGAGGAAGTGTAGTCCAGGTAGCTGTGGGAGTCAGTGGGCTTGTAGTGAATGTTAGTCAATAACCTATCCCCAGAGATGGAGATGGAGAAGTCGAGGAAGGGAAGGGAAGAGTCGGAGATGGACCATGTGAAGGTGAGGGAAGGGTGGAAATTGGAAGCATAGTGAATGAAATGTTCTAGTTCAGGGCGAGAGCAGGAGACGGCACCGATACAGTCATCAATGTACCGGAAAAAGAGGTGAGGGAGGGGACCCGAGTAGAACTGGAACAAAGAGTGTTCCACATATCCCACGAAAAGGCAGGCATAGCTAGGACCCATGCGGGTACCCATAGCAACACCTTTAATTTGGAGGAAATGGGTAGAGTCAAAGGAGAAGTTGTTCAATGTGAGAACAAGTTCAGCCAGGCGGAGGAGGGTGGTGGTGGATGGGGACTGGTTGGGCCTCTGTTCAAGGAAGAAGCGGAGCGCCCTCAGGCCATCCTGGTGGGGAATGGAGGTGTAGAGGGATTGTACGTCCATAGTGAAGAGGAGACGGTTGGGGCCGGGAAACTGGAAACTGTTAAAATGGCGGAGGGCATCGGAAGAGTCGCGGATGTAGGTGGGAAGAGACTGGACAAGGGGAGAAAAAATAGAGTCGAGATAGGAAGAGATAAGTTCCGTGGGGCAAGAACAGGCTGAAACGATGGGTCTACCGGGGCAGTCCTGTTTGTGGATCTTGGGAAGGAGGTAGAAGCGGGCTGTGCGCGGTTGGGGAACTATGAGGTTGGCGGCCGTGGGGGGAAGATCTCCAGAGGAGATGAGGTCAGTGACGGTCTTGGACACGGTGGCTTGATGTTCAGTAGTGGGGTCATGGTCCAGGTGGAGGTAGGAGGAGGTGTCAGAGAGTTGGCGTTCAACTTCCGCTAGGTAGAGGTCGGTTCGCCAAACAACAACAGCGCCACCCTTGTCAGCAGGTTTAATGACAATGTCAGGGTTGGATCGGAGAGAATGGAGTGCTGCAAGTTCAGAGGGAGGTAGGTTGGAGTGAGTGAGGGGAGCAGAGAAATTGAGCTGGCCGATGTCACGGCGGCAGTTAGCAATGAAAAGATCTAGAGAGGGTAAGAGGCCAGAGGGAGGGGTCCAGGTGGAACGAGAATTCTGAAAGCGGGAGAAAGGGTCAGCCGTGCGGGGGGAAGACTCCTGGCCAGAGAAGTGGGTACGGAGACGGAGGCGGCGGAAAAAGAGCTCAGCATCGTGCCGAGCTCGAAATTCATTGAGATGGGGGCGTAAGGGGATGAAGGTCAGGCCTTTGCTGAGGATTGATCGTTCGGAGTCAGAGAGGGGAAGGTCAGAGGGGATAGTGAAAACGCGGCAGGGGGTGAGATTGGGAGAAGGGGGGTCAGAGGAAAGTGAAGGGGAAGAAGGTTCCGGAGGGGCGTTAGTGTCCGAGAGTTGTTGAAGCTTGCGATCCTTGACATCGGAAAGGAAGAAGAAAAGTTTTTTGTTGAAGCGTCGGATGAGTCTAAGGATGAAATGGAACTGTGGACCCGGACAGCTTTGAGATAGAGTGCGTCGGTGCTGCTGAAGAGAGAGGTCGAGAGTGTTCATGTGGCGCCGCATGGCCTTGAGCGTGGATCTCAAGATGCGGCGAGAGCAGTAGTTCGAGGAACGATGAATATCTTGGAGATATTTTTAATCCTGGGTTGATCCGAAACACGAAGGGTGGAAGTTTAGTTGGAATCCACGTGGGATAAGTCGGAACCGGAGACAGTTGCTGAGGAAAGTAATGTGGCTGTGAAACCGAGTCTTGGAAGATACCTGATCAAACACGAGAAGGGAAACTGAAATCAATGAAGATGAACAAGGTTGAAGAGCCAAACGGAAATCCCGTCGAAGAGAAGAGCAGAACTTCTTCAAGGTAGGCATTCCTAGAAGAGAGGTGGCAGTGAACCAAACACTAATACGATAGCAAAATACTGCGGATGCTGGAAATCTGAAATAACAACAGAAAACGCTGGAAAAACTCAGCAGGCCAGGCAGCATCCGTGGAGAGAGAAAGAGAGTTAACGTTTCAGGTCGATGACCTTTCGTCAGAACTGTGAAGAGCCGGAAATCAAATAGATTTAAGGCCAGAGTAAAGCTGGGAAAAGGGGGGGGGGGATAAAAGAACAAAGGGGGAGATGAAGAGACATTAAGAGATATGCAAGGCTAGAGGTGGTGTTAATGTGACAGATTAAGGCTGAAAGAAGTGTGAAATCCACTGGCAGAATGAAGGACAGCTGCCAGCTTCTAGGAGGAAAAAAAAGGTGGGGGGGGCAAATAAAAGGATGGAAAAAATAAAATATAAATGTGATTGGAGCTGAGGTTATGATCTAAAATTGTTGAACTCGATATTGAGTCCAGAGGGCTGTAGCGTGCCTAAACGAAAGATGAGGTGCTGTTCCTCGAGCTTACGCTGCGCTTCCGTGGAACAGTGTAATAGGCCGAGGACGGTGAGGTCAGAGTGGGAGTGAAGCGGTGAATTAAAGTGACAGGCCACCGGGAGCTCGGGGTCCCCCTTACGGACTGAACGGAGGTGTTCCGCAAAGCGGTCACCCAATCTGCGTTTGGTCTCCCCAATGTAGAGGAGACCACATCGTGAGCAGCGAATACAGTATACTAAATTGCAGGAAGTACAAGTAAATCGCTGTTTCACCTGGAAGGGGTGTTTGGGGCCCTGGACAGTGGGAAGAGGGGAGGTGTAAGGGCATGTGTTGCATCTCCTGCGCGTGCACGGGAAGGTGCCGGGCGAAGGGGAAGGGGTGCTGGGGGTGGTAGAGGAGTGGACTAGGGTGTCGCGGAGGGAGCGGTCCCTGCGGAATGCTGAAAGGGGAGGTGAGGGGAAGATGTGTTTGGTGGTGGGATCACGCTGGAGGTGGCGGAGGATGATCCGTTGAATGTGGAGGCTTCTTTGACAGCACCTCGCAAACTTGGGACCTCTTCCACCTAGAAGGACAAGAGCAGCAGGCGCATGGGAACACTATCACCTCCAAGTTCCCCTCCAAGTCACATACCATCCTGACTTGGAAATATATCGCCGTTCCTTCATCGTAAAAGGTTCTATAGATATGTGAAGAGAAAAAGATTGGTGAAGTCAAGCGTAGGTCCCTTGCAGTCAGAATCAGGGGAATTTATAATGGGGAACAAAGAAATGGCAGACCAATTAAATACATACTTTGGTTCTGTCTTCACAAAGGAGGAGATAAATAACTTCCCAGAGATGTCGGGGAACATAGGGTCTAATGAGAGGAAAGAACTGAATGAAATCAGTATTTGTAGGGAAATGGTGTTAGGGAAATTGACGGGATTGAAGGCCGATAAATCCCCAGGGCCTGATAATCTACAGCCTAGGGTACTTAAGGAAGTGGCCCTAGAAATAGTCGATGCATTGCTGGTCATCTTCCAAAATTCTACAGACTCTGGAATAGTTCGCATGAATTGGAGGGTAGCTAATGTAGCCCCACTATTTAAAAAAGGTGGTAGAGAGAAAACGGGGAATTATAGATTGGTAAGCCTGACATCGGTAGTGGGGAAAATGCTAGAGTCCATTATAAAAGATGTAATAGCAGAGCACTTGGAAAACAGTGACAGGATCGGACAAAGTCAACATGGATTTACAAAAGGTAAATCATGCCTGACTAATCTACTGGAATTTTTTGAGGATGTAACTGGTAGAATAGATAAGGGAGAACCAGTGGATGTGGTGTATTTGGACTTTCAGAAGGCTTTCGATAAGGTCCCGCATAAGAGATTAGCGTGCAAAGTTAAAGCACATGGGATTGGGGGTAAGGTACTGACTTGGATAGAGAACTGGTTGGCAGACAGGAAGCAAAGAGTTGGAATAAACGGGTCTTTTTCCGAGTGGCAGGCAGTGACTAGTGGGTTACCGCAGGGATCGGTGCTGGGACCCCAGTTATTCACAATATATATTAATGATCTAGACGAGGGAACTAGATGTAATATCTCCAAGTTTGCAGACAAGACAAAGCTGGGTGGGCGTGTGTGTTGTGAGGAGGATGCAGAGAAACTCCAGTATGATTTGGACAAGTTGGGTGATTGGGCAGATGCATGGCAGATGCAGTATAATGTGGATAAATGTGAGGTTATGCACTTTGGTGGCAAAAACAGGAAGGCAGATTATTATCTGAACGGCAATAGATTGGGAAAAGGGGAAGTGCAACGAGACCTGGGTGTCCTTGTGCACCAGTCGTTGAAGGTAAGCATGCAGGTGCAGCAGGTGGTTAAGAAGGCAAATGGTATGTTGGCCTTCATAGCGAAAGGGTTTGAGTATAGGAACAGGGATGTCCTGCTGCAGTTGTACAGGGCCTTGGTGAGACCACAGCTTGAGTATTGTGTGCAGTTTTGGTCGCCTTATCTGAGGAAGGATGTTCTTGCCATGGAGGGAGTGCAGCGAAGATTTACCAGACTGATACCTGGGATGACAGGAATGACGTATGAAGAGAGATTGGGTCGATTGGGCTTATATTCGCTAGAGTTTAGAAGAATGAGAGGGGATCTCATTGAAACTTATAAAATTCTAACAGGACTAGACAGACTAGATGCAGGAAGGATGTTCCTGATGGCGGGGGAGTCCAGAACCAGGGGTCACAGTCTAAGGATAAGGGGTAAGCCATTTAGGACTGAGATGAGGAGGAATTTCTTCACCCAGAGAGTGTTGAACCTGTGGAATTCTCTACCACAGAAGGCAGTTGAGGCCAATTCATTAAATATGTTCAAGAAGGAGTTAGATATATTTCTTAAGGCTAAAGGGATCAAGGGATCTGGGAAGAAAGCAGGGACAGGGTACTGAATTTGGATTATCAGCCATGATCTCATTGAATGGCGGAGCAGGCTCGAGGGGCTGAATGGCCTACTCCTGCTCCTATCTTCTATGTTTCTATGTTTCTATGTCGCTGGGTCAAAATCCTGGAACTCCATCCCTGACAGCAATATGGGATTACCTGACCGCGCGGACTGCAGTGGTTCAAGAAGGCGGCTCACCACCAGCTTCTCAAGGGCAATTAGGGATGGGCAATAAATGCTGGCCTTACCAGCGACGACCACATCCCAGGAACGAATAAAAATAAACTGCACCACTAACCTCAGACACTGCTCAATGCACCACACCTCCATCACTCACCAACCAACAATCCCTATCAATCACGATTCATACCTCAAATGATACATGGAAGTATGATATCATAACTATTACTGAAATATGGCTGAAAGAAGGGCAGGAATGGCCTCAACATTCCTGGTTACAGGGTTTTCAGATGAGATAGAGAGGGGTATAAAAAAGGAGGGGAGGTTGCAATTTTGGTTAAAGAATCAATTACAGCTGTGAGGAGGGATGATATGTTCGAAAGATCATCAAATGAGGCCTTACCGGTTGAACTGAAGAACAAAAAAGGGGCAATGATACTGCTGGTAGTGTACTATGGACCCTAAAATAGTAAGAGGGCGATAGGAAGAGCAAATATTTAGGCAAATTTCTGAGAAGTGCAAAAACAATAGGGCAGTAATAGTAGGGGATTTCAACTACTCTAATATTAACTGGGATAGAATCAGTGTAAAAGGTATAGAGGGTGTAGAATTCTTAAAATTCATTCAGGAGAACGTTTAGCCAGTACGTAGCAAGCCCAACAAGAGAGGGGGCGGTTCTGGTCTTGGTTTTAGCGAATGAAGCTGGACAAGTGGAAGAGGTATCAGTGGGAGAGCATTTTGGTGGTAGTGATCATAATTCAGTTATATTTAGCGTAGTTATTGAAAAGGACATGACTAGGAGTAAAAGTTCTCAATTGGGGAATGGCCAATTTTACTAAGCTGAGATGTGATTTAGCAAAAGTGGACTGGAAACAGCTACTTGAAGGTAAACCAGTGACAGAGAAGTGGGAGGCATTCAAGTTGGAAATAGTGAGGGTTCAGAGCAAATATGTTCCCACAAAGAAAAATCGTGGGACTCTCAAACCTAGAGCCCCCTGGACGTCAAGGGGTGTACAAGGTAGCATAAAGCAAAAAAGGAAAGCTTATGTCAGATACCGAGAACTCAATGCTGCAGAATGCAGAGAGGAGTATAGAAAGTGGAGTATAAAAGGGAATTCAAAAGTCTTCTATAGGCATATAAATAATAAACGGGTTGTAAGAGGAGGGGTGGGGCCGATTAGGGACCAAAAAGGAGACCTATGCGTGGAGGCAGAGGGCATGGCTGAGGTACTAAATGAGTACTTTACATCTGTCTTCACCAAGGAAGAAGATGCTGCCAAAGCCATAGTGAAAGAGGAGGTAGTGGAGTTACTGGATGAGATAGAAATTGATAAAGAGGAGGTACTAGAAAGACTGTCTGAACTTAAAGTTGATTAGTCACCAGGACCGGATGGGATGCATCCTAGGATGCTCAGGGAGGTTAAGGAGGAGATCGCGATGGTACTCGCCATAATCTTCCAATCCTCCTTAGATACGGGGGTGGTGCCAGAGGACTGGAGAATTGCAAATGTTACACC
>CM059436.1:0-341252 GCA_030390025.1 Squalus acanthias
AGAGCGCAGTGTGTCAATAGAGCGCAGTGTGTCAATAGAGCGCAGTGTGTCAATAGAGCGCAGTGTGTCAATAGAGCGCAGTGTGTCAATAGAGCGCAGTGTGTCAATAGAGCGCAGTGTGTCAATAGAGCGCAGTGTGTCAATAGAGCGCAGTGTGTCAATAGAGCGCAGTGTGTCAATAGAGCGCAGTGTGTCAATAGAGCGCAGTGTGTCAATAGAGCGCAGTGTGTCAATAGAGCGCAGTGTGTCAATAGAGCGCAGTGTGTCAATAGAGCGCAGTGTGTCAATAGAGCGCAGTGTGTCAATAGAGCGCAGTGTGTCAATAGAGCGCAGTGTGTCAATAGAGCGCAGTGTGTCAATAGAGCGCAGTGTGTCAATAGAGCGCAGTGTGTCAATAGAGCGCAGTGTGTCAATAGAGCGCAGTGTGTTAATAGAGCGCAGTGTGTCAATAGAGCGCAGTGTGTCAATAGAGCGCAGTGTGTCAATAGAGCGCAGTGTGTCAATAGAGCGCAGTGTGTCAATAGAGCGCAGTGTGTAATAGAGCGCAGTGTGTCAATAGAGCGCAGTGTGTCAATAGAGCGCAGTGTGTCAATAGAGCGCAGTGTGTCAATAGAGCGCAGTGTGTCAATAGAGCGCAGTGTGTCAATAGAGCGCAGTGTGTCAATAGAGCGCAGTGTGTCAATAGAGCGCAGTGTGTCAATAGAGCGCAGTGTGTCAATAGAGCGCAGTGTGTCAATAGAGCGCAGTGTGTTAATAGAGCGCAGTGTGTCAATAGAGCGCAGTGTGTTAATAGAGCGCAGTGTGTCAATAGAGCGCAGTGTGTTAATAGAGCGCAGTGTGTCAATAGAGCGCAGTGTGTCAATAGAGCGCAGTGTGTTAATAGAGCGCAGTGTGTCAATAGAGCGCAGTGTGTCAATAGAGCGCAGTGTGTCAATAGAGCGCAGTGTGTCAATAGAGCGCAGTGTGTCAATAGAGCGCAGTGTGTCAATAGAGCGCAGTGTGTCAATAGAGCGCAGTGTGTTAATAGAGCGCAGTGTGTCAATAGAGCGCAGTGTGTCAATAGAGCGCAGTGTGTTAATAGAGCGCAGTGTGTTAATAGAGCGCAGTGTGTTAATAGAGCGCAGTGTGTCAATAGAGCGCAGTGTGTAATAGAGCACAGTGTGTAATAGAGCGCAGTGTGTTAATAGAGCGCAGTGTGTTAATAGAGCGCAGTGTGTTAATAGAGCGCAGTGTGTCAATAGAGCGCAGTGTGTAATAGAGCGCAGTGTGTAATAGAGCGCAGTGTGTTAATAGAGCGCAGTGTGTTAATAGAGCGCAGTGTGTCAATAGAGCGCAGTGTGTAATAGAGCGCAGTGTGTCAATAGAGCGCAGTGTGTTAATAGAGCGCAGTGTGTTAATAGAGCGCAGTGTGTTAATAGAGCGCAGTGTGTCAATAGAGCGCAGTGTGTTAATAGAGCGCAGTGTGTCAATAGAGCGCAGTGTGTCAATAGAGCGCAGTGTGTCAATAGAGCGCAGTGTGTTAATAGAGCGCAGTGTGTCAATAGAGCGCAGTGTGTCAATAGAGCGCAGTGTGTCAATAGAGCGCAGTGTGTCAATAGAGCGCAGTGTGTTAATAGAGCGCAGTGTGTCAATAGAGCGCAGTGTGTCAATAGAGCGCAGTGTGTTAATAGAGCGCAGTGTGTCAATAGAGCGCAGTGTGTTAATAGAGCGCAGTGTGTCAATAGAGCGCAGTGTGTTAATAGAGCGCAGTGTGTCAATAGAGCGCAGTGTGTCAATAGAGCGCAGTGTGTCAATAGAGCGCAGTGTGTTAATAGAGCACAGTGTGTCAATAGAGCGCAGTGTGTCAATAGAGCGCAGTGTGTCAATAGAGCGCAGTGTGTTAATAGAGCGCAGTGTGTTAATAGAGCGCAGTGTGTTAATAGAGCGCAGTGTGTAAATAGAGCGCAGTGTGTCAATAGAGCGCAGTGTGTCAATAGAGCGCAGTGTGTCAATAGAGCGCAGTGTGTCAATAGAGCGCAGTGTGTCAATAGAGCGCAGTGTGTCAATAGAGCGCAGTGTGTCAATAGAGCGCAGTGTGTTAATAGAGCGCAGTGTGTCAATAGAGCGCAGTGTGTCAATAGAGCGCAGTGTGTTAATAGAGCGCAGTGTGTAATAGAGCGCAGTGTGTCAATAGAGCGCAGTGTGTCAATAGAGCGCAGTGTGTTAATAGAGCGCAGTGTGTCAATAGAGCGCAGTGTGTTAATAGAGCGCAGTGTGTCAATAGAGCGCAGTGTGTCAATAGAGCGCAGTGTGTCAATAGAGCGCAGTGTGTCAATAGAGCGCAGTGTGTTAATAGAGCGCAGTGTGTCAATAGAGCGCAGTGTGTTAATAGAGCGCAGTGTGTTAATAGAGCGCAGTGTGTTAATAGAGCGCAGTGTGTTAATAGAGCGCAGTGTGTTAATAGAGCGCAGTGTGTTAATAGAGCGCAGTGTGTCAATAGAGCGCAGTGTGTCAATAGAGCGCAGTGTGTCAATAGAGCGCAGTGTGTCAATAGAGCGCAGTGTGTCAATAGAGCGCAGTGTGTTAATAGAGCGCAGTGTGTCAATAGAGCGCAGTGTGTCAATAGAGCGCAGTGTGTTAATAGAGCGCAGTGTGTCAATAGAGCGCAGTGTGTCAATAGAGCGCAGTGTGTCAATAGAGCGCAGTGTGTCAATAGAGCGCAGTGTGTTAATAGAGCGCAGTGTGTCAATAGAGCGCAGTGTGTCAATAGAGCGCAGTGTGTCAATAGAGCGCAGTGTGTCAATAGAGCGCAGTGTGTTAATAGAGCGCAGTGTGTCAATAGAGCGCAGTGTGTCAATAGAGCGCAGTGTGTCAATAGAGCGCAGTGTGTCAATAGAGCGCAGTGTGTCAATAGAGCGCAGTGTGTCAATAGAGCGCAGTGTGTCAATAGAGCGCAGTGTGTCAATAGAGCGCAGTGTGTCAATAGAGCGCAGTGTGTCAATAGAGCGCAGTGTGTTAATAGAGCGCAGTGTGTCAATAGAGCGCAGTGTGTCAATAGAGCGCAGTGTGTTAATAGAGCGCAGTGTGTTAATAGAGCGCAGTGTGTCAATAGAGCGCAGTGTGTTAATAGAGCGCAGTGTGTTAATAGAGCGCAGTGTGTCAATAGAGCGCAGTGTGTTAATAGAGCGCAGTGTGTCAATAGAGCGCAGTGTGTTAATAGAGCGCAGTGTGTCAATAGAGCGCAGTGTGTCAATAGAGCGCAGTGTGTTAATAGAGCGCAGTGTGTCAATAGAGCGCAGTGTGTTAATAGAGCGCAGTGTGTTAATAGAGCGCAGTGTGTTAATAGAGCGCAGTGTGTCAATAGAGCGCAGTGTGTCAATAGAGCGCAGTGTGTCAATAGAGCGCAGTGTGTCAATAGAGCGCAGTGTGTCAATAGAGCGCAGTGTGTCAATAGAGCGCAGTGTGTCAATAGAGCGCAGTGTGTTAATAGAGCGCAGTGTGTCAATAGAGCGCAGTGTGTCAATAGAGCGCAGTGTGTTAATAGAGCGCAGTGTGTCAATAGAGCGCAGTGTGTTAATAGAGCGCAGTGTGTCAATAGAGCGCAGTGTGTCAATAGAGCGCAGTGTGTCAATAGAGCGCAGTGTGTCAATAGAGCGCAGTGTGTCAATAGAGCGCAGTGTGTTAATAGAGCACAGTGTGTTAATAGAGCGCAGTGTGTTAATAGAGCGCAGTGTGTAATAGAGCGCAGTGTGTTAATAGAGCGCAGTGTGTTAATAGAGCGCAGTGTGTTAATAGAGCGCAGTGTGTCAATAGAGCGCAGTGTGTTAATAGAGCGCAGTGTGTCAATAGAGCGCAGTGTGTCAATAGAGCGCAGTGTGTCAATAGAGCGCAGTGTGTCAATAGAGCGCAGTGTGTCAATAGAGCGCAGTGTGTCAATAGAGCGCAGTGTGTCAATAGAGCGCAGTGTGTCAATAGAGCGCAGTGTGTCAATAGAGCGCAGTGTGTCAATAGAGCGCAGTGTGTTAATAGAGCGCAGTGTGTTAATAGAGCGCAGTGTGTCAATAGAGCGCAGTGTGTCAATAGAGCGCAGTGTGTCAATAGAGCGCAGTGTGTCAATAGAGCGCAGTGTGTTAATAGAGCGCAGTGTGTAATAGAGCGCAGTGTGTTAATAGAGCGCAGTGTGTCAATAGAGCGCAGTGTGTCAATAGAGCGCAGTGTGTTAATAGAGCGCAGTGTGTCAATAGAGCGCAGTGTGTCAATAGAGCGCAGTGTGTCAATAGAGCGCAGTGTGTCAATAGAGCGCAGTGTGTCAATAGAGCGCAGTGTGTTAATAGAGCGCAGTGTGTTAATAGAGCGCAGTGTGTAAATAGAGCGCAGTGTGTCAATAGAGCGCAGTGTGTCAATAGAGCGCAGTGTGTTAATAGAGCGCAGTGTGTCAATAGAGCGCAGTGTGTTAATAGAGCGCAGTGTGTCAATAGAGCGCAGTGTGTTAATAGAGCGCAGTGTGTCAATAGAGCGCAGTGTGTCAATAGAGCGCAGTGTGTCAATAGAGCGCAGTGTGTCAATAGAGCGCAGTGTGTCAATAGAGCGCAGTGTGTCAATAGAGCGCAGTGTGTCAATAGAGCGCAGTGTGTCAATAGAGCGCAGTGTGTCAATAGAGCGCAGTGTGTTAATAGAGCGCAGTGTGTCAATAGAGCGCAGTGTGTCAATAGAGCGCAGTGTGTCAATAGAGCGCAGTGTGTCAATAGAGCGCAGTGTGTTAATAGAGCGCAGTGTGTCAATAGAGCGCAGTGTGTCAATAGAGCGCAGTGTGTCAATAGAGCACAGTGTGTCAATAGAGCGCAGTGTGTCAATAGAGCGCAGTGTGTCAATAGAGCGCAGTGTGTCAATAGAGCGCAGTGTGTCAATAGAGCGCAGTGTGTCAATAGAGCGCAGTGTGTTAATAGAGCGCAGTGTGTCAATAGAGCGCAGTGTGTCAATAGAGCGCAGTGTGTCAATAGAGCGCAGTGTGTCAATAGAGCGCAGTGTGTAAATAGAGCGCAGTGTGTTAATAGAGCGCAGTGTGTCAATAGAGCGCAGTGTGTCAATAGAGCGCAGTGTGTAATAGAGCGCAGTGTGTTAATAGAGCGCAGTGTGTTAATAGAGCGCAGTGTGTTAATAGAGCGCAGTGTGTCAATAGAGCGCAGTGTGTTAATAGAGCGCAGTGTGTAAATAGAGCGCAGTGTGTCAATAGAGCGCAGTGTGTTAATAGAGCGCAGTGTGTCAATAGAGCGCAGTGTGTTAATAGAGCGCAGTGTGTCAATAGAGCGCAGTGTGTCAATAGAGCGCAGTGTGTCAATAGAGCGCAGTGTGTTAATAGAGCGCAGTGTGTCAATAGAGCGCAGTGTGTTAATAGAGCGCAGTGTGTCAATAGAGCGCAGTGTGTTAATAGAGCGCAGTGTGTCAATAGAGCGCAGTGTGTCAATAGAGCGCAGTGTGTCAATAGAGCTCAGTGTGTCAATAGAGCGCAGTGTGTCAATAGAGCGCAGTGTGTTAATAGAGCGCAGTGTGTCAATAGAGCGCAGTGTGTCAATAGAGCGCAGTGTGTTAATAGAGCGCAGTGTGTCAATAGAGCGCAGTGTGTCAATAGAGCGCAGTGTGTCAATAGAGCGCAGTGTGTCAATAGAGCGCAGTGTGTCAATAGAGCGCAGTGTGTCAATAGAGCGCAGTGTGTCAATAGAGCGCAGTGTGTCAATAGAGCGCAGTGTTGTAATAGAGCGCAGTGTGTTAATAGAGCGCAGTGTGTCAATAGAGCGCAGTGTGTTAATAGAGCGCAGTGTGTCAATAGAGCGCAGTGTGTCAATAGAGCGCAGTGTGTCAATAGAGCGCAGTGTGTCAATAGAGCGCAGTGTGTCAATAGAGCGCAGTGTGTCAATAGAGCGCAGTGTGTTAATAGAGCGCAGTGTGTCAATAGAGCGCAGTGTGTTAATAGAGCGCAGTGTGTCAATAGAGCGCAGTGTGTCAATAGAGCGCAGTGTGTCAATAGAGCGCAGTGTGTCAATAGAGCGCAGTGTGTCAATAGAGCGCAGTGTGTCAATAGAGCGCAGTGTGTCAATAGAGCGCAGTGTGTCAATAGAGCGCAGTGTGTTAATAGAGCGCAGTGTGTTAATAGAGCGCAGTGTGTCAATAGAGCGCAGTGTGTCAATAGAGCGCAGTGTGTCAATAGAGCGCAGTGTGTCAATAGAGCGCAGTGTGTCAATAGAGCGCAGTGTGTCAATAGAGCGCAGTGTGTCAATAGAGCGCAGTGTGTCAATAGAGCGCAGTGTGTTAATAGAGCGCAGTGTGTCAATAGAGCGCAGTGTGTCAATAGAGCGCAGTGTGTCAATAGAGCGCAGTGTGTCAATAGAGCGCAGTGTGTCAATAGAGCGCAGTGTGTCAATAGAGCGCAGTGTGTCAATAGAGCGCAGTGTGTCAATAGAGCGCAGTGTGTCAATAGAGCGCAGTGTGTTAATAGAGCGCAGTGTGTCAATAGAGCGCAGTGTGTTAATAGAGCGCAGTGTGTCAATAGAGCGCAGTGTGTTAATAGAGCGCAGTGTGTCAATAGAGCGCAGTGTGTCAATAGAGCGCAGTGTGTTAATAGAGCGCAGTGTGTCAATAGAGCGCAGTGTGTCAATAGAGCGCAGTGTGTCAATAGAGCGCAGTGTGTCAATAGAGCGCAGTGTGTCAATAGAGCGCAGTGTGTCAATAGAGCGCAGTGTGTCAATAGAGCGCAGTGTGTTAATAGAGCGCAGTGTGTTAATAGAGCGCAGTGTGTCAATAGAGCGCAGTGTGTTAATAGAGCGCAGTGTGTTAATAGAGCGCAGTGTGTCAATAGAGCGCAGTGTGTCAATAGAGCGCAGTGTGTCAATAGAGCGCAGTGTGTTAATAGAGCGCAGTGTGTCAATAGAGCGCAGTGTGTTAATAGAGCGCAGTGTGTTAATAGAGCGCAGTGTGTCAATAGAGCGCAGTGTGTCAATAGAGCGCAGTGTGTTAATAGAGCGCAGTGTGTCAATAGAGCGCAGTGTGTTAATAGAGCGCAGTGTGTCAATAGAGCGCAGTGTGTTAATAGAGCGCAGTGTGTTAATAGAGCGCAGTGTGTCAATAGAGCGCAGTGTGTTAATAGAGCGCAGTGTGTCAATAGAGCGCAGTGTGTCAATAGAGCGCAGTGTGTCAATAGAGCGCAGTGTGTTAATAGAGCGCAGTGTGTCAATAGAGCGCAGTGTGTCAATAGAGCGCAGTGTGTCAATAGAGCGCAGTGTGTAATAGAGCGCAGTGTGTCAATAGAGCGCAGTGTGTTAATAGAGCGCAGTGTGTCAATAGAGCGCAGTGTGTCAATAGAGCGCAGTGTGTCAATAGAGCGCAGTGTGTCAATAGAGCGCAGTGTGTCAATAGAGCGCAGTGTGTCAATAGAGCGCAGTGTGTCAATAGAGCGCAGTGTGTCAATAGAGCGCAGTGTGTTAATAGAGCGCAGTGTGTTAATAGAGCGCAGTGTGTCAATAGAGCGCAGTGTGTCAATAGAGCGCAGTGTGTCAATAGAGCGCAGTGTGTCAATAGAGCGCAGTGTGTCAATAGAGCGCAGTGTGTCAATAGAGCGCAGTGTGTCAATAGAGCGCAGTGTGTCAATAGAGCGCAGTGTGTCAATAGAGCGCAGTGTGTCAATAGAGCGCAGTGTGTTAATAGAGCGCAGTGTGTCAATAGAGCGCAGTGTGTTAATAGAGCGCAGTGTGTTAATAGAGCGCAGTGTGTCAATAGAGCGCAGTGTGTCAATAGAGCGCAGTGTGTTAATAGAGCGCAGTGTGTCAATAGAGCGCAGTGTGTCAATAGAGCGCAGTGTGTCAATAGAGCGCAGTGTGTCAATAGAGCGCAGTGTGTCAATAGAGCGCAGTGTGTTAATAGAGCGCAGTGTGTCAATAGAGCGCAGTGTGTCAATAGAGCGCAGTGTGTCAATAGAGCGCAGTGTGTCAATAGAGCGCAGTGTGTCAATAGAGCGCAGTGTGTTAATAGAGCGCAGTGTGTCAATAGAGCGCAGTGTGTCAATAGAGCGCAGTGTGTCAATAGAGCGCAGTGTGTCAATAGAGCGCAGTGTGTCAATAGAGCGCAGTGTGTCAATAGAGCGCAGTGTGTCAATAGAGCGCAGTGTGTTAATAGAGCGCAGTGTGTCAATAGAGCGCAGTGTGTCAATAGAGCGCAGTGTGTTAATAGAGCGCAGTGTGTCAATAGAGCGCAGTGTGTTAATAGAGCGCAGTGTGTTAATAGAGCGCAGTGTGTCAATAGAGCGCAGTGTGTAATAGAGCGCAGTGTGTTAATAGAGCGCAGTGTGTTAATAGAGCGCAGTGTGTCAATAGAGCGCAGTGTGTCAATAGAGCGCAGTGTGTCAATAGAGCGCAGTGTGTTAATAGAGCGCAGTGTGTTAATAGAGCGCAGTGTGTCAATAGAGCGCAGTGTGTTAATAGAGCGCAGTGTGTCAATAGAGCGCAGTGTGTCAATAGAGCGCAGTGTGTCAATAGAGCGCAGTGTGTCAATAGAGCGCAGTGTGTTAATAGAGCGCAGTGTGTCAATAGAGCGCAGTGTGTCAATAGAGCGCAGTGTGTCAATAGAGCGCAGTGTGTCAATAGAGCGCAGTGTGTCAATAGAGCGCAGTGTGTCAATAGAGCGCAGTGTGTTAATAGAGCGCAGTGTGTCAATAGAGCGCAGTGTGTCAATAGAGCGCAGTGTGTTAATAGAGCGCAGTGTGTCAATAGAGCGCAGTGTGTCAATAGAGCGCAGTGTGTCAATAGAGCGCAGTGTGTCAATAGAGCGCAGTGTGTTAATAGAGCGCAGTGTGTCAATAGAGCGCAGTGTGTCAATAGAGCGCAGTGTGTCAATAGAGCGCAGTGTGTTAATAGAGCGCAGTGTGTCAATAGAGCGCAGTGTGTCAATAGAGCGCAGTGTGTCAATAGAGCGCAGTGTGTCAATAGAGCGCAGTGTGTCAATAGAGCGCAGTGTGTCAATAGAGCGCAGTGTGTCAATAGAGCGCAGTGTGTCAATAGAGCGCAGTGTGTTAATAGAGCGCAGTGTGTCAATAGAGCGCAGTGTGTCAATAGAGCGCAGTGTGTCAATAGAGCGCAGTGTGTCAATAGAGCGCAGTGTGTCAATAGAGCGCAGTGTGTCAATAGAGCGCAGTGTGTCAATAGAGCGCAGTGTGTCAATAGAGCGCAGTGTGTCAATAGAGCGCAGTGTGTTAATAGAGCGCAGTGTGTCAATAGAGCGCAGTGTGTTAATAGAGCGCAGTGTGTCAATAGAGCGCAGTGTGTTAATAGAGCGCAGTGTGTCAATAGAGCGCAGTGTGTCAATAGAGCGCAGTGTGTTAATAGAGCGCAGTGTGTCAATAGAGCGCAGTGTGTCAATAGAGCGCAGTGTGTCAATAGAGCGCAGTGTGTCAATAGAGCGCAGTGTGTCAATAGAGCGCAGTGTGTCAATAGAGCGCAGTGTGTCAATAGAGCGCAGTGTGTTAATAGAGCGCAGTGTGTCAATAGAGCGCAGTGTGTCAATAGAGCGCAGTGTGTCAATAGAGCGCAGTGTGTTAATAGAGCGCAGTGTGTTAATAGAGCGCAGTGTGTCAATAGAGCGCAGTGTGTCAATAGAGCGCAGTGTGTCAATAGAGCGCAGTGTGTTAATAGAGCGCAGTGTGTCAATAGAGCGCAGTGTGTTAATAGAGCGCAGTGTGTCAATAGAGCGCAGTGTGTCAATAGAGCGCAGTGTGTTAATAGAGCGCAGTGTGTTAATAGAGCGCAGTGTGTTAATAGAGCGCAGTGTGTTAATAGAGCGCAGTGTGTTAATAGAGCGCAGTGTGTTAATAGAGCGCAGTGTGTCAATAGAGCGCAGTGTGTTAATAGAGCGCAGTGTGTTAATAGAGCGCAGTGTGTTAATAGAGCGCAGTGTGTTAATAGAGCGCAGTGTGTCAATAGAGCGCAGTGTGTTAATAGAGCGCAGTGTGTTAATAGAGCGCAGTGTGTTAATAGAGCGCAGTGTGTCAATAGAGCGCAGTGTGTTAATAGAGCGCAGTGTGTTAATAGAGCGCAGTGTGTCAATAGAGCGCAGTGTGTTAATAGAGCGCAGTGTGTTAATAGAGCGCAGTGTGTCAATAGAGCGCAGTGTGTAATAGAGCGCAGTGTGTTAATAGAGCGCAGTGTGTTAATAGAGCGCAGTGTGTTAATAGAGCGCAGTGTGTCAATAGAGCGCAGTGTGTTAATAGAGCGCAGTGTGTTAATAGAGCGCAGTGTGTCAATAGAGCGCAGTGTGTTAATAGAGCGCAGTGTGTCAATAGAGCGCAGTGTGTCAATAGAGCGCAGTGTGTCAATAGAGCGCAGTGTGTTAATAGAGCGCAGTGTGTTAATAGAGCGCAGTGTGTCAATAGAGCGCAGTGTGTCAATAGAGCGCAGTGTGTTAATAGAGCGCAGTGTGTCAATAGAGCGCAGTGTGTTAATAGAGCGCAGTGTGTCAATAGAGCGCAGTGTGTCAATAGAGCGCAGTGTGTCAATAGAGCGCAGTGTGTCAATAGAGCGCAGTGTGTCAATAGAGCGCAGTGTGTTAATAGAGCGCAGTGTGTCAATAGAGCGCAGTGTGTCAATAGAGCGCAGTGTGTTAATAGAGCGCAGTGTGTTAATAGAGCGCAGTGTGTCAATAGAGCGCAGTGTGTCAATAGAGCGCAGTGTGTCAATAGAGCGCAGTGTGTCAATAGAGCGCAGTGTGTAATAGAGCGCAGTGTGTCAATAGAGCGCAGTGTGTCAATAGAGCGCAGTGTGTCAATAGAGCGCAGTGTGTCAATAGAGCGCAGTGTGTTAATAGAGCGCAGTGTGTCAATAGAGCGCAGTGTGTCAATAGAGCGCAGTGTGTTAATAGAGCGCAGTGTGTTAATAGAGCGCAGTGTGTCAATAGAGCGCAGTGTGTCAATAGAGCGCAGTGTGTTAATAGAGCGCAGTGTGTCAATAGAGCGCAGTGTGTCAATAGAGCGCAGTGTGTTAATAGAGCGCAGTGTGTCAATAGAGCGCAGTGTGTCAATAGAGCGCAGTGTGTTCAATAGAGCGCAGTGTGTCAATAGAGCGCAGTGTGTCAATAGAGCGCAGTGTGTCAATAGAGCGCAGTGTGTCAATAGAGCGCAGTGTGTCAATAGAGCGCAGTGTTGTAATAGAGCGCAGTGTGTTAATAGAGCGCAGTGTGTCAATAGAGCGCAGTGTGTCAATAGAGCGCAGTGTGTCAATAGAGCGCAGTGTGTTAATAGAGCGCAGTGTGTCAATAGAGCGCAGTGTGTCAATAGAGCGCAGTGTGTCAATAGAGCGCAGTGTGTCAATAGAGCGCAGTGTGTTAATAGAGCGCAGTGTGTCAATAGAGCGCAGTGTGTCAATAGAGCGCAGTGTGTTAATAGAGCGCAGTGTGTCAATAGAGCGCAGTGTGTCAATAGAGCGCAGTGTGTCAATAGAGCGCAGTGTGTAATAGAGCGCAGTGTGTTAATAGAGCGCAGTGTGTCAATAGAGCGCAGTGTGTCAATAGAGCGCAGTGTGTCAATAGAGCGCAGTGTGTCAATAGAGCGCAGTGTGTCAATAGAGCGCAGTGTGTCAATAGAGCGCAGTGTGTTAATAGAGCGCAGTGTGTCAATAGAGCGCAGTGTGTCAATAGAGCGCAGTGTGTCAATAGAGCGCAGTGTGTCAATAGAGCGCAGTGTGTTAATAGAGCGCAGTGTGTCAATAGAGCGCAGTGTGTCAATAGAGCGCAGTGTGTCAATAGAGCGCAGTGTGTCAATAGAGCGCAGTGTGTCAATAGAGCGCAGTGTGTCAATAGAGCGCAGTGTGTCAATAGAGCGCAGTGTGTTAATAGAGCGCAGTGTGTCAATAGAGCGCAGTGTGTTAATAGAGCGCAGTGTGTTAATAGAGCGCAGTGTGTCAATAGAGCGCAGTGTGTTAATAGAGCGCAGTGTGTTAATAGAGCGCAGTGTGTCAATAGAGCGCAGTGTGTTAATAGAGCGCAGTGTGTCAATAGAGCGCAGTGTGTCAATAGAGCGCAGTGTGTTAATAGAGCGCAGTGTGTCAATAGAGCGCAGTGTGTCAATAGAGCGCAGTGTGTCAATAGAGCGCAGTGTGTTAATAGAGCGCAGTGTGTCAATAGAGCGCAGTGTGTCAATAGAGCGCAGTGTGTCAATAGAGCGCAGTGTGTCAATAGAGCGCAGTGTGTTAATAGAGCGCAGTGTGTCAATAGAGCGCAGTGTGTCAATAGAGCGCAGTGTGTTAATAGAGCGCAGTGTGTTAATAGAGCGCAGTGTGTCAATAGAGCGCAGTGTGTCAATAGAGCGCAGTGTGTCAATAGAGCGCAGTGTGTCAATAGAGCGCAGTGTGTCAATAGAGCGCAGTGTGTTAATAGAGCGCAGTGTGTCAATAGAGCGCAGTGTGTTAATAGAGCGCAGTGTGTCAATAGAGCGCAGTGTGTTAATAGAGCGCAGTGTGTCAATAGAGCGCAGTGTGTTAATAGAGCGCAGTGTGTTAATAGAGCGCAGTGTGTCAATAGAGCGCAGTGTGTCAATAGAGCGCAGTGTGTTAATAGAGCGCAGTGTGTCAATAGAGCGCAGTGTGTCAATAGAGCGCAGTGTGTCAATAGAGCGCAGTGTGTCAATAGAGCGCAGTGTGTTAATAGAGCGCAGTGTGTTAATAGAGCGCAGTGTGTCAATAGAGCGCAGTGTGTTAATAGAGCGCAGTGTGTAATAGAGCGCAGTGTGTTAATAGAGCGCAGTGTGTTAATAGAGCGCAGTGTGTCAATAGAGCGCAGTGTGTTAATAGAGCGCAGTGTGTAATAGAGCGCAGTGTGTTAATAGAGCGCAGTGTGTAAATAGAGCGCAGTGTGTCAATAGAGCGCAGTGTGTTAATAGAGCGCAGTGTGTTAATAGAGCGCAGTGTGTCAATAGAGCGCAGTGTGTTAATAGAGCGCAGTGTGTCAATAGAGCGCAGTGTGTCAATAGAGCGCAGTGTGTCAATAGAGCGCAGTGTGTTAATAGAGCGCAGTGTGTCAATAGAGCGCAGTGTGTTAATAGAGCGCAGTGTGTCAATAGAGCGCAGTGTGTCAATAGAGCGCAGTGTGTCAATAGAGCGCAGTGTGTTAATAGAGCGCAGTGTGTCAATAGAGCGCAGTGTGTCAATAGAGCGCAGTGTGTCAATAGAGCGCAGTGTGTTAATAGAGCGCAGTGTGTCAATAGAGCGCAGTGTGTCAATAGAGCGCAGTGTGTCAATAGAGCGCAGTGTGTCAATAGAGCGCAGTGTGTCAATAGAGCGCAGTGTGTTAATAGAGCGCAGTGTGTCAATAGAGCGCAGTGTGTCAATAGAGCGCAGTGTGTTAATAGAGCGCAGTGTGTTAATAGAGCGCAGTGTGTTAATAGAGCGCAGTGTGTCAATAGAGCGCAGTGTGTCAATAGAGCGCAGTGTGTCAATAGAGCGCAGTGTGTCAATAGAGCGCAGTGTGTCAATAGAGCGCAGTGTGTCAATAGAGCGCAGTGTGTCAATAGAGCGCAGTGTGTTAATAGAGCGCAGTGTGTCAATAGAGCGCAGTGTGTCAATAGAGCGCAGTGTGTCAATAGAGCGCAGTGTGTCAATAGAGCGCAGTGTGTCAATAGAGCGCAGTGTGTCAATAGAGCGCAGTGTGTCAATAGAGCGCAGTGTGTCAATAGAGCGCAGTGTGTCAATAGAGCACAGTGTGTTAATAGAGCGCAGTGTGTCAATAGAGCGCAGTGTGTCAATAGAGCGCAGTGTGTCAATAGAGCGCAGTGTGTCAATAGAGCGCAGTGTGTCAATAGAGCGCAGTGTGTCAATAGAGCGCAGTGTGTCAATAGAGCGCAGTGTGTCAATAGAGCGCAGTGTGTCAATAGAGCACAGTGTGTCAATAGAGCGCAGTGTGTCAATAGAGCGCAGTGTGTCAATAGAGCGCAGTGTGTCAATAGAGCGCAGTGTGTCAATAGAGCGCAGTGTGTCAATAGAGCGCAGTGTGTCAATAGAGCGCAGTGTGTCAATAGAGCGCAGTGTGTCAATAGAGCGCAGTGTGTCAATAGAGCGCAGTGTGTCAATAGAGCGCAGTGTGTCAATAGAGCGCAGTGTGTCAATAGAGCGCAGTGTGTCAATAGAGCGCAGTGTGTTAATAGAGCGCAGTGTGTTAATAGAGCGCAGTGTGTCAATAGAGCGCAGTGTGTCAATAGAGCGCAGTGTGTTAATAGAGCGCAGTGTGTTAATAGAGCGCAGTGTGTCAATAGAGCGCAGTGTGTCAATAGAGCGCAGTGTGTTAATAGAGCGCAGTGTGTTAATAGAGCGCAGTGTGTCAATAGAGCGCAGTGTGTCAATAGAGCGCAGTGTGTTAATAGAGCGCAGTGTGTCAATAGAGCGCAGTGTGTTAATAGAGCGCAGTGTGTCAATAGAGCGCAGTGTGTCAATAGAGCGCAGTGTGTTAATAGAGCGCAGTGTGTTAATAGAGCGCAGTGTGTTAATAGAGCGCAGTGTGTCAATAGAGCGCAGTGTGTCAATAGAGCGCAGTGTGTCAATAGAGCGCAGTGTGTTAATAGAGCGCAGTGTGTCAATAGAGCGCAGTGTGTTAATAGAGCGCAGTGTGTCAATAGAGCGCAGTGTGTCAATAGAGCGCAGTGTGTTAATAGAGCGCAGTGTGTTAATAGAGCGCAGTGTGTCAATAGAGCGCAGTGTGTCAATAGAGCGCAGTGTGTAAATAGAGCGCAGTGTGTCAATAGAGCGCAGTGTGTCAATAGAGCGCAGTGTGTTAATAGAGCGCAGTGTGTCAATAGAGCGCAGTGTGTTAATAGAGCGCAGTGTGTCAATAGAGCGCAGTGTGTTAATAGAGCGCAGTGTGTTAATAGAGCGCAGTGTGTCAATAGAGCGCAGTGTGTTAATAGAGCGCAGTGTGTCAATAGAGCGCAGTGTGTCAATAGAGCGCAGTGTGTCAATAGAGCGCAGTGTGTTAATAGAGCGCAGTGTGTCAATAGAGCGCAGTGTGTCAATAGAGCGCAGTGTGTCAATAGAGCGCAGTGTGTCAATAGAGCGCAGTGTGTTAATAGAGCGCAGTGTGTCAATAGAGCGCAGTGTGTTAATAGAGCGCAGTGTGTCAATAGAGCGCAGTGTGTCAATAGAGCGCAGTGTGTTAATAGAGCGCAGTGTGTAATAGAGCGCAGTGTGTTAATAGAGCGCAGTGTGTTAATAGAGCGCAGTGTGTCAATAGAGCGCAGTGTGTCAATAGAGCGCAGTGTGTCAATAGAGCGCAGTGTGTCAATAGAGCACAGTGTGTCAATAGAGCGCAGTGTGTCAATAGAGCGCAGTGTGTAATAGAGCGCAGTGTGTTAATAGAGCGCAGTGTGTTAATAGAGCGCAGTGTGTCAATAGAGCGCAGTGTGTCAATAGAGCGCAGTGTGTCAATAGAGCGCAGTGTGTCAATAGAGCGCAGTGTGTCAATAGAGCGCAGTGTGTTAATAGAGCACAGTGTGTCAATAGAGCGCAGTGTGTCAATAGAGCGCAGTGTGTTAATAGAGCGCAGTGTGTCAATAGAGCGCAGTGTGTCAATAGAGCGCAGTGTGTTAATAGAGCGCAGTGTGTCAATAGAGCGCAGTGTGTCAATAGAGCGCAGTGTGTTAATAGAGCGCAGTGTGTCAATAGAGCGCAGTGTGTTAATAGAGCGCAGTGTGTCAATAGAGCGCAGTGTGTCAATAGAGCGCAGTGTGTCAATAGAGCGCAGTGTGTCAATAGAGCGCAGTGTGTTAATAGAGCGCAGTGTGTTAATAGAGCGCAGTGTGTCAATAGAGCGCAGTGTGTCAATAGAGCGCAGTGTGTCAATAGAGCGCAGTGTGTCAATAGAGCGCAGTGTGTTAATAGAGCGCAGTGTGTCAATAGAGCGCAGTGTGTCAATAGAGCGCAGTGTGTTCAATAGAGCGCAGTGTGTCAATAGAGCGCAGTGTGTTAATAGAGCGCAGTGTGTCAATAGAGCGCAGTGTGTTAATAGAGCGCAGTGTGTCAATAGAGCGCAGTGTGTCAATAGAGCGCAGTGTGTCAATAGAGCGCAGTGTGTCAATAGAGCGCAGTGTGTTAATAGAGCACAGTGTGTCAATAGAGCGCAGTGTGTCAATAGAGCGCAGTGTGTCAATAGAGCGCAGTGTGTCAATAGAGCGCAGTGTGTCAATAGAGCGCAGTGTGTTAATAGAGCGCAGTGTGTCAATAGAGCGCAGTGTGTCAATAGAGCGCAGTGTGTCAATAGAGCGCAGTGTGTTAATAGAGCGCAGTGTGTCAATAGAGCGCAGTGTGTCAATAGAGCGCAGTGTGTCAATAGAGCGCAGTGTGTCAATAGAGCGCAGTGTGTCAATAGAGCGCAGTGTGTTAATAGAGCGCAGTGTGTCAATAGAGCGCAGTGTGTTAATAGAGCGCAGTGTGTCAATAGAGCGCAGTGTGTCAATAGAGCGCAGTGTGTCAATAGAGCGCAGTGTGTTAATAGAGCGCAGTGTGTTAATAGAGCGCAGTGTGTCAATAGAGCGCAGTGTGTCAATAGAGCGCAGTGTGTCAATAGAGCGCAGTGTGTTAATAGAGCGCAGTGTGTTAATAGAGCGCAGTGTGTCAATAGAGCGCAGTGTGTCAATAGAGCGCAGTGTGTCAATAGAGCGCAGTGTGTCAATAGAGCGCAGTGTGTCAATAGAGCGCAGTGTGTCAATAGAGCGCAGTGTGTCAATAGAGCGCAGTGTGTTAATAGAGCGCAGTGTGTCAATAGAGCGCAGTGTGTCAATAGAGCGCAGTGTGTCAATAGAGCGCAGTGTGTCAATAGAGCGCAGTGTGTTAATAGAGCGCAGTGTGTCAATAGAGCGCAGTGTGTTAATAGAGCGCAGTGTGTCAATAGAGCGCAGTGTGTCAATAGAGCGCAGTGTGTCAATAGAGCGCAGTGTGTCAATAGAGCGCAGTGTGTCAATAGAGCGCAGTGTGTAATAGAGCGCAGTGTGTCAATAGAGCGCAGTGTGTCAATAGAGCGCAGTGTGTTAATAGAGCGCAGTGTGTTAATAGAGCGCAGTGTGTCAATAGAGCGCAGTGTGTTAATAGAGCGCAGTGTGTCAATAGAGCGCAGTGTGTCAATAGAGCGCAGTGTGTTAATAGAGCGCAGTGTGTCAATAGAGCGCAGTGTGTCAATAGAGCGCAGTGTGTCAATAGAGCGCAGTGTGTTAATAGAGCGCAGTGTGTCAATAGAGCGCAGTGTGTTAATAGAGCGCAGTGTGTCAATAGAGCGCAGTGTGTCAATAGAGCGCAGTGTGTCAATAGAGCGCAGTGTGTCAATAGAGCGCAGTGTGTCAATAGAGCGCAGTGTGTTAATAGAGCGCAGTGTGTCAATAGAGCGCAGTGTGTTAATAGAGCGCAGTGTGTCAATAGAGCGCAGTGTGTCAATAGAGCGCAGTGTGTTAATAGAGCGCAGTGTGTCAATAGAGCGCAGTGTGTCAATAGAGCGCAGTGTGTCAATAGAGCGCAGTGTGTAATAGAGCGCAGTGTGTCAATAGAGCGCAGTGTGTCAATAGAGCGCAGTGTGTCAATAGAGCGCAGTGTGTCAATAGAGCGCAGTGTGTTAATAGAGCGCAGTGTGTCAATAGAGCGCAGTGTGTTAATAGAGCGCAGTGTGTCAATAGAGCGCAGTGTGTCAATAGAGCGCAGTGTGTCAATAGAGCGCAGTGTGTTAATAGAGCGCAGTGTGTCAATAGAGCGCAGTGTGTTAATAGAGCGCAGTGTGTCAATAGAGCGCAGTGTGTCAATAGAGCGCAGTGTGTCAATAGAGCGCAGTGTGTTAATAGAGCGCAGTGTGTCAATAGAGCGCAGTGTGTCAATAGAGCGCAGTGTGTCAATAGAGCGCAGTGTGTCAATAGAGCGCAGTGTGTCAATAGAGCGCAGTGTGTAATAGAGCGCAGTGTGTCAATAGAGCGCAGTGTGTTAATAGAGCGCAGTGTGTCAATAGAGCGCAGTGTGTCAATAGAGCGCAGTGTGTTAATAGAGCGCAGTGTGTCAATAGAGCGCAGTGTGTTAATAGAGCGCAGTGTGTCAATAGAGCGCAGTGTGTCAATAGAGCGCAGTGTGTCAATAGAGCGCAGTGTGTCAATAGAGCGCAGTGTGTTAATAGAGCGCAGTGTGTCAATAGAGCGCAGTGTGTCAATAGAGCGCAGTGTGTCAATAGAGCGCAGTGTGTCAATAGAGCGCAGTGTGTAATAGAGCGCAGTGTGTCAATAGAGCGCAGTGTGTCAATAGAGCGCAGTGTGTTAATAGAGCGCAGTGTGTCAATAGAGCGCAGTGTGTCAATAGAGCGCAGTGTGTCAATAGAGCGCAGTGTGTCAATAGAGCGCAGTGTGTTAATAGAGCGCAGTGTGTCAATAGAGCGCAGTGTGTCAATAGAGCGCAGTGTGTCAATAGAGCGCAGTGTGTCAATAGAGCGCAGTGTGTCAATAGAGCGCAGTGTGTCAATAGAGCGCAGTGTGTCAATAGAGCGCAGTGTGTTAATAGAGCGCAGTGTGTCAATAGAGCGCAGTGTGTCAATAGAGCGCAGTGTGTTAATAGAGCGCAGTGTGTTAATAGAGCGCAGTGTGTCAATAGAGCGCAGTGTGTCAATAGAGCGCAGTGTGTCAATAGAGCGCAGTGTGTTAATAGAGCGCAGTGTGTCAATAGAGCGCAGTGTGTCAATAGAGCGCAGTGTGTCAATAGAGCGCAGTGTGTCAATAGAGCGCAGTGTGTTAATAGAGCGCAGTGTGTAATAGAGCGCAGTGTGTTAATAGAGCGCAGTGTGTCAATAGAGCGCAGTGTGTTAATAGAGCGCAGTGTGTCAATAGAGCGCAGTGTGTCAATAGAGCGCAGTGTGTCAATAGAGCGCAGTGTGTTAATAGAGCGCAGTGTGTCAATAGAGCGCAGTGTGTTAATAGAGCGCAGTGTGTCAATAGAGCGCAGTGTGTCAATAGAGCGCAGTGTGTCAATAGAGCGCAGTGTGTCAATAGAGCGCAGTGTGTTAATAGAGCGCAGTGTGTCAATAGAGCGCAGTGTGTCAATAGAGCGCAGTGTGTTAATAGAGCGCAGTGTGTTAATAGAGCGCAGTGTGTCAATAGAGCGCAGTGTGTCAATAGAGCGCAGTGTGTCAATAGAGCGCAGTGTGTCAATAGAGCGCAGTGTGTTAATAGAGCGCAGTGTGTCAATAGAGCGCAGTGTGTCAATAGAGCGCAGTGTGTCAATAGAGCGCAGTGTGTTAATAGAGCGCAGTGTGTCAATAGAGCGCAGTGTGTCAATAGAGCGCAGTGTGTCAATAGAGCGCAGTGTGTAATAGAGCGCAGTGTGTCAATAGAGCGCAGTGTGTCAATAGAGCGCAGTGTGTCAATAGAGCGCAGTGTGTTAATAGAGCGCAGTGTGTCAATAGAGCGCAGTGTGTAATAGAGCGCAGTGTGTCAATAGAGCGCAGTGTGTCAATAGAGCGCAGTGTGTTAATAGAGCGCAGTGTGTCAATAGAGCACAGTGTGTCAATAGAGCGCAGTGTGTCAATAGAGCGCAGTGTGTAATAGAGCGCAGTGTGTCAATAGAGCGCAGTGTGTCAATAGAGCGCAGTGTGTCAATAGAGCGCAGTGTGTCAATAGAGCGCAGTGTGTTAATAGAGCGCAGTGTGTTAATAGAGCGCAGTGTGTTAATAGAGCGCAGTGTGTCAATAGAGCGCAGTGTGTCAATAGAGCGCAGTGTGTCAATAGAGCGCAGTGTGTAATAGAGCGCAGTGTGTTAATAGAGCGCAGTGTGTCAATAGAGCGCAGTGTGTCAATAGAGCGCAGTGTGTCAATAGAGCGCAGTGTGTCAATAGAGCGCAGTGTGTCAATAGAGCGCAGTGTGTTAATAGAGCGCAGTGTGTCAATAGAGCGCAGTGTGTCAATAGAGCGCAGTGTGTCAATAGAGCGCAGTGTGTTAATAGAGCGCAGTGTGTCAATAGAGCGCAGTGTGTCAATAGAGCGCAGTGTGTCAATAGAGCGCAGTGTGTCAATAGAGCGCAGTGTGTCAATAGAGCGCAGTGTGTTAATAGAGCGCAGTGTGTCAATAGAGCGCAGTGTGTTAATAGAGCGCAGTGTGTCAATAGAGCGCAGTGTGTTAATAGAGCGCAGTGTGTCAATAGAGCGCAGTGTGTCAATAGAGCGCAGTGTGTCAATAGAGCGCAGTGTGTCAATAGAGCGCAGTGTGTCAATAGAGCGCAGTGTGTTAATAGAGCGCAGTGTGTCAATAGAGCGCAGTGTGTCAATAGAGCGCAGTGTGTCAATAGAGCGCAGTGTGTCAATAGAGCGCAGTGTGTCAATAGAGCGCAGTGTGTTAATAGAGCGCAGTGTGTCAATAGAGCGCAGTGTGTCAATAGAGCGCAGTGTGTTAATAGAGCGCAGTGTGTCAATAGAGCGCAGTGTGTTAATAGAGCGCAGTGTGTCAATAGAGCGCAGTGTGTCAATAGAGCGCAGTGTGTCAATAGAGCGCAGTGTGTTAATAGAGCGCAGTGTGTCAATAGAGCGCAGTGTGTCAATAGAGCGCAGTGTGTCAATAGAGCGCAGTGTGTCAATAGAGCGCAGTGTGTCAATAGAGCGCAGTGTGTCAATAGAGCGCAGTGTGTCAATAGAGCGCAGTGTGTCAATAGAGCGCAGTGTGTTAATAGAGCGCAGTGTGTCAATAGAGCGCAGTGTGTTAATAGAGCGCAGTGTGTCAATAGAGCGCAGTGTGTCAATAGAGCGCAGTGTGTCAATAGAGCGCAGTGTGTTAATAGAGCGCAGTGTGTTAATAGAGCGCAGTGTGTCAATAGAGCGCAGTGTGTCAATAGAGCGCAGTGTGTCAATAGAGCGCAGTGTGTCAATAGAGCGCAGTGTGTTAATAGAGCGCAGTGTGTCAATAGAGCGCAGTGTGTCAATAGAGCGCAGTGTGTCAATAGAGCGCAGTGTGTCAATAGAGCGCAGTGTGTCAATAGAGCGCAGTGTGTCAATAGAGCGCAGTGTGTTAATAGAGCGCAGTGTGTTAATAGAGCGCAGTGTGTCAATAGAGCGCAGTGTGTCAATAGAGCGCAGTGTGTCAATAGAGCGCAGTGTGTCAATAGAGCGCAGTGTGTAATAGAGCGCAGTGTGTCAATAGAGCGCAGTGTGTCAATAGAGCGCAGTGTGTCAATAGAGCGCAGTGTGTCAATAGAGCGCAGTGTGTCAATAGAGCGCAGTGTGTCAATAGAGCGCAGTGTGTTAATAGAGCGCAGTGTGTCAATAGAGCGCAGTGTGTCAATAGAGCGCAGTGTGTAATAGAGCGCAGTGTGTTAATAGAGCGCAGTGTGTCAATAGAGCGCAGTGTGTCAATAGAGCGCAGTGTGTCAATAGAGCGCAGTGTGTCAATAGAGCGCAGTGTGTAATAGAGCGCAGTGTGTCAATAGAGCGCAGTGTGTCAATAGAGCGCAGTGTGTCAATAGAGCGCAGTGTGTAATAGAGCGCAGTGTGTCAATAGAGCGCAGTGTGTTAATAGAGCGCAGTGTGTCAATAGAGCGCAGTGTGTTAATAGAGCGCAGTGTGTCAATAGAGCGCAGTGTGTCAATAGAGCGCAGTGTGTCAATAGAGCGCAGTGTGTTAATAGAGCGCAGTGTGTCAATAGAGCGCAGTGTGTTAATAGAGCGCAGTGTGTCAATAGAGCGCAGTGTGTCAATAGAGCGCAGTGTGTTAATAGAGCGCAGTGTGTCAATAGAGCGCAGTGTGTCAATAGAGCGCAGTGTGTCAATAGAGCGCAGTGTGTCAATAGAGCGCAGTGTGTCAATAGAGCGCAGTGTGTCAATAGAGCGCAGTGTGTCAATAGAGCGCAGTGTGTCAATAGAGCGCAGTGTGTTAATAGAGCGCAGTGTGTCAATAGAGCGCAGTGTGTCAATAGAGCGCAGTGTGTCAATAGAGCGCAGTGTGTCAATAGAGCGCAGTGTGTCAATAGAGCGCAGTGTGTCAATAGAGCGCAGTGTGTCAATAGAGCGCAGTGTGTCAATAGAGCGCAGTGTGTCAATAGAGCGCAGTGTGTCAATAGAGCGCAGTGTGTCAATAGAGCGCAGTGTGTCAATAGAGCGCAGTGTGTTAATAGAGCGCAGTGTGTCAATAGAGCGCAGTGTGTCAATAGAGCGCAGTGTGTCAATAGAGCGCAGTGTGTTAATAGAGCGCAGTGTGTCAATAGAGCGCAGTGTGTTAATAGAGCGCAGTGTGTCAATAGAGCGCAGTGTGTCAATAGAGCGCAGTGTGTTAATAGAGCGCAGTGTGTTAATAGAGCGCAGTGTGTCAATAGAGCGCAGTGTGTTAATAGAGCGCAGTGTGTCAATAGAGCGCAGTGTGTTAATAGAGCGCAGTGTGTCAATAGAGCGCAGTGTGTTAATAGAGCGCAGTGTGTTAATAGAGCGCAGTGTGTCAATAGAGCGCAGTGTGTCAATAGAGCGCAGTGTGTCAATAGAGCGCAGTGTGTCAATAGAGCGCAGTGTGTTAATAGAGCGCAGTGTGTCAATAGAGCGCAGTGTGTCAATAGAGCGCAGTGTGTCAATAGAGCGCAGTGTGTCAATAGAGCGCAGTGTGTCAATAGAGCGCAGTGTGTCAATAGAGCGCAGTGTGTCAATAGAGCGCAGTGTGTTAATAGAGCGCAGTGTGTCAATAGAGCGCAGTGTGTCAATAGAGCGCAGTGTGTCAATAGAGCGCAGTGTGTCAATAGAGCGCAGTGTGTCAATAGAGCGCAGTGTGTTAATAGAGCGCAGTGTGTCAATAGAGCGCAGTGTGTCAATAGAGCGCAGTGTGTCAATAGAGCGCAGTGTGTCAATAGAGCGCAGTGTGTCAATAGAGCGCAGTGTGTCAATAGAGCGCAGTGTGTCAATAGAGCGCAGTGTGTCAATAGAGCGCAGTGTGTCAATAGAGCGCAGTGTGTCAATAGAGCGCAGTGTGTCAATAGAGCGCAGTGTGTCAATAGAGCGCAGTGTGTCAATAGAGCGCAGTGTGTCAATAGAGCGCAGTGTGTCAATAGAGCGCAGTGTGTCAATAGAGCGCAGTGTGTCAATAGAGCGCAGTGTGTTAATAGAGCGCAGTGTGTCAATAGAGCGCAGTGTGTTAATAGAGCGCAGTGTGTCAATAGAGCGCAGTGTGTCAATAGAGCGCAGTGTGTCAATAGAGCGCAGTGTGTTAATAGAGCGCAGTGTGTTAATAGAGCGCAGTGTGTCAATAGAGCGCAGTGTGTCAATAGAGCGCAGTGTGTCAATAGAGCGCAGTGTGTAATAGAGCGCAGTGTGTTAATAGAGCAGCAGTGTGTCAATAGAGCGCAGTGTGTCAATAGAGCGCAGTGTGTCAATAGAGCGCAGTGTGTCAATAGAGCGCAGTGTGCTAATAGAGCGCAGTGTGTCAATAGAGCGCAGTGTGTCAATAGAGCGCAGTGTGTTAATAGAGCACAGTGTGTCAATAGAGCGCAGTGTGTCAATAGAGCGCAGTGTGTCAATAGAGCGCAGTGTGTCAATAGAGCGCAGTGTGTCAATAGAGCGCAGTGTGTCAATAGAGCGCAGTGTGTCAATAGAGCGCAGTGTGTCAATAGAGCGCAGTGTGTCAATAGAGCGCAGTGTGTCAATAGAGCGCAGTGTGTCAATAGAGCGCAGTGTGTCAATAGAGCGCAGTGTGTCAATAGAGCGCAGTGTGTCAATAGAGCGCAGTGTGTCAATAGAGCGCAGTGTGTTAATAGAGCGCAGTGTGTCAATAGAGCGCAGTGTGTCAATAGAGCGCAGTGTGTCAATAGAGCGCAGTGTGTCAATAGAGCGCAGTGTGTTAATAGAGCGCAGTGTGTCAATAGAGCGCAGTGTGTCAATAGAGCGCAGTGTGTCAATAGAGCGCAGTGTGTCAATAGAGCGCAGTGTGTCAATAGAGCGCAGTGTGTTAATAGAGCGCAGTGTGTCAATAGAGCGCAGTGTGTAATAGAGCGCAGTGTGTCAATAGAGCGCAGTGTGTCAATAGAGCGCAGTGTGTCAATAGAGCGCAGTGTGTTAATAGAGCGCAGTGTGTCAATAGAGCGCAGTGTGTTAATAGAGCGCAGTGTGTCAATAGAGCGCAGTGTGTCAATAGAGCGCAGTGTGTCAATAGAGCGCAGTGTGTCAATAGAGCGCAGTGTGTCAATAGAGCGCAGTGTGTCAATAGAGCGCAGTGTGTCAATAGAGCGCAGTGTGTCAATAGAGCGCAGTGTGTCAATAGAGCGCAGTGTGTCAATAGAGCGCAGTGTGTTAATAGAGCGCAGTGTGTTAATAGAGCGCAGTGTGTCAATAGAGCGCAGTGTGTCAATAGAGCGCAGTGTGTCAATAGAGCGCAGTGTGTCAATAGAGCGCAGTGTGTTAATAGAGCGCAGTGTGTCAATAGAGCGCAGTGTGTCAATAGAGCGCAGTGTGTCAATAGAGCGCAGTGTGTCAATAGAGCGCAGTGTGTCAATAGAGCGCAGTGTGTTAATAGAGCGCAGTGTGTCAATAGAGCGCAGTGTGTTAATAGAGCGCAGTGTGTCAATAGAGCGCAGTGTGTCAATAGAGCGCAGTGTGTCAATAGAGCGCAGTGTGTCAATAGAGCGCAGTGTGTCAATAGAGCGCAGTGTGTTAATAGAGCGCAGTGTGTCAATAGAGCGCAGTGTGTCAATAGAGCGCAGTGTGTCAATAGAGCGCAGTGTGTCAATAGAGCGCAGTGTGTCAATAGAGCGCAGTGTGTCAATAGAGCGCAGTGTGTCAATAGAGCGCAGTGTGTCAATAGAGCGCAGTGTGTTAATAGAGCGCAGTGTGTCAATAGAGCGCAGTGTGTCAATAGAGCGCAGTGTGTTAATAGAGCGCAGTGTGTCAATAGAGCGCAGTGTGTTAATAGAGCGCAGTGTGTCAATAGAGCGCAGTGTGTCAATAGAGCGCAGTGTGTCAATAGAGCGCAGTGTGTCAATAGAGCGCAGTGTGTCAATAGAGCGCAGTGTGTCAATAGAGCGCAGTGTGTCAATAGAGCGCAGTGTGTCAATAGAGCGCAGTGTGTTAATAGAGCGCAGTGTGTCAATAGAGCGCAGTGTGTCAATAGAGCGCAGTGTGTCAATAGAGCGCAGTGTGTCAATAGAGCGCAGTGTGTCAATAGAGCGCAGTGTGTCAATAGAGCGCAGTGTGTCAATAGAGCGCAGTGTGTCAATAGAGCGCAGTGTGTCAATAGAGCGCAGTGTGTCAATAGAGCGCAGTGTGTCAATAGAGCGCAGTGTGTCAATAGAGCGCAGTGTGTCAATAGAGCGCAGTGTGTCAATAGAGCGCAGTGTGTCAATAGAGCGCAGTGTGTCAATAGAGCGCAGTGTGTCAATAGAGCGCAGTGTGTTAATAGAGCGCAGTGTGTCAATAGAGCGCAGTGTGTAATAGAGCGCAGTGTGTCAATAGAGCGCAGTGTGTCAATAGAGCGCAGTGTGTCAATAGAGCGCAGTGTGTCAATAGAGCGCAGTGTGTAATAGAGCGCAGTGTGTAATAGAGCGCAGTGTGTCAATAGAGCGCAGTGTGTCAATAGAGCGCAGTGTGTAATAGAGCGCAGTGTGTCAATAGAGCGCAGTGTGTCAATAGAGCGCAGTGTGTCAATAGAGCGCAGTGTGTCAATAGAGCGCAGTGTGTCAATAGAGCGCAGTGTGTTAATAGAGCGCAGTGTGTCAATAGAGCGCAGTGTGTCAATAGAGCGCAGTGTGTTAATAGAGCGCAGTGTGTCAATAGAGCGCAGTGTGTCAATAGAGCGCAGTGTGTCAATAGAGCGCAGTGTGTCAATAGAGCGCAGTGTGTTAATAGAGCGCAGTGTGTCAATAGAGCGCAGTGTGTCAATAGAGCGCAGTGTGTCAATAGAGCGCAGTGTGTCAATAGAGCGCAGTGTGTCAATAGAGCGCAGTGTGTCAATAGAGCGCAGTGTGTTAATAGAGCGCAGTGTGTCAATAGAGCGCAGTGTGTCAATAGAGCGCAGTGTGTTAATAGAGCGCAGTGTGTTAATAGAGCGCAGTGTGTCAATAGAGCGCAGTGTGTCAATAGAGCGCAGTGTGTCAATAGAGCGCAGTGTGTCAATAGAGCGCAGTGTGTTAATAGAGCGCAGTGTGTCAATAGAGCGCAGTGTGTCAATAGAGCGCAGTGTGTCAATAGAGCGCAGTGTGTTAATAGAGCGCAGTGTGTCAATAGAGCGCAGTGTGTTAATAGAGCGCAGTGTGTCAATAGAGCGCAGTGTGTAATAGAGCGCAGTGTGTCAATAGAGCGCAGTGTGTCAATAGAGCGCAGTGTGTCAATAGAGCGCAGTGTGTTAATAGAGCGCAGTGTGTCAATAGAGCGCAGTGTGTTAATAGAGCGCAGTGTGTCAATAGAGCGCAGTGTGTCAATAGAGCGCAGTGTGTCAATAGAGCGCAGTGTGTCAATAGAGCGCAGTGTGTCAATAGAGCGCAGTGTGTCAATAGAGCGCAGTGTGTTAATAGAGCGCAGTGTGTCAATAGAGCGCAGTGTGTCAATAGAGCGCAGTGTGTAATAGAGCGCAGTGTGTTAATAGAGCGCAGTGTGTTAATAGAGCGCAGTGTGTCAATAGAGCGCAGTGTGTCAATAGAGCGCAGTGTGTCAATAGAGCGCAGTGTGTCAATAGAGCGCAGTGTGTTAATAGAGCGCAGTGTGTCAATAGAGCGCAGTGTGTCAATAGAGCGCAGTGTGTCAATAGAGCGCAGTGTGTCAATAGAGCGCAGTGTGTCAATAGAGCGCAGTGTGTCAATAGAGCGCAGTGTGTCAATAGAGCGCAGTGTGTCAATAGAGCGCAGTGTGTCAATAGAGCGCAGTGTGTTAATAGAGCGCAGTGTGTCAATAGAGCGCAGTGTGTCAATAGAGCGCAGTGTGTCAATAGAGCGCAGTGTGTCAATAGAGCGCAGTGTGTCAATAGAGCGCAGTGTGTTAATAGAGCGCAGTGTGTCAATAGAGCGCAGTGTGTCAATAGAGCGCAGTGTGTCAATAGAGCGCAGTGTGTCAATAGAGCGCAGTGTGTCAATAGAGCGCAGTGTGTCAATAGAGCGCAGTGTGTTAATAGAGCGCAGTGTGTTAATAGAGCGCAGTGTGTCAATAGAGCGCAGTGTGTCAATAGAGCGCAGTGTGTCAATAGAGCGCAGTGTGTCAATAGAGCGCAGTGTGTTAATAGAGCGCAGTGTGTCAATAGAGCGCAGTGTGTCAATAGAGCGCAGTGTGTCAATAGAGCGCAGTGTGTCAATAGAGCGCAGTGTGTCAATAGAGCGCAGTGTGTTAATAGAGCGCAGTGTGTCAATAGAGCGCAGTGTGTCAATAGAGCGCAGTGTGTCAATAGAGCGCAGTGTGTTAATAGAGCGCAGTGTGTCAATAGAGCGCAGTGTGTCAATAGAGCGCAGTGTGTCAATAGAGCGCAGTGTGTCAATAGAGCGCAGTGTGTCAATAGAGCGCAGTGTGTTAATAGAGCGCAGTGTGTCAATAGAGCGCAGTGTGTTAATAGAGCGCAGTGTGTCAATAGAGCGCAGTGTGTCAATAGAGCGCAGTGTGTCAATAGAGCGCAGTGTGTTAATAGAGCGCAGTGTGTTAATAGAGCGCAGTGTGTCAATAGAGCGCAGTGTGTCAATAGAGCGCAGTGTGTCAATAGAGCGCAGTGTGTAATAGAGCGCAGTGTGTTAATAGAGCGCAGTGTGTCAATAGAGCGCAGTGTGTCAATAGAGCGCAGTGTGTCAATAGAGCGCAGTGTGTCAATAGAGCGCAGTGTGCTAATAGAGCGCAGTGTGTCAATAGAGCGCAGTGTGTCAATAGAGCGCAGTGTGTTAATAGAGCACAGTGTGTCAATAGAGCGCAGTGTGTCAATAGAGCGCAGTGTGTCAATAGAGCGCAGTGTGTCAATAGAGCGCAGTGTGTTAATAGAGCGCAGTGTGTCAATAGAGCGCAGTGTGTCAATAGAGCGCAGTGTGTCAATAGAGCGCAGTGTGTCAATAGAGCGCAGTGTGTCAATAGAGCGCAGTGTGTCAATAGAGCGCAGTGTGTCAATAGAGCGCAGTGTGTTAATAGAGCGCAGTGTGTCAATAGAGCGCAGTGTGTCAATAGAGCGCAGTGTGTCAATAGAGCGCAGTGTGTTAATAGAGCGCAGTGTGTCAATAGAGCGCAGTGTGTTAATAGAGCGCAGTGTGTTAATAGAGCGCAGTGTGTCAATAGAGCGCAGTGTGTTAATAGAGCGCAGTGTGTCAATAGAGCGCAGTGTGTCAATAGAGCGCAGTGTGTTAATAGAGCGCAGTGTGTCAATAGAGCGCAGTGTGTCAATAGAGCGCAGTGTGTCAATAGAGCGCAGTGTGTTAATAGAGCGCAGTGTGTCAATAGAGCGCAGTGTGTTAATAGAGCGCAGTGTGTCAATAGAGCGCAGTGTGTCAATAGAGCGCAGTGTGTTAATAGAGCGCAGTGTGTCAATAGAGCGCAGTGTGTTAATAGAGCGCAGTGTGTCAATAGAGCGCAGTGTGTCAATAGAGCGCAGTGTGTAATAGAGCGCAGTGTGTCAATAGAGCGCAGTGTGTCAATAGAGCGCAGTGTGTAATAGAGCGCAGTGTGTTAATAGAGCGCAGTGTGTCAATAGAGCGCAGTGTGTCAATAGAGCGCAGTGTGTCAATAGAGCGCAGTGTGTTAATAGAGCGCAGTGTGTCAATAGAGCGCAGTGTGTAATAGAGCGCAGTGTGTCAATAGAGCGCAGTGTGTCAATAGAGCGCAGTGTGTCAATAGAGCGCAGTGTGTCAATAGAGCGCAGTGTGTTAATAGAGCGCAGTGTGTCAATAGAGCGCAGTGTGTTAATAGCCAGCAGCGTGTCAATAGAGCGCAGTGTGTCAATAGAGCGCAGTGTGTCAATAGAGCGCAGTGTGTCAATAGAGCGCAGTGTGTAATAGAGCGCAGTGTGTCAATAGAGCGCAGTGTGTCAATAGAGCGCAGTGTGTCAATAGAGCGCAGTGTGTTAATAGAGCGCAGTGTGTCAATAGAGCGCAGTGTGTTAATAGAGCGCAGTGTGTCAATAGAGCGCAGTGTGTAATAGAGCGCAGTGTGTCAATAGAGCGCAGTGTGTCAATAGAGCGCAGTGTGTCAATAGAGCGCAGTGTGTTAATAGAGCGCAGTGTGTCAATAGAGCGCAGTGTGTTAATAGAGCGCAGTGTGTCAATAGAGCGCAGTGTGTCAATAGAGCGCAGTGTGTCAATAGAGCGCAGTGTGTCAATAGAGCGCAGTGTGTCAATAGAGCGCAGTGTGTTAATAGAGCGCAGTGTGTTAATAGAGCGCAGTGTGTCAATAGAGCGCAGTGTGTCAATAGAGCGCAGTGTGTCAATAGAGCGCAGTGTGTCAATAGAGCGCAGTGTGTCAATAGAGCGCAGTGTGTCAATAGAGCGCAGTGTGTCAATAGAGCGCAGTGTGTTAATAGAGCGCAGTGTGTCAATAGAGCGCAGTGTGTTAATAGAGCGCAGTGTGTCAATAGAGCGCAGTGTGATAATAGAGCGCAGTGTGTCAATAGAGCGCAGTGTGTCAATAGAGCGCAGTATGTCAATAGAGCGCAGTGTGTTAATAGAGCGCAGTGTGTCAATAGAGCCCAGTGTGTTAATAGAGCGCAGTGTGTCAATAGAGCGCAGTGTGTCAATAGAGCGCAGTGTGTCAATAGAGCGCAGTGTGTCAATAGAGCGCAGTGTGTCAATAGAGCGCAGTGTGTTAATAGAGCACAGTGTGTCAATAGAGCACAGTGTGTTAATAGAGCGCAGTGTGTCAATAGAGCGCAGTGTGTGAATAGAGCGCAGTGTGTTAATAGAGCACAGTGTGTCAATAGAGCGCAGTGTGTCAATAGAGCGCAGTATGTCAATAGAGCGCAGTGTGTGAATAGAGCGCAGTGTGTTAATAGCCAGCAGCGTGTCAATAGAGCGTAGTGTGTCAATAGAGCGCAGTGTGTCAATAGAGCGCAGTGTGTCAATAGAGCGCAGTGCGTCAATAGAGCGCAGTGTGTTAATAGAGCGCAGTGTGTCAATAGAGCCCAGTGTGTCAATAGAGCCCAGTGTGTCAATAGAGCGCAGTGTGTTAATAGAGCGCAGTGTGTCAATAGAGCCCAGTGTGTCAATGGAGCGCAGTGTGTCAAAGAGAGCAGTGTGTCAATAGAGCACAGTGTGTCAATGGAGCGCAGTGAGTTAATAGTGCACAGTGTGTCAATGGAGCACAGTGTGTTAATAGAGCGCAGTGTGTCAATAGAGCCCAGTGTGTCAATAGAGCGCAGTGCGTCAATAGAGCGCAGTGTGTTAATAGAGCGCAGTGTGTTAATAGAGCGCAGTGTGTCAATAGAGCGCAGTGTGTCAATAGAGCGCAGTATGTCAATAGAGCGCAGTGTGTGAATAGAGCGCAGTGTGTTAATAGCCAGCAGCGTGTCAATAGAGCGCAGTATGTCAATGGAGCGCAGTGTGTCAATAGAGCGCAGTGTGTCAATAGAGCGCAGTGTGCTAATAGAGCGCAGTTTGTCAATAGAGCGCAGTGCGTCAATAGAGCGCAGTGTGTTAATAGAGCACAGTGTGTCAATAAAGCGCAGTGTGTCAATAGAGCGCAGTGTGTCAATAGAGCGCAGTGTGTCAATAGAGCGCAGTGTGTTAATAGAGCGCAGTGTGTCAATAGAGCGCAGTGTGTCAATAGAGCGCAGTGTGTCAATAGAGCGCAGTGTGTCAATAGAGCACAGTGTGTCAATAAAGCGCAGTGTGACAATAGAGCGCAGTGTGTCAATAGAGCGCAGTGTGATAATAGAGCGCAGTGTGTCAATAGAGCGCAGTGTGTCAATAGAGCGCAGTGTGTTAATAGAGCGCAGTGTGTTAATAGAGCGCAGTGTGTCAATAGAGCGCAGTGTGTCAATAGAGCGCAGTGTGTCAATAGAGCGCAGTGTGTCAATAGAGCGCAGTGTGTTAATAGAGCGCAGTGTGTCAATAGAGCGCAGTGTGTCAATAGAGCGCAGTGTGTCAATAGAGCGCAGTGTGTTAATAGAGCGCAGTGTGTCAATAGAGCGCAGTGTGTTAATAGAGCGCAGTGTGTCAATAGAGCGCAGTGTGTAATAGAGCGCAGTGTGTCAATAGAGCGCAGTGTGTTAATAGAGCGCAGTGTGTCAATAGAGCGCAGTGTGTCAATAGAGCGCAGTGTGTCAATAGAGCGCAGTGTGTCAATAGAGCGCAGTGTGTCAATAGAGCGCAGTGTGTCAATAGAGCGCAGTGTGTCAATAGAGCGCAGTGTGTAATAGAGCGCAGTGTGTCAATAGAGCGCAGTGTGTCAATAGAGCGCAGTGTGTTAATAGAGCGCAGTGTGTCAATAGAGCGCAGTGTGTCAATAGAGCGCAGTGTGTTAATAGAGCGCAGTGTGTCAATAGAGCGCAGTGTGTCAATAGAGCGCAGTGTGTCAATAGAGCGCAGTGTGTTAATAGAGCGCAGTGTGTCAATAGAGCGCAGTGTGTCAATAGAGCGCAGTGTGTCAATAGAGCGCAGTGTGTCAATAGAGCGCAGTGTGTCAATAGAGCGCAGTGTGTCAATAGAGCGCAGTGTGTCAATAGAGCCCAGTGTGTCAATAGAGCCCAGTGTGTCAATAGAGCGCAGTGTGTTAATAGAGCGCAGTGTGTCAATAGAGCCAGTGTGTCAATAGAGCGCAGTGTGTCAATAGAGCGCAGTGTGTCAATAGAGCGCAGTGTGTCAATAGAGCGCAGTGTGTTAATAGAGCGCAGTGTGTCAATAGAGCCCAGTGTGTCAATAGAGCCCAGTGTGTCAATAGAGACAAGTGTGTCAATAGAGCGCAGTGCGTCAATAGAGCGCAGTGTGTTAATAGAGCGCAGTGTGTTAATAGAGCGCAGTGTGTCAATAGAGCGCAGTGTGTCAATAGAGCGCAGTATGTCAATAGAGCGCAGTGTGTGAATAGAGCGCAGTGTGTTAATAGACCAGCAGCGTGTCAATAGAGCGCAGTATGTCATGGAGCGCAGTGTGTCAATAGAGCGCAGTGTGTCAATAGAGCGCAGTGTGCTAATAGAGCGCAGTTTGTCAATAGAGCACAGTGCGTCAATAGAGCGCAGTGTGTTAATAGAGCACAGTGTGTCAATAGAGCGCAGTGTGTCAATAGAGCGCAGTGTGTCAATAGAGCGCAGTGTGTCAATAGAGCGCAGTGTGTTAATAGAGCGCAGTGTGTCAATAGAGCGCAGTGTGTCAATAGAGCGCAGTGTGTCAATAGAGCGCAGTGTGTCAATAGAGCGCAGTGTGTCAATAGAGCGCAGTGTGTCAATAGAGCGCAGTGTGTCAATAGAGCGCAGTGTGTCAATAGAGCGCAGTGTGTCAATAGAGCGCAGTGTGTCAATAGAGCGCAGTGTGTCAATAGAGCGCAGTGTGTTAATAGAGCGCAGTGTGTTAATAGAGCGCAGTGTGTCAATAGAGCGCAGTGTGTGAATAGAGCGCAGTGTGTCAATAGAGCGCAGTGTGTCATTAGAGCGCAGTGTGTTAATAGAGCGCAGTGTGTCAATAGAGCGCAGTGTGTCAATAGAGCGCAGTGTGTCAATAGAGCGCAGTGTGTTAATAGAGCGCAGTGTGTCAATAGAGCCCAGTGTGTTAATAGAGCGCAGTGTGTCAATAGAGCGCAGTGTGTCAATAGAGCGCAGTGTGTTAATAGAGCGCAGTGTGTCAATAGAGCGCAGTGTGTTAATAGAGCGCAGTGTGTCAATAGAGCGCAGTGTGTCAATAGAGCGCAGTGTGTCAATAGAGCGCAGTGTGCTAATAGAGCGCAGTGTGTCAATAGAGCGCAGTGTGTCAATAGAGCGCAGTGTGTCAATAGAGCGCAGTGTGTCAATAGAGCGCAGTGTGTTAATAGAGCACAGTGTGTCAATAGAGCGCAGTGTGTCAATAGAGCGCAGTGTGTCAATAGAGCGCAGTGTGCTAATAGAGCGCAGTGTGTCAATAGAGCGCAGTGTGTTAATAGAGCACAGTGTGTCAATAGAGCGCAGTGTGTCAATAGAGCGCAGTGTGTCAATAGAGCGCAGTGTGCTAATAGAGCGCAGTGTGTCAATAGAGCACAGTGTGTCAATAGAGCGCAGTGTGTCAATAGAGCGCAGTGTGTCAATAGAGCGCAGTGTGTCAATAGAGCGCAGTGTGTCAATAGAGCGCAGTGTGTTAATAGAGCGCAGTGTGTCAATAGAGCGCAGTGTGTCAATAGAGCGCAGTGTGTCAATAGAGCGCAGTGTGTCAATAGAGCGCAGTGTGTTAATAGAGCGCAGTGTGTCAATAGAGCGCAGTGTGTCAATAGAGCGCAGTGTGTTAATAGAGCGCAGTGTGTCAATAGAGCGCAGTGTGTTAATAGAGCGCAGTGTGTCAATAGAGCGCAGTGTGTCAATAGAGCGCAGTGTGTCAATAGAGCGCAGTGTGTCAATAGAGCGCAGTGTGTCAATAGAGCGCAGTGTGTCAATAGAGCACAGTGTGTCAATAGAGCACAGTGTGTAATAGAGCGCAGTGTGTCAATAGAGCGCAGTGTGTTAATAGAGCGCAGTGTGTCAATAGAGCGCAGTGTGTCAATAGAGCGCAGTGTGTCAATAGAGCGCAGTGTGTCAATAGAGCGCAGTGTGTCAATAGAGCGCAGTGTGTCAATAGAGCGCAGTGTGTCAATAGAGCGCAGTGTGTCAATAGAGCGCAGTGTGTCAATAGAGCGCAGTGTGTCAATAGAGCGCAGTGTGTAATAGAGCGCAGTGTGTCAATAGAGCGCAGTGTGTCAATAGAGCGCAGTGTGTCAATAGAGCGCAGTGTGTCAATAGAGCGCAGTGTGTCAATAGAGCGCAGTGTGTCAATAGAGCGCAGTGTGTCAATAGAGCGCAGTGTGTCAATAGAGCGCAGTGTGTTAATAGAGCGCAGTGTGTCAATAGAGCGCAGTGTGTAATAGAGCGCAGTGTGTCAATAGAGCGCAGTGTGTCAATAGAGCGCAGTGTGTCAATAGAGCGCAGTGTGTCAATAGAGCGCAGTGTGTTAATAGAGCGCAGTGTGTCAATAGAGCGCAGTGTGTCAATAGAGCGCAGTGTGTCAATAGAGCGCAGTGTGTCAATAGAGCGCAGTGTGTTAATAGAGCGCAGTGTGTTAATAGAGCGCAGTGTGTCAATAGAGCGCAGTGTGTCAATAGAGCGCAGTGTGTTAATAGAGCGCAGTGTGTCAATAGAGCGCAGTGTGTAATAGAGCGCAGTGTGTCAATAGAGCGCAGTGTGTCAATAGAGCGCAGTGTGTTAATAGAGCACAGTGTGTCAATAGAGCGCAGTGTGTCAATAGAGCGCAGTGTGTCAATAGAGCGCAGTGTGTCAATAGAGCGCAGTGTGTTAATAGAGCGCAGTGTGTCAATAGAGCGCAGTGTGTCAATAGAGCGCAGTGTGTCAATAGAGCGCAGTGTGTCAATAGAGCGCAGTGTGTCAATAGAGCGCAGTGTGTCAATAGAGCGCAGTGTGTAATAGAGCGCAGTGTGTCAATAGAGCGCAGTGTGTCAATAGAGCGCAGTGTGTTAATAGAGCGCAGTGTGTTAATAGAGCGCAGTGTGTCAATAGAGCGCAGTGTGTCAATAGAGCGCAGTGTGTCAATAGAGCGCAGTGTGTCAATAGAGCGCAGTGTGTTAATAGAGCGCAGTGTGTCAATAGAGCGCAGTGTGTCAATAGAGCGCAGTGTGTCAATAGAGCGCAGTGTGTCAATAGAGCGCAGTGTGTCAATAGAGCGCAGTGTGTTAATAGAGCGCAGTGTGTCAATAGAGCGCAGTGTGTCAATAGAGCGCAGTGTGTCAATAGAGCGCAGTGTGTCAATAGAGCGCAGTGTGTCAATAGAGCGCAGTGTGTCAATAGAGCGCAGTGTGTCAATAGAGCGCAGTGTGTCAATAGAGCGCAGTGTGTCAATAGAGCGCAGTGTGTCAATAGAGCGCAGTGTGTCAATAGAGCGCAGTGTGTCAATAGAGCGCAGTGTGTCAATAGAGCGCAGTGTGTCAATAGAGCGCAGTGTGTCAATAGAGCGCAGTGTGTCAATAGAGCGCAGTGTGTCAATAGAGCGCAGTGTGTCAATAGAGCGCAGTGTGTTAATAGAGAGCAGTGTGTCAATAGAGCGCAGTGTGTCAATAGAGCGCAGTGTGTCAATAGAGCGCAGTGTGTCAATAGAGCGCAGTGTGTCAATAGAGCGCAGTGTGTCAATAGAGCGCAGTGTGTCAATAGAGCGCAGTGTGTCAATAGAGCGCAGTGTGTCAATAGAGCGCAGTGTGTTAATAGAGCGCAGTGTGTCAATAGAGCGCAGTGTGTCAATAGAGCGCAGTGTGTCAATAGAGCGCAGTGTGTTAATAGAGCGCAGTGTGTCAATAGAGCGCAGTGTGTCAATAGAGCGCAGTGTGTCAATAGAGCGCAGTGTGTTAATAGAGCGCAGTGTGTCAATAGAGCGCAGTGTGTTAATAGAGCGCAGTGTGTCAATAGAGCCCAGTGTGTCAATAGAGCGCAGTGTGTCAATAGAGCGCAGTGTGTCAATAGAGCGCAGTGTGTCAATAGAGCGCAGTGTGTTAATAGAGCGCAGTGTGTTAATAGAGCGCAGTGTGTCAATAGAGCGCAGTGTGTCAATAGAGCGCAGTGTGTCAATAGAGCGCAGTGTGTAATAGAGCGCAGTGTGTCAATAGAGCGCAGTGTGTCAATAGAGCGCAGTGTGTCAATAGAGCGCAGTGTGTCAATAGAGCGCAGTGTGTCAATAGAGCGCAGTGTGTTAATAGAGCGCAGTGTGTCAATAGAGCCCAGTGTGTTAATAGAGCGCAGTGTGTCAATAGAGCGCAGTGTGTCAATAGAGCGCAGTGTGTCAATAGAGCGCAGTGTGTCAATAGAGCGCAGTGTGTTAATAGAGCGCAGTGTGTCAATAGAGCGCAGTGTGTCAATAGAGCGCAGTGTGTCAATAGAGCGCAGTGTGTCAATAGAGCGCAGTGTGTTAATAGAGCGCAGTGTGTCAATAGAGCGCAGTGTGTCAATAGAGCACAGTGTGTCAATAGAGCGCAGTGTGTTAATAGAGCGCAGTGTGTCAATAGAGCGCAGTGTGTCAATAGAGCGCAGTGTGTCAATAGAGCGCAGTGTGTCAATAGAGCGCAGTGTGTTAATAGAGCGCAGTGTGTCAATAGAGCGCAGTGTGTCAATAGAGCGCAGTGTGTCAATAGAGCGCAGTGTGTCAATAGAGCGCAGTGTGTCAATAGAGCGCAGTGTGTCAATAGAGCGCAGTGTGTAATAGAGCGCAGTGTGTCAATAGAGCGCAGTGTGTCAATAGAGCGCAGTGTGTCAATAGAGCGCAGTGTGTCAATAGAGCGCAGTGTGTTAATAGAGCGCAGTGTGTCAATAGAGCGCAGTGTGTTAATAGAGCGCAGTGTGTTAATAGAGCGCAGTGTGTCAATAGAGCGCAGTGTGTGAATAGAGCGCAGTGTGTCAATAGAGCGCAGTGTGTCAATAGAGCGCAGTGTGTTAATAGAGCGCAGTGTGTCAATAGAGCGCAGTGTGTCAATAGAGCGCAGTGTGTCAATAGAGCGCAGTGTGTTAATAGAGCGCAGTGTGTCAATAGAGCCCAGTGTGTTAATAGAGCGCAGTGTGTCAATAGAGCGCAGTGTGTGAATAGAGCGCAGTGTGTTAATAGAGTGCAGTGTGTCAACAGAGCGCAGCGTGTTAATGGAGCGCAGTGTGTCAATAGAGCACAGTGTGTCAATAAAACGCAGTGTATCAACAGAGCGCAGTGCGCTAATAGAGCACAGTGTGTCAATAGAGCGCAGTGTGTCAACAGAGCGCAGTGTGCTAATAGAGCGCAGTGTGTCAATAAAGCGCAGTGTGTTAATAGAGCACAGTGTGTCAATAGAGCGCAGTGTGTCAATAGAGCGCAGTGTGTCAACAGAGCGCAGTGTGCTAATAGAGCGCAGTGTGTCAATAAAGCGCAGTGTGTTAATAGAGCACAGTGTGTCAATAGAGCACAGTGTGTCAATAAAGCGCAGTGTGTCAACAGATCGCAGTGCGCTAATAGAGCGCAGTGTGTCAATAGAGCGCAGTGTGTCAATAGAGCGCAGTGTGTTCAATAGAGCGCAGTGTGTTAATAGAGCGCAGTGTGTTAATAGAGCGCAGTGCGTCAATAGAGCGCAGTGTGTCAATAGAGCGCAGTGCAACAATAGAGCGCAGTGTGTTAATAGAGCGCAGTGTGTTAATAGAGCACAGTGTGTTAATAGAGCGCAGTGTGTTAATAGAGCGCAGTGTGTTAATAGAGCGCAGTGTGTTAATAGAGCGCAGTGTGTCAATAGAGCACAGGGTGTCAATGAAGCGCAGTGTGTTAATAGAGCGCAGTGTGTCAATGGAGCGCAGTGTGTCAATAAATCGCAGTGTGTAAACATAGCGCAGTGTGCTAATAGAGCGCAGTGTGTGAATAGAGCACAGTGTGTTAATAGCCTGCAGCGTGTCAATAGAGCACAGTGTGTCAATAGAGCACAGTGTGTCAATAGAGCGCAGGGTGTCAATGGAGCGCAGTGTGTTAATAGAGCGCCGTGTGTTAATAGAGTGCAGTGTGTCAAAAGAGCGCAGTGTGCCTATAGGGCACAGTGTGTTAATAGAGTGCAGTGTGTCAATAACGCACAGTTTGTCAATAGAGCGCCGTGTGTCAATAGAGAGCAGTGTGTCAATAGAGCGCAGTGTGTCAGTAGAGCGCAGTGTGTCAATAGAGCACAGTGTGTCAATAGAGCGCAGTGTGTCAATAGAGCGCAGTGTGTCAATAGAGCGCAGTGTGTCAATAGAGCACAGTGTGTAAATAGAGCGCAGTGTGTCAATAGAGCGCAGTGTGTCAATAGAGCGCAGTGTGTTAATAGAGCGCAGTGTGTTAATAGAGCACAGTGTGTCAATAGAGCAGCAGTGTGTCAATAGAGCGCAGTGTGTCAATAGAGCGCAGTGTGTCAATAGAGCGCAGTGTGTCAATAGAGCGCAGTGTGTCAATAGAGCGCAGTGTGTCAATAGAGCGCAGTGTGTCAATAGAGCGCAGTGTGTCAATAGAGCTGCAGTGTGTTAATAGAGCGCAGTGTGTCAATAGAGCGCAGTGTGTCAATAGAGCGCAGTGTGTCAATAGAGCGCAGTGTGTTAATAGAGCGCAGTGTGTCAATAGAGCGCAGTGTGTCAATAGAGCGCAGTGTGTCAATAGAGCGCAGTGTGTAATAGAGCGCAGTGTGTCAATAGAGCGCAGTGTGTCAATAGAGCGCAGTGTGTCAATAGAGCGCAGTGTGTCAATAGAGCGCAGTGTGTCAATAGAGCGCAGTGTGTCAATAGAGCGCAGTGTGTCAATAGAGCGCAGTGTGTTAATAGAGCGCAGTGTGTCAATAGAGCGCAGTGTGTCAATAGAGCGCAGTGTGTCAATAGAGCGCAGTGTGTCAATAGAGCGCAGTGTGTCAATAGAGCGCAGTGTGTTAATAGAGCGCAGTGTGTCAATAGAGCGCAGTGTGTCAATAGAGCGCAGTGTGTCAATAGAGCGCAGTGTGTTAATAGAGCGCAGTGTGTCAATAGAGCGCAGTGTGTTAATAGAGCACAGTGTGTCAATAGAGCGCAGTGTGTCAATAGAGCGCAGGGTGTTAATAGAGCGCGGTGTGTTATTATAGCGCAGTGTGTCAATAGAGCGCAGTGTGTTAATAGAGCGCAGTGTGTCAATAGAGCGCAGTGTGTTGATAGATTGCAGTGTGTCAATAGAGCGCAGTGTGTCAATAGAGCACAGTGTGTCAATAGAGCGCAGTGTGTCAATGGAGCGCAGTGTGTTAATAGTGCACAGTGTGTCAATAGAGCGCAGTGTGCCAATAGAGCACAGTGTGTTAATAGAGTGCAGTGTGTCAATAGCGCACAGTGTGTCAATAGAGCCCAGTGTGCCAATAGAGCACAGTGTGTTAATAGAGTGCAGTGTGTCAATAGAGAACAGTGTGTCAATAGAGCACAGTGTGTCAATGGAGCGCAGTGTGTTAATAGTGCACAGTGTGTCAATGGAGCACAGTGTGTTAATAGTGCACAGTGTGTCAATGGAGCGCAGTGTGTTAATAGTGCACAGTGTGTCAATGGAGCGCAGTGTGTTAATAGAGCGCAGTGTGTCAATAGAGCGCAGTGTGTCAATAGAGCGCAGTGTGTCAATAGAGCGCAGTGTGTCAATAGAGCGCAGTGTGTCAATAGAGCGCAGTGTGTCAATAGAGCGCAGTGTGTCAATAGAGCGCAGTGTGTCAATAGAGCGCAGTGTGTTAATAGAGCGCAGTGTGTCAATAGAGCGCAGTGTGTCAATAGAGCGCAGTGTGTTAATAGAGCGCAGTGTGTTAATAGAGCGCAGTGTGTCAATAGAGCGCAGTGTGTTAATAGAGCGCAGTGTGTCAATAGAGCGCAGTGTGTCAATAGAGCGCAGTGTGTCAATAGAGCGCAGTGTGTCAATAGAGCGCAGTGTGTCAATAGAGCGCAGTGTGTCAATAGAGCGCAGTGTGTCAATAGAGCGCAGTGTGTCAATAGAGCGCAGTGTGTCAATAGAGCGCAGTGTGTTAATAGTGCACAGTGTGTCAATAGAGCGCAGTGTGTCAATAGCGCACAGTGTGTCAATAGAGCCCAGTTTGTCAATAGAGCGCAGTGTGTCAATAGAGATCAGTGTGTCAATAGAGCACAGTGTGTCAATGGAGCGCAGTGTGTTAATAGTGCACAGTGTGTCAATGGAGCACAGTTCGTTAATAGTGCACAGTGTGTCAATGGAGCGCAGTGTGTTACTAGTGCACAGTGTGTCAATGGAGCGCAGTGTGTTAATAGTGCACAGTGTGTCAATAGAGCGCAGTGTGTCAATAGAGCGCAGGGTGTTAATAGAGCGCAGTGTGTCAATAGAGCGCAGTGTGTTGATAGATTGCAGTGTGTCAATAGAGCGCAGTGTGTCAATAGAGCACAGTGTGTCAATAGAGCGCATGTGTCAATGGAGCGCAGTGTGTTAATAGTGCACAGTGTGTCAATAGAGCGCAGTGTGTCAATAGCGCACAGTGTGTCAATAGAGCACAGTGTGTCAATAGAGCACAGTGTGTCAATGGAGCGCAGTGTGTTAATAGTGCACAGTGTGTCAATGGAGCACAGTGTGTTAATAGTTCACAGTGTGTCAATGGAGCGCCATGTGTTAATAGTGCACAGTGTGTCAATGGAGCGCAGTGTGTTAATAGTGCACAGTGTGTTAATAGAGCGCAGTGTGTCAATAGAGCGCAGTGTGTCAATAGAGCGCAGGGTGTTAATAGAGCGCAGTATGTCAATAGAGCGCAGTGTGTTGATAGAGCGCAGTGTGTCAATAGAGCACAGTGTGTCAATAGAGCGCAGTGTGTCAATAGAGAGCAGTGTGTCAATAGAGTGCAGTGTGTCAGTAGAGCGCAGTTTGCCAGTAGAGCACAGTGTTTTAATAGAGCGTAGTGTTTTAATAGAGCGTAGTGTGTCAATAGAACGTAGTGTGTCAATAGAGCACAGTGTGTCAATAGAGCGCTGTGTCTCAATAGAGCGCAGTGTGTCAATAGAGCGCAGTGTGTTAATAGAGCGCAGTGTGTCAATAGAGCGCAGTGTGTGAATAGAGCGCAGTGTGTTAATAGAGCGCAGTGTGTCAATAGAGCCTAGTGTGTCAAGAGAGCACAGTGTGTCAATAGAGCGCAATGTGTCAATAGAGCGCAGTGTGTCAATAGAGCGCAGTGTGTCAATAGAGCACAGTGTGTTAATAGAGCGCAGTGTGTCAATAGAGTGCAGTGTGTCAATAGAGCGCAGTGTGGTAATAGAGCGCAGTGTGTCAATAAAGCGCAGTGTGTCAATAGAGCGCACTGTGTCAATAGAGCTCAGTGTGTCAATAGAGCGCAGTGTTTCAATAAACTGAAGTGGCAGGGGGTTGGGCACCTGAGCAGGGAGACAGAGGAAAGCATGTTTGGAAGGGACAGAAGGTATGGAGTAAAAGGTAACTTGTTAAAAAAGGAAAAAGCAGGAACTAAGTGTCTCAAAACATATTTGAAAGTTCTTTTTCTGAATGCACGTAGCATTTGTAACAAAATGGACGAGTTAACGGCACAAATAATTACATATGTGTATGATCTTGTGTCCATTACAGAAACATGGCTGCAGGGTGACAACGACTGGGAACTAAATATGCCAGGGTATTTAACAATCAGGAAGGACAGGCAGGAAGGAAGGGGAGGTGGGGTGGCTATGTTAATAAAGTAAGGAATCACTGTAATGCAGAGAAATGATATTGGGTAAAAGGATCAGGATAATGAAACAGTTTGGGTGGAGATAAGGAATAATAAGGGGGAAAAAACACTAGTGGGAGTAGTATATAGGCCTCCTAATAGTTGCAACTCTGCTGGAAGAAGTATTAATCAGGAAATAGTTGGGGCATGTAATAAGGGAACAGCTATAATTATGGGGGATTTTAACTATCATATTACTGGACAAATCAAATTGGGCAGGGCAGCCTTGAGGAAGAGTTTATTGAGTGTATTAGGGATGGATTTCTTGAGCAGTATGTAACTGATCCTACAAGGGGGCAAGCAACCTTGGACCTGGTCCTGTGTAATGAGTCAGGATTAATTAATAATGTCCTAGTTAAGGATCCCCTTGGAATGAGTGACCATAACATGGTTGAATTCCATATCCAATTAGAGGGTGAGAAGGTTGGTTCTCAAACAAGCATACTGAGCTTGAATAAAGGAGAATATGATGGTATGAGAGCGGAATTGATTAAAGTGGACTGGGAAAATAGATTAAAGGGTAAGACGGTACATGAGCAGTGGTGTTCATTTAAGGAGTTATTTTACAACTTTCAAAAGAAATATATTCCACTGAGGAAAAAAGGGTGTAAAAGAAATGACAGCCATCCGTGGCTAAGTAAAGAAATTAAGGATAGTATCCGACTAAAAACAAGGACATATAAGGTAGCCAAACTTAATGGGAGGATAGAAGATTGGGAAGTCTTCAAAAGACAGCAAAAAGTAATTAAAGGGTTGATTAAGAAAGGGAAGATAGATTATGAAAATAAATTAGCAAAAAATATAAAAACAGATAGCAAGAGTTTCTATAGTTATATAAAAAGAAAAAGGGTGGCTAAGACAAATGTAGGTCCCTTAAAGGATGAGACCGGGAAATTAATGGTGGGAAACATGGAGATGGCAAAAATGCTGAACAAATATTTAGTTTCAGTCTTTACGGTAGAGGACACTAAGAATATCCCAACACTGGACAAACAGGGGGCTCTAGGGGGGGAGGAGCTCAATACGATTAAAATCACTAAGGAATTGGTACTCAGTAAAATAATGGGACTCAAGGCAGATAAATCCCCTGGACCTGATGGCTTACATCCTAGGGTCTTGAGGGAAGTGGCAGTAGGGATTGTGGATGCTTTGGTAATAATTTTCCAAAATTCCCTGGACTCAGCAAAGGTCCCGGCAGATTGGAAAACTGCTAATGTAACACCCTTATTTAAAAAGGGTAGTAGGCAGAAGGCTGGAAATTATAGACCAGTTGGCCTAACATCTGTGGTGGGTAAAATTTTGGAGTCTATTATTAAGGAGACAGTAACGGAACATTTAGATAAACATAATTTAATAGGACAAAGTCAGCATGGCTTTATGAAGGGGAAGTCATGTCTGACAAATTTGCTTGAGTTCTTTGAGGACATAACGTACAGGGTGGATAAAGGGGAACCAGTGGACGTAGTGTATTTAGACTTCCAGAAGGCATTCGACAAGGTGCCACATGAAAGATTATTGCTCAAGATAAAAAATCACTGGATTGGGGGTAATATTCTGGCATGGGTGGAGGATTGGTTATCTAACAGGAAGCAGAAAGTTGGGATAAATGGTTCATTCTCGGACTGGCAATCAGTAGCCAGTGGTGTTCTGCAGGGGTCGGTGCTGGGTCCCCAACTCTTTACAATCTATATTAACGATTTGGAGGAGGGGACCGAGTGTAACATATCAAAGTTTGCAGATGATACAAAGATGGGAGGGAAAGTAGAAAGTGAGGAGGACATAAAAAACCTACAAGGGGATATAGACAGGCTGGGTGAGTGGGCGGAGATTTGGCAGATGCAATACAATATTGGAAAATGTGAGATTATGCACTTTGGCAGGAAAAATCAGAGAGCAGGTTATTATCTTAATGGCGAGAAACTGGAAAGTACTGCAGTACAAATGGATCTGGGGGTCCTAGTGCAAGAAAATCAAAAAGTTAGTATGCAGGTGCAGCAGGTGATCAAGAAGGCCAACGGAATGTTGGCTTTTATTGCTAGGGGGATAGATTATAAAAACAGGGAGGTATTGCTGCAGTTGTATAGGGTATTGGTGAGACCGCACCTGGAATACTGCATACAGTTTTGGTGTCCATACTTAAGAAAAGACATACTTGCTCTCGAGGCAGTACAAAGAAGGTTCACTCGGTTAATCCCGGGGAAGAGGGGGTGGACATATGAGGAGAGGTTGAGTAGATTGGGACTCTACTCATTAGAGTTCAGAAGAATGAGAGGCGATCTTATTGAAACATATAAGATTGTGAAGGGGCTTGATCGGGTGGATGCGGTAAGGATGTTCCCAAGGATGGGTGAAACTAGAACTAGGGGGCATAATCTTAGAATAAGGGGCTGCTCTTTCAAAACTGATATGAGGAGAAACTTCTTCACCAAGAGGGTAGTGGGTCTGTGTAATTTGCTGCCCCAGTAAGCTGTGGAAGCTACATCATTAAATAAATTTAAAATAGAAATAGATAGTTTCCTAGAGGTAAAGGGAATTAGGGGTTACGGTGAGCGGGCAGCAAATTGGACATGAGGCTGAGTTCGGATCGGTCAGGGCCCTGTGGGTGGGGGAGCGGGCCCAGGGTCTGAGTGGCCGGGCCCTGCTCCTATTTCTTGTGTTCTTTAGATTTGAGGTTAGGATCAGATCAGCCATGATCTTATTGAATGGCGGAGCAGGCTCGAGGGGCCGATTGGCCTACTCCTGCACCTATTTCTTATGTTCTTATGTTCTTATGTAGAGTGCAGTGTGTCAATAGAGCGCAGTGTGTCAATAGAGCGCAGTGTTTCAATAGAGCGCAGTGTGTCAATAGTGCGCAGTGTGTCAATAGAGCGTAGTGTGTCAATAGAGCGCAGTGTGTCAATAGTGCACAGTGTGTCAATAGAGCGCAGTGTGTCAATAGAGCGCAGTGTGTCAATAGAGCGCAGTGTGTCAATAGAGCGCAGTGTGTTATTAGAGCACAGTGTGTGAATAGAGCGCAGTGTGTCAATAGAGCGCAGTGTGCCAGTAGATGGCATTCTGAGGCTCGTGTGGGGTATAAACACCGGCATGGACCTGTTGGGCCGAACGACCTTTATTTTTAGTCGTTCCTGGGATGTGGATGATGCTGGCCTTCACCACCACCTTCTCAAGGGCAACTTGGAATGGGCAATAAATGCTGGCCTTGCCAGCGACGCCCAGATCCCATAAGTGAATTAAAAAAACATTAACTCCCAGGTCTCTCTGTCCCTGCACACTCTTTAAAACTGTGCCATTAATGTATATTGCCTTTCCCTGTTCCTAGAAAGACGCGCACAGGAGGGGGTCTCCTGTAAGGAGGCCAGGTTCCTGCGGGAGGAGAACGCCCGTTTAATAGGGAAGGTAGACAGGCTGGAAGGGCAGCTCAGAGAGCAGGCCCTGCGGGAGGAGAACGCCCGCTTAATGGAGAAATTAGATGGGCTAGAAGGGCAGCTTGGAGGGATAAAAGCAGCCTACAGGGTAGCCAGAAGCAGGGAGAATGAGGATGTTAATCAGTGCAAACTGTACAAGCCAGGTGCACAAGGGCCAGTCACAGGGGCCAAACCTGCGAGTGGGGACTCGCAGCCCCGGGTAGGGCCACAGGGCACACAGGCAGGCAAGGCAGCTTGCATCAGGGGAGAGGACATCCTAGCAAAATGTAGGATCCTTTATTGGGGATGGGAGTCAGATGAGGAAGAGTTCGAGGAGCTCGACCAAGATAGTGACACTAGCGAAGAGGAGCTGGAATCGGAGGACGAAAGGGTCGCCCCCGATTCAGGTAAAGGGAAGACAGGGGCTGCAGATAGAGATCCACACAGGGTGGAAGCCGAAGCTGCAGGTCCTGAACCCAGGGGGGCGGAGCTAGGGGAGGCGGAGCCAGCGACTGTGGTGGGACCACAGGGCGTGGCGATGGAAGCCTCAGAGCCCGAGCCGCCCGCCTTGAACGTCTTGCCCTCGAGGGAGGTAGGGACTGCGAGTGAAGGGCCGCCTACTGGGCCAAGTAGGGCGGTACCACAAGCTGCAGATCCCGAGTTCAGGGAGGCGGAGTCGGGGAGGCGGAGCCAGCGACTGTGGTGGGACCACAGGTCGCCACGGTGGAAGTCTCGGAACCCGGTCCGTCAGTCCTGGAATTCCTGCCCCCGGTAGTTCCCCGTAGGTCAAGTCGGAAACCCCAGCCCAGGAAGGTATAGTCAAGTCCCCAGAGTGTCCCAAGGCGTAGGGTCAAGGCCAAGGTAGCCCAGGGAGAGCCAAGTCATAGCGCAGCAGCAACAGGCTGCGGCGAATCAAAGGAAGGGGTCAGCGCCCTCCCACCGCTGGGAAAAACTCGTGGCCGTCTTTACAGGATTTGAGTGGGCCGCCCTGGGAACGGGCGGCACTGTACAGTTATAAGATAAGTTAGAAGTTTTACAGTTTGAGAGTTTTGTAAGGTTAGTTGTTTAAAGCTTGAAATAAGTTAATTTTGATTGAGTAAAAGATAAATGATGGGAGCTTAGATTAGGGTTAGTTAAAGATCTGTCCAGTGCACATGTCTTCTTACGTGAGCCGAGGTCAGGGGACCCGCTCACCCTTCACCAAAGCCAGAGACTCTTGGGAGGCTGGCTACATCATTTTATCTAATCACAGGAACCAAGGAAGGATGGAACAGATTCTGGTATTGCTCGCGACGATCTGATGTGGACTGGCCTATCGAGGCCGCACCAAGGATGTCGTGGTGTTTGGTTGCTCCGGGGACACGGCCCCCATCACGGTGGATGAGACCGGGAGACGGGAGGCTGAGGAGACCGCCACCTATTTCCACAAGGGAAGGTGGCCAGGATCGTTGGGAACGAATTCAACTGAATACTCCAGCACAACGGGTTTTGCCTACAAGGAGACTTCTTTAATGTGCCCCAAAGTGAGGATCATGGCACCCAGAGTCAGCGTCACCATCGGCAAACGGATTTGTTTGACTTGTAATGGGAATGTCCCATTGAGCCGATGGTGGTGGCTACGAAAGCTGAGCAAAAATATGAGGAACTCTTCGGTCGAGTGGGAGCGACTGGGAAATAATACCCATCGGACAATTACGGGGACTAACGGACAATTGAAAGTCTGTTGGGACAAATGGTGGGAACCGGATGAGGGAATTTATGTGTGTATGTGGGGGTCAAAGCACGTTTGCCCCAAAGGCATCTCCATATTTTTCATCAATCAGTGGCAGGATTATGGGAAAGGGATGAGGTGGGATGCTAGCACCAGGGGGTGCGGGGCCCCATACTCTCCGATCCCGGTAAACGCCACTGAGCTCATTACGCACCCATGCAAGGCCCCGCCCACAATTCCGGTGGTTCTAGCTAAGGAAGAAGGATGCCCTAAAACCAGTAAGGGACCCGGGAATGGTTTGGTACTGGTCCCTACAGACCAGATACTATTTCAGGGGGTACATTATGCAGTGGCCTCGGTGATTTTAAACCTCACCGAGGTACGGTTACCAAAGTGGTGCCCCAAAGAAACGGAACAGTTATATCAGGTCCTGTTGACTAGAATGTTTAGGCAATTTTATGAGTTCGATTTCGCGGAAATTGATAAAACAAGTTTGTACACCGCACCACATGAAGTTTTGGGCCAGGTGGGGAGGCAAAGAAGGGGTGTTGTGAACGACACCCCTTCTTTGCCTGGTGCTTGGACAGATCTGACGGTGCTCTTCAGGACTAGCCAGTGAGCGTCTCCAGCACGATCGTGGTGTGCTATCTCTAAATTGTCCACTGTCTCTAAATTGTCAGACTGTCCGACATCCAGTACTGGAAGACCAGATATTTCCTCAAAGTATTTTACCCTGAGATGAGCTTCCGACCACATATCCGTGGTATCACTAAGACCGGCTATTTCAAACTCCATAACATCGCCCGACTCCACCCCTGCTCCAGCTCATCTGCTCCTGAAACCCTCAGCCATGCCTTTGTTACCTCTAGACTTGACTCTTCCAATGCACTCCTGGCTGGCCTCCCACATTCTACCCTACGTAAACTTGAGGTCATCCAAACCTCTGCTGCCCGTGTTCTAGCTCGCACCAAGTCCCGTTCACCCATTACCCCTGTGCTTCCCAAATGATATCGCAACACCACCTCCCCACTCCCAGTATGGGGCCTGAATGTTCAGTGTGGGGATGTAGCACTGTGAGTGAGGGTCCTGATACTAATTGTTCAGTGTGGGGTGGTCGCACTGTGAGTGAGGGTCCTGATACTGAATGTTCAGTGTGGGGTGGTAGCACTGTGAGTGAGGGTCCTGATACTGAATGTTCAGTGTGGGGTGGTAGCACTGTGAGTGAGGGTCCTGATACTGAATGATCAGTGTGGGGTGGTAGCACTGTGAGTGAGGGTCCCGATACTGAATGTTCAGTGTGGGGAGGTAGCACTGTGAGTGAGGGTCCTGACACTGAATGTTCAGTGTGGGGTGGGAGCACTGTGAGTGAGGGTCCTGATACTGAATGTTCAGTGTGGGGTGGGAGCACTGTGAGTGAGGGTCCTGATACTGAATGTTCAGTGTGGGGTGGGAGCACTGTGAGTGAGGGTCCTGATACTGAATGTTCAGTGTGGGGTGGTAGCACTGTCAGTGAGGGTCCTGACACTGAATGTTCAGTGTGGGGTGGGAGCACTGTGAGTGAGGGTCCTGATACTGAATGTTCAGTGTGGGGTGGGAGCACTGTGAGTGAGGGTCCTGATACTGAATGTTCAGTGTGGGGTGGGAGCACTGTGAGTGAGGGTCCTGATACTGAATGTTCAGTGTGGGGTGGGAGCACTGTGAGTGAGGGTCCTGATACTGAATGTTCAGTGTGGGGTGGGAGCACTGTGAGTGAGGGTCCTGATACTGAATGTTCAGTGTGGGGTGGGCGCACTGAGTGCTGCAACACACCATCCTAATTTGGACAATTAATCTATTCAATGTTAATTACTAAATAAATAAAAGGATCTTAATATCACAGGATTTTCATAAACACCCGTGTGCCTACCCTTGGTGAAAGTTATTCTTTTACCTTTCCTTAGGAGGAGATTTCCAGGATTTTGAAACAGCGACGATGAAGGAACGGCGATATATTTCCAAGTCAGGATGGTGTGTGATTTGATGGGGAACTTGGAGGTGGTGGTGTTCCCATGTGCCTGCTACCCTTGTCCTTCTAGGTGGAAGAGGTCGCGGGTTTGCGAGGTGCTGCCGAAGAAGCCTTGGCGAGTTGCTGCAGTGCATATTGTTGATGGTACACACTGCAGCCACAGTACACCGGTGGTGGAGAGAGTGAATGTTTAAGGTGGTGGATGGGGTGCCAATCAAGTGGGCTGCTTTTTCCTGGATGGTGTCGAGCTTCTTGAGTGTTGTTGGAGCTGCACTCATCCAGGCAAGTGGAGAGTATTCCATCACACTCCTGACTTGTTCCTTGAAGTTGGTGGAAAGGCTTTGGGGAGTCAGGAAGTGAAACACTCGCCACAGATTACTCAGCCTCTGACCTGCTATTGTAGCCACAGTATTTATGTGGCTGGTCCAGTTAAGTTTCTGGTCAATGGTGACCCCCAGGATATTGATGGTGGGGGATTCGGTGCATTACCACGCTCTGTGCATTGAGGCACATGCACCCCAAACCCGCCTTAGTCTGCCTCGCATTTCGCCCCCGTCTGGTCCCTCCTATTCCTGAAAAGCATGTCTGTCATTCACGGAAGAGTTCCGTGTACCGTAGGAGGCACAGTATGTAGTGGTTATGTTACCGGACTAGTAATCCACTGGCCTGGACTAAGAATCCAGAGAACGTGAGTTTGAGAATTTGAACTCAGTTTAAAAAAAATCTGGAAATATAAAGCTGGTGACAGGAACAGTGGCCGTGAGGCTGTCGGATTGTCGTAAAAACCCAACCGGTTCACTCATATCCTTCAGGGAAGGAAACCTGCCGTCCTTAACCTGTCTGGGCCTGTATGTGACTCCAGTCCCCACCCCAACGTGATTGACTCTTAACTGCCTCGTGAATTGGCCTAGAAAACAGTAATAAATGCTGCCTTGCCGGCGATTCCCACATCCCAAGAATGAATGATAAAAAAAAACTAAATTGTAGCAGAGTTCTACTGTAACATAAATATAATTATTCAGTAATTACACATCCATTGTGGCGGATCGCCACCTAAACGGGCATTATCCACTTTTCCGTCCGTGGGCAAAATATCGGGCACCTTACCTTTAAGGCAGGAGAAAAGGAGTGGGCGGGGCCTCAGGGTTTTCCCAGAGAATTCTGGGAGCAGTTGGTTTCAGCCATTTTGGACCATGCAGTTGTATTAAAAAGCCTTTGTTTTCCACACATGGATTCAGTCTTAATTCGTGTTTCGCGGCAGCCTCAACATTGGTGACCCCAATGCTCAGAACGTATTCCGAGCACTGCAATGGTGGACACGAACGCAGTTTCCGTGAAACTGCCGGAGTTTTAGGAAAACCATCCTGAAGCCTGGTTTCTCCAAGCTGAGTCCTGCTTCTGGCTGCGAAACATCACCACAGATGGTACGCAGTACGACTACCTTGTCACATCACTCGGTAGCGCCACAGTTTCAAAGGTTTGGACAACGCTGCAGAACCACCAGAGGAAGGCAAGTACGCACATCTTAAGGCAGCGCTCCTTAAAAGATTTTCGGCCTCAGCATACCAGCGAAACTGCCACCTCCTCGACCTTCCAGGCCTCGGTGATGCCTCACCATCAGACCTCCTCTCCCACATGCTCTCCCTCACCGACGAGAGCCCACCCGGATCCCTCTTCCGCACGCTGTTCATCCGCCAGCTCCCTCTCAGCATCCGCCCAGCGATCGTGGCGTCCGGCCTCACGAACCTGGAAGCCCTGGCCGATGAGGCCGACAAGCTGCTGTCCGCTCACTCCAGCCGCGACATCACTCCGGACCTGGCAGCCAATGCCTGGGCGCGCCCCTCACCGGCCACCACACGGCCACAAGGACCAGCCACCGGGCCCACGGGGCCTTCGCGCCCCACTAACCCGGGCCAATGTTACTACCATGCACGGTTCAGCGCCAGGGCACAACGGTGCACACCTCCCTGCTCTTTCAAGTCCGCCCCCGTACCAGCCCCCGCGATGGCTGTGGGCCACGCGGGCTCCCTGCTGTACGTCACGGATGACAAAACCGGCCGCCGGTTCCTGTGCGACACTGGGGCTCAGCACAGCATCATCCCGGCCTCCTCCCTCGACATCCAAAAGGGCGAACGAGGACCGGCGCTGGCTGCGGCTAACGGCTCGGAAATCCGGACGTACGGCACCCGGACAGTCACCTTCGACCTCGCTGGTCGCCGCTACCGATGGGAGTTCATCACTGCCAAGGTGCTCTCCCCTCTCATCGGCGCAGATTTCCTGTGCGCCCACGGCCTACTGGTAGACATCCCTCGTCACCGCCTCGTGGACATGAACACCATGTCCCCCATCCTGGGCGCCATGGACCCCCATCAACCCGCCGACATGGCATCACATTGCCACGCCTGGGCCACGGATGACTACTCGGCACTCCTGGCCGAATTCCCGGCCCTTACCAATCCGACCTTCTCCGCGGAGGCCGCCAAACACGGGGTGGAACAATTCATCCCCACCACAGGCCCCCCAGTGTACGCCCACGCCCGCAGGCTGGACCCGGCCAAACTGGAGATCGCGCGGACCGAGTTTGCCACCATGGAACAGCTCGTCATCATCCGCCGCTCCAACAGTCCCTGGGCCTCCCCACTCCACATCGCCCCCAAACCAGGCGGGGGTTAGCGCCTCTGCGGGGATTACCACCACCTCAACGACGCCACCACCACTGATCGGTACCCCGTGCCGCACATTCAGGACTTCTCGACTAGACTGGCCGGCCGCTCAGTCTTTTCCAAGGTTGACCTGGTGCGCGGCTACCACCAAGTCCCCGTCCACCGCGCGGACGTCCCCAAGACGGCTGTAATCACCCCCTTCGGCCTGTTCGAGTTCCTGCGGATGCCCTTCGGCCTCAAAAACGCGGCCCAGGCATTCCAACGGCTCATGGACTCGGTCCTTCGGGACCTGAAGTTCCTGTTCGTTTACCTGGACGACATCCTGGTAGCCAGTTCCTCCAAGCAGGAACACCTCGAACACCTTCGCATCCTGTTCGGGCGCCTCAGCGACCACGGGCTCACCTCAGCCCAGCCAAATGCCAGTTCGGCCTGTACAAGATCAATTTCCTCGGCCACCACATCACCCATGCTGGGGCCATTCCCCTGCCCACCAAGGTGCAGGCCGTCCAAAAATTTCCCCGCCCCACCACCATCAAAGGCCTCCAGGAGTTCCTCGGGATGGTGAATTTCTATAACCGCTTCATCCCCAAAGCGGCGTCCCTCATGAGGCCCCTGTATGAAGCCCTCCGGGGCAGGAGCGGCAAGATGGCATCGAATGGACGGCAGACGCGTCCGCCGCCTTCGACTCCACCAAGACCGCACTCGCCAACGCCACCCTGCTCGCGCACCCACGGCCCAATGCCAGGGTAGCGCTCACCACGGACGCCTCCGACCACGCGATCGGCGCCGCGTATGAGCAGTGGGTCGACGGTGCCTGGCAACCACTTGCCTTCTTTAGCCGCCAACTACGCCCCCCGGAGGTCAAGTACAGCACCTTCGACCGCGAGCTCCTCGCGCTGTTCCTGGCGGTCCGCCATTTTCGGTTTTTGCTTGAGGGCCACCCCTTCACTGCGTTTGTCGACCACAAGCCCCTGACATTCGCAATGGCAAAGACAACCGACCCCTGGTCTGCCAGGCAGCAGCGGCAGCTCACGGCAGTGTCCGAGTTCACCACGGACATCCAACACGTCTCCGGCCGAGACAATGTGGTAGCCGACTGCCTCTCCTGCCCCGCCATCCACGCCGCACATCTGGCAGTCGACTACGCTCAACTCGCAGCAGACCAGATCACCGACCCTGATCTGCTCTCCGCACCCACCAACCTACCAGGGCTACGCCTAGCCAACGTCGCCTGTGGCCCGACCGCAGTCACGGTCAAGTGCGACATATCCCTATGTCAACCTCGGCCCGTCGTCCCAGCGTCCTGGCACCGCCGGCTATTCGACATTCTCCACAACCTCTCCCACCCCGGCGCCCGCGCATCCTTCAGCCATTTTGGACCATGCAGTTGTATTAAAAAGCCTTTGTTTTCCACACATGGATTCAGTCTTAATTCGTCTTTCGCGGCAGCCTCAACATTGGTGACCCCAATGCTCAGAACGTATTCCGAGCACTGCAATGGCGGACACGAACGCAGTTTCCGTGAAACTGCTGGAGTTTTGGGAAAACCAGCCTGAAGCCTGGTTTCTCCAAGCTGAATCCCGCTTCTGGCTGCGAAACATCACCACAGATGGTACGCAGTACGACTACCTCGTCACATCACTCGGTAGCGCCACAGTTTCAAAGGTTTGGACAGCGCTGCAGAACCACCAGAGGAAGGCAAATACGCACATCTTAAGGCAGCGCTCCTTAAAAACTTTTCGGCCACGGCATACCAGCGAAACTGCCACCTCCTCGACCTTCCAGGCCTCGGTGATGCCTCACCATCAGATCTCCTCTCCCACATGCTCTCCCTCACCGACGAGAGCCCACCCGGATCCCTCTTCCGCACGCTGTTCATCCGCCAGCTCCCTCTCAGCATCCGCCCAGCGATCATGGCGTCCGGCCTCACCAACCTGGAAGCCCTGGCCGATGAGGCCGGCAAGCGGCTGTCCGCTCACTCCAGCCGCGACATCACTCCGGACCTGGCAGCCTAACCCCGCACTAGCACCCAGGCTATGCACAGAACAGCCTGCGGCACCGAGCCGAGAGAGAGAATCCCTTACAGAAAATGCCGACCGCGGCAGGACACTGGCAGCGAGAGAATAACGTGTTAGACCCTGGTATGAATGTGCGAAATGTAATGGAAGAGAGAATAGCAGATTATGTTTTTGGAAAAGTCAATTTGACTAAGAAATGGATAAGTGATCTGCTGGTGGATAAGCGTCCGCTAGACGCAGCCATCCGGTGGACAGGTAGCAAGGAACATAAGAAATCTGTAGAGAAAGCGGTCTGGCTGATGAGCTATAAAAGGCAAGTCCAGATTTCGGACCAGGTCATCATAGCGCAGGCAGCTCAGATCAAGGGTTTAGAGATAGAAATGGAAGAAAAGGTCGCGGGTGGGCAGCAGCTCATCGCGTCCTTAAATGCGTTGCATCAAGAACGCCAGTTAGTCGCCAACCACCATGAGGCGAAAATAGATTACCTCGAGTGCCAGGTCACTGAGGCTAAATTAATTGAGGGCAGAATAAGGTAACGATGTGCCCGCCTGGCTGCCCAAATAAAAGCCCAGGAAGAGAGCTTAAAGGGAGTTAGGGCGGCATATAAGATGGCCCTCGAGGATAAACATGAGGGGGCCGATCACAGCGTCTGCCAAAGAGAGATAGGGAACCTTAAAGAGGCCCTGAATAAAGCGAACGGCATAGTGTGCCTTATCAGCCCGTCAGCACACCAGCCGCCGGTGGGTGGGGAATTTCAGAAATCCCCACCGAACCAAGCAAAGGAGGTATTTGCCACTGTGCCCTCCGCGCCACCCAGCTATTCGGCAACCTGGGTAAGGGAGGAAGTGGCAGAAGTCGAGGAAGAGGTCCCCGAGGTAGTACAGTCCCCTGAGGTAGTAGTGAAGCCGGGACCGTTGTGTCCGGTCACGGGTCTAAAAAGGGGCCCGAACGGAAACGGTGGGGAAGAGGGGGATCTCCTCAACCAGCTTGTGTTGCCTCACAGCGCACACCAGCTGAGGGCTATGATCAGCCATGTATGGAAGCTGGCCGAGTCAGACGATCCTTCGGTACATTTTAGGGAGGTAGAGCAGACTGCGGCCATTAACGGCTGCGACGATGGGGAAAGGGCTAAAATGCTGCTGTTCTCCTTAGACAGCTCAATCCTCCAGTGTCTTTCAGACGCGAGTAAAAGAGGTAATAGGACCTATGAGGAGTTAAGAGATGAGGTCCTAGAGGTGTTGGGGGCGGACGATGAAGGTCCGTTCGTTAGGCTGGGACAAACGAAGCAGATGGAGGGAGAACCCCCGAAGGTTTTCGCCGACAGGCTGTGGCCTGTCTATCAGCGTAGCTGCCCAGGCGCGCCCGAGCGCGTCGATTTAGACAGGGTTGGTTTAGCTCAATGGCTCAGGTGTATAGTAGCCAACAGCTTACCAGCCGTAAGGGAGCAGGCCAAAGCATGGTTTGACCCCACTAACCCCATCACCACTGAGGAATCGGTCTTAAACCAACTCACGGTAGGGTACCGTAATACCAGGAGTACGGGAGCACGTCCCCTTAAGGGAAAGGTGCATGAGGCACGGCCCGCAGCCCCAGCTCAAAGGGAGTGGCATCAGGAGGGTAACCGCGCCCCACAAGCCAGCAATGCTTGTCTCGGATGCGGAAAAACAGGGCACTGGCGCAAGAACTGTAGGAACCCTTGGAAGGAGTCCAAGGATAAAAATCCCGCAGCCCGAGCCCAGGCGCCTGTCTCTGATAAGGGAGCTGGTGTGCCTACCCACTCCGAGGCGATTGAATCAATGCTGGGAGCCATGCGGACCCTCATGATGGCGCGCGGGGATGTAGCAACAGCCCCATGCAACCCGGACTTCTGACTGGAGCTGATGCAGCCTGCCTACCTGTGTCCCCTAGAAAGACGCGCATAGGAGGGGGTCTCCTGTAAGGAGGCCAGGTTCCTGCGGGAGGAGAACGCCCGTTTAATAGGGAAGGTAGACAGGCTGGAAGGGCAGCTCAGAGAGCAGGCCCTGCGGGAGGAGAACGCCCGCTTAATGGAGAAATTAGATGGGCTAGAAGGGCAGCTTGGAGGGATAAAAGCAGCCTACAGGGTAGCCAGAAGCAGGGAGAATGAGGATGTTAATCAGTGCAAACTGTACAAGCCAGGTGCACAAGGGCCAGTCACAGGGGCCAAACCTGCGAGTGGGGACTCACAGCCCCGGGTAGGGCCACAGGGCACACAGGCAGGCAAGGCAGCTTGCATCAGGGGAGAGGACATCCTAGCAAAATGTAGGATCCTTTATTGGGGATGGGAGTCAGATGAGGAAGAGTTCGAGGAGCTCGACCAAGATAGTGACACTAGCGAAGAGGAGCTGGAATCGGAGGACGAAAGGGTCGCCCCCGATTCAGGTAAAGCGAAGACAGGGGCTGCAGATAGAGATCCACACAGGGTGGAAGCCGAAGCTGCAGGTCCTGAACCCAGGGGGGGCGGAGCTAGGGGAGGCGGAGCCAGCGACTGTGGTGGGACCACAGGGCGTGGCGATGGAAGCCTCAGAGCCCGAGCCGCCCGCCTTGAACGTCTTGCCCTCGAGGGAGGTAGGGACTGCGAGTGAAGGGCCGCCTACTGGGCCAAGTAGGGCGGTACCACAAGCTGCAGATCCCGAGTTCAGGGAGGCGGAGTCAGGGGAGGCGGAGCCAGCGACTGTGGTGGGACCACAGGTCGCCACGGTGGAAGTCTCGGAACCCGGTCCGTCAGTCCTGGAATTCCTGCCCCCGGTAGTTCCCCGTAGGTCAAGTCGGAAACCCCAGCCCAGGAAGGTATAGTCAAGTCCCCAGAGTGTCCCAAGGCGTAGGGTCAAGGCCAAGGTAGCCCAGGGAGAGCCAAGTCATAGCGCAGCAGCAACAGGCTGCGGCGAATCAAAGGAAGGGGTCAGCGCCCTCCCACCGCTGGGAAAAACTCGTGGCCGTCTTTACAGGATTTGAGTGGGCCGCCCTGGGAACGGGCGGCACTGTACAGTTATAAGATAAGTTAGAAGTTTTACAGTTTGAGAGTTTTGTAAGGTTAGTTGTTTAAAGCTTGAAATAAGTTAATTTTGATTGAGTAAAAGATAAATGATGGGAGCTTAGATTAGGGTTAGTTAAAGATCTGTCCAGTGCACATGTCTTCTTACGTGAGCCGAGGTCAGGGGACCCGCTCACCCTTCACCAAAGCCAGAGACTCTTGGGAGGCTGGCTACATCATTTTATCTAATCACAGGAACCAAGGAAGGATGGAACAGATTCTGGTATTGCTCGCGACGATCTGATGTGGACTGGCCTATCGAGGCCGCACCAAGGATGTCGTGGTGTTTGGTTGCTCCGGGGACACGGCCCCCATCACGGTGGATGGGACCGGGAGACGGGAGGCTGAGGAGACCGCCACCTATTTCCACAAGGGAAGGTGGCCAGGATCGTTGGGAACGAATTCAACTGAATACTCCAGCACAACGGGTTTTGCCTACAAGGAGACTTCTTTAATGTGCCCCAAAGTGAGGATCATGGCACCCAGAGTCAGCGTCACCATCGGCAAACGGATTTGTTTGACTTGTAATGGGAATGTCCCATTGAGCCGATGGTGGTGGCTACGAAAGCTGAGCAAAAATATGAGGAACTCTTCGGTCGAGTGGGAGCGACTGGGAAATAATACCCATCGGACAATTACGGGGACTAACGGACAATTGAAAGTCTGTTGGGACAAATGGTGGGAACCGGATGAGGGAATTTATGTGTGTATGTGGGGGTCAAAGCACGTTTGCCCCAAAGGCATCTCCATATTTTTCATCAATCAGTGGCAGGATTATGGGAAAGGGATGAGGTGGGATGCTAGCACCAGGGGGTGCGGGGCCCCATACTCTCCGATCCCGGTAAACGCCACTGAGCTCATTACGCACCCATGCAAGGCCCCGCCCACAATTCCGGTGGTTCTAGCTAAGGAAGAAGGATGCCCTAAAACCAGTAAGGGACCCGGGAATGGTTTGGTACTGGTCCCTACAGACCAGATACTATTTCAGGGGGTACATTATGCAGTGGCCTCGGTGATTTTAAACCTCACCGAGGTACGGTTACCAAAGTGGTGCCCCAAAGAAACGGAACAGTTATATCAGGTCCTGTTGACTAGAATGTTTAGGCAATTTTATGAGTTCGATTTCGTGGAAATTGATAAAACAAGTTTGTACACCGCACCAAATGAAGTTTTGGGCCAGGTGGGGAGGCAAAGAAGGGGTGTTGTGAACGACACCCCTTCTTTGCCTGGTGCTTGGACAGATCTGACAGTGCTCTTCAGGACTAGCCAGTGAGCGTCTCCAGCACGATCGTGGTGTGCTATCTCTAAATTGTCCACTGTCTCTAAATTGTCAGACTGTCCGACATCCAGTACTGGAAGACCAGATATTTCCTCAAAGTATTTTACCCTGAGATGAGCTTCCGACCACATATCCGTGGTATCACTAAGACCGGCTATTTCAAACTCCATAACATCGCCCGACTCCACCCCTGCTCCAGCTCATCTGCTCCTGAAACACTCAGCCATGCCTTTGTTACCTCTAGACTTGACTCTTCCAATGCACTCCTGGCTGGCCTCCCACATTCTACCCTACGTAAACTTGAGGTCATCCAAACCTCTGCTGCCCGTGTTCTAGCTCGCACCAAGTCCCGTTCACCCATTACCCCTGTGCTTCCCAAATGATATCGCAACACCACCTCCCCACTCCCAGTATGGGGCCTGAATGTTCAGTGTGGGGATGTAGCACTGTGAGTGAGGGTCCTGATACTGAATGTTCAGTGTGGGGTGGTAGCACTGTGAGTGAGGGTCCCGATACTGAATGTTCAGTGTGGGGAGGTAGCACTGTGAGTGAGGGTCCTGACACTGAATGTTCAGTGTGGGGTGGGAGCACTGTCAGTGAGGGTCCCGATACTGAATGTTCAGCGTGGGGTGGTCGCACTGTGAGTGAGGGTCCCGATACTGAATGTTCAGTGTGGGGATGTAGCACTGTGAGTGAGGGTCCTGATACTGAATGTTCAGTGTGGGGTGGGAGCACTGTCAGTGAGGGTCCTGATACTGAATGTTCAGTGTGGGGTGGGAGCACTGTGAGTGAGGGTCCTGATACTGAATGTTCAGTGTGGGGTGGGAGCACTGTGAGTGAGGGTCCCGATACTGAATGTTCAGTGTGGGGTGGTAGCACTGTCAGTGAGGGTCCTGATACTGAATGTTCAGTGTGGGGTGGGAGCACTGTGAGTGAGGGTCCTGATACTGAATGTTCAGTGTGGGGTGGGAGCACTGTGAGTGAGGGTCCTGATACTGAATGTTCAGTGTGGGGTGGTAGCACTGTCAGTGAGGGTCCTGATACTGAATGTTCAGTGTGGGGTGGGAGCACTGTGAGTGAGGGTCCTGATACTGAATGTTCAGTGTGGGGTGGGAGCACTGAGTGAGGGTCCTGATACTGAATGTTCAGTGTGGGGTGGTAGCACTGTGAGTGAGGGTCCTGATACTGAATGTTCAGTGTGGGGTGGGAGCACTGAGTGCTGCAACACACCATCCTAACTTGGACAATTAATCTATTCAATGTTAATTACTAAATAAATAAAAGGATCTTAATATCACGGGATTTTCATAAACACCCGTGTGCCTACCCTTGGTGAAAGTTATTCTTTTACCTTTCCTTAGGAGGAGATTTCCAGGATTTTGACCCAGCGACGATGAAGGAACGGCGATATATTTCCAAGTCAGGATGGTGTGTGATTTGATGGGGAACTTGGAGGTGGTGGTGTTCCCATGTGCCTGCTGCCCTTGTCCTTCTAGGTGGAAGAGGTCGCGGGTTTGGGAGGTGCTGCCGAAGAAGCCTTGCCGAGTTGTTGCAGTGCATCTTGTAGATGGTACACACTGCAGCCACAGTATGCCAGTGGTGGAGGGAGTGAATGTATAAGGTGGTGTTTGGGGTGCCAATCAAGTGGGCTGCTTTTTCCTGGATGTTGTCGAGCTTCTTGAGTGTTGTTGGAGCTGCACTCATCCAGGCAAGTGGAGAGTATTCCATCACACTCCTGACTTGTTCCTTGAAGATGGTGGAAAGGCTTTGGGGAGTCAGGAAGTGAAACACTCGCCACAGAATACTCAGCCACTGACCTGCTATTGTAGCCACAGTATTTATGTGGCTGGTCCAGTTAAGTTTCTGGTCAATGGTGACCCCCAGGATATTGATGGTGGGGGATTCGGTGCATTACCACGCTCTGTGCATTGAGGCACATGCACCCCAAACCCGCCTTAGTCTGCCTCGCATTTCGCCCCCGTCTGGTCCCTCCTATTCCTGAAAAGCATGTCTGTCATTCACTGAAGAGTTCTGCGTACCGTAGGAGGCACAGTATGTAGTGGTTATGTCACCGGACTAGTAATCCACAGGTAACAACAGAAAACGCTGGAAAAACTCAGCAGGCCAGGCAGCATCCGTGGAGAGAGAAAGAGAGTTGACGTTTCAGGTCGATGACCTTTCATCAGAACTGGGAAGAGCTGGAAATCAAATAGATTTAAGGCCGGGGTAAAGCTGGGAAAAGGGGGAGGGGATAAAGGAACAAAGGAGGAGATGAAGAGACATTAAGAGACATTAAGAGATATGCAAGGCTAGAGGTGGTGTTAATGTGACAGATTAAGGCTGAATGAAGTGTGAAATCCACTGGCAGAATGAAGGACAGCTGCCAGCTTCTAGGAGGAAAAAAAAGGTGGGGGGGACAAATAAAAGGGTGGATAAAATAAAATATAAATGTGATTGGAGCTGAGGTTATGATCTAAAATTGTTGAACTCGATATTGAGTCCAGAGGGCTGTAGCGTAATCCACAGGCCTGGACTAAGAATCCAGAGAACGTGAGTTTGAGAATTTGAACTCAGTTTAAAAAAAATCTGGAAATATAAAGCTGGTGACAGGAACAGTGGCCGTGAGGCTGTCAGATTGTCGTAAAAACCCAACCGGTTCACTCATATCCTTCAGGGAAGGAAACCTGCCGTCGTTAACCTGTCTGGGCCTGTATGTGTCTCCAGTCCCCACCCCAACATGATTGACTCTTAACTGCCTCATGAATTGGCCTAGAAAACAGTAATAAATGCTGCCTTGCCGGCGATTCCCACATCCCAAGAATGAATGATAAAAAAAAACTAAATTGTAGCAGAGTTCCACGGTAACATAAATATAATTATTCAGTAATTACACATCCATTGTGGCGGATCGCCACCTAAACGGGCATTATCCACTTTTCCGTCCGTGGACAAAATATCGGGCACCTTGCCTTTAAGGCAGGAGAAAAGGAGTGGGCGGGGCCTCAGGGTTTTCCCAGAGAATTCTGGGAGCAGTTGGTTTCAGCCATTTTGGACGATCCAGTTGTATTAAAAAGCCTTTGTTTTCCACACATGGATTCAGTCTTAATTCGTGTTTCGCGGCAGCCTCAACATTGGTGACCCCGACGCTCAGAACGTATTCCGAGCACTGCAATGGCGGACACGAATGCAGTTTCCGTGAAAATGCCGGAGTTTTGGGAAAAACATCCTGAAGCCTGGTTTCTCCAAGCTGAATCCCGCTTCCGGCTGCGAAACATCACCACAGATGGTACGCAGTACGACTACCTCGTCACATCACTCGGTAGCGCCACAGTTTCAAAGGTTTGGACAGCGCTGCAGAATCCACCAGAGGAAGGCAAGTACGCACATCTTAAGGCAGCGCTCCTTAAAAAATTTACGGCCTCGGCATACCAGCGAAACTGCCACTTCCTCGACCTTCCAGGCCTCGGTGATGCCTCACCATCAGATCTCCTCTCTCACATGCTCTCCCTCACCGACGAGAGCCCACCCGGATCCCTCTTCCGCACGCTGTTCATCCGCCAGCTCCCTCTCAGCATCCACCCAGCGATCGTGGCGTCCGGCCTCACCAACCTGGAAGCCCTGGCCGATGAGGCCGACAAGCTGCTGTCTGCTCACTCCAGCCCCGACGTCACTCCGGACCTGGCAGCCAATGCCTGGGCGCGCCCCTCACCGGCCACCACGCGGCCACAAGGACCAGCCACCAGGCCCACGGGGCCTTCGCGCCCCACTAACCCGGGCCAATGTTACTACCATGCACGGTTCGGCGCCAGGGCACAACGGTGCACACCTCCCTGCTCTTTCAAGTCCGCCCCCGTACCAGCCCCCGCGATGGCTGTGGGCCACGCGGGCTCCCTGCTGTACGTCACGGATGACAAAACCGGCCGCCAGTTCCTGTGCGACACTGGAGCTCAGCACAGCATCATCCCGGCCTCCTCCCTCGACATCCAAAAGGGCGAACGAGGACCGGCGCTGGCTGCGGCTAACGGCTCGGAAATCCGGACGTACGGCACCCGGACAGTCACCTTCGACCTCGCTTGTCGCCGCTACCGATGGGAGTTCATCACTGCCAAGGTGCTCTCCCCTCTCATCGGCGCAGATTTCCTGTGCGCCCACGGCCTACTGGTAGACATCCCTCGTCACCATCTCGTGGACATGAACACCATGTCCCCCATCCTGGGTGCCATGGGCCCCCGTCAACCCGCCAACATGGCGTCACATTGCCACGCCCGGGCCACGGATGACTACTCGGCACTCCTGGCCGAATTCCCGGCCCTTACCAATCCGACCTTCTCCGCGGAGGCCGCCAAACACGGGGTGGAACAATTCATCCCCACCACAGGCCCCCCAGTGTACGCCCACGCCCGCAGGCTGGACCCGGCCAAACTGGAGATCGCGCGGACCGAGTTTGCCACCATGGAACAGCTCGGCATCATCCGCCGCTCCAACAGTCCCTGGGCCTCCCCACTCCACATCACCCCCAAACCAGGCAGGGGTTGGCGCCCCTGCGGGGATTACCACCACCTCAACGACGCCACCACCCCTGATCGGTACCCCGTGCCGCACATTCAGGACTTCTCGACTAGACTGGCCGGCCGCTCAGTCTTTTCCAAGGTCGACCTGGTGCGCGGCTACCACCAAGTCCCCGTCCACCCCGCGGACGTCCCCAAGACGGCTGTAATCACCCCCTTCGGCCTGTTCGAGTTCCTGCGGATGCCCTTTGGCCTCAAAAACGCGGCCCAGGCATTCCAACGGCTCATGGACTCGGTGCTTCGGGACCTGAAGTTCCTGTTCGTCTACCTGGACGACATCCTGGTAGCCAGTTCCTCCAAGCAGGAACACCTCGAACACCTTCGCATCCTGTTCGGGCGCCTCAGCGACCACGGGCTCACCTCAGCCCAGCCAAATGCCAGTTCAGCCTGGACAAGATCGACTTCCTCGGCCACCACATCACCCATGCTGGGGCCATTCCCCTGCCTACCAAGGTGCAGGCCGTCCAACAATTTCCCCGCCCCACCACCATCAAAGGCCTCCAGGAGTTCCTCGGGATGGTGAATTTCTATAACCGCTTCATCCCCAAAGCGGCGTCCCTCATGAGGCCCCTGTATGAAGCCCTCCGGGGCAGGAGCGGCAAGATGGCGGTCGAATGGACGGCAGACGCGTCCTCCGCCTTCGACTCCACCAAGACCGCACTCGCCAATGCCACCCTGCTCACGCACCCACGGCCCAATGCCAGGGTAGTGCTCACCACGGACGCCTCTGACCACGCGGTCGGCGCCGTGTATCGACCACTTGCCTTCTTCAGCCGCCAACTACGCCCCCCGGAGGTCAAGTACAGCACCTTCGACCGCGAGCTCCTCGCGCTGTTCCTGGCGGTCCGCCATTTTCGGTTTTTGCTTGAGGGCGACCCCTTCACTGCGTTTGTCGACCACAAGCCCCTGACATTCGCAATGGCAAAGACAACCGACCCCTGGTCCGCCAGGCAGCAGCGCCAGCTCGCGGCAGTGTCCGAGTTCACCATGGACATCCAACACGTCTCCGGCCGAGACAATGTGGTAGCCGACTGCCTCTCCCGCCCCGCCATCCACGCCACACACCTAGCAGTCGACTACGCTCAACTCGCAGCAGACCAGATCACCGACCCTGATCTGCTCTCCGCACCCACCAACCTACCAGGGCTACGCCTGGCCGACGTCGCCTGTGGCCCGACCGCAGTCACGGTCAAGTGCGACATATCCCTATGTCAACCTCAGCCCGTCATCCCAGAGTCCTGGCACCGCCGGGTATTCGACATTCTCCACAACCTCTCCCACCCCGGCGCCCGCGCATCCTTCAGCCATTTTGGACCATGCAGTTGTATTAAAAAGCCTTTGTTTTCCACACATGGATTCAGTCTGAATTCGTCTTTCGCGGCAGCCTCAACACCATCTTACTTGAACTGACGTCTCCAATTCTGATTCAGGACGGTCTCCAGGGTCGTGACCCTAAACATTATGAACAAAATGAAGAATCGACAGAGAGATGCCCAAACCTCTTAAAATCTCTGTTTAAATCAGTGGATGACAAATTGAAGGCGGGTAACTACGCAGTGAGTGGTGGCTATCAGAGATATGTGTGTGATCGAGATGAAATGGAAGAAAGATATCGCTCTGACTCTCGCAATGAAATTAGGGTATTTATTAATATTTAGCAGAAGTGAACTTACTGATGTTAAAGTTTTACAAAGATAACTAAATATTAATCATTTAGTGTGAGCTGGTGATTCTGCTTGGAGTAATGTTCTGAATGTTTCTGACTTTAGAAGTGATTTGCCCAGGAATTAATAGATAGAAAGACTCACATTTCTACAGGACCTTTCACGACCTCTGGACGTTCAAAACACTTTACAGCCAATGAAGTAGATTTGAAGTCACTGGCTGTAATGTAGGAAACGCGGCAGCCAATACAATGACTTTCTCCTCCCTCCTCCCCTTACAGCTTGGAATGAGTTCAGAAACATTCAAAATAAGTTCATACGGTTGTAGAGCATTTAATACCTGTGTGCGGCCTTTCTCAATTGAGGGTAAGCTTTGCCAGGCTGTGCTCCCATGGTGGAGCCTCTCTCTCTCTCTCTCTCTCGGGGAGTACAGGTGGGAGTACTGGGCACAGATAGTGGTCTGCCCAACTTACGGTGCTCCAGATATTACTGTTCACCGGCAAATCAGCAATACTGACCTCCCTGCCCGACTGAGGGAGCGTCGCACCGTCGGAGGTGCCATATATCGGAAGAGACGTTAAACCGAGGCCCCGTCTGCCCTCCCAGGTGGACGTAAATGATCCCATGACACTATTGGAAGAAGAGCAGGGGAGTTCTCCCCAGTGTCCTGGCCAATATTTATCCCTCAACCAACATGACAAACACAGAGTATGGTCACTCGTGTCAGCTGTGGCTCAGTGGGTAGCAACCTCGTCTCTGACTCAGTAGGTTGTGGGTTCAAGTCCCACTCCAGAGACTTGAGCACAAAAAGCTAGGTTGACACTCCCAGTGCAGTGCTGGGGGAGTGCCATACTGTTGGCGATGCCGTCTTTCAGATGAGACATTAAACCGAGGCCCCGTCTACTCTCCCAGGTGGACATAAAATATCCCATGGCACTATTTCGAAGAAGAGCAGGGGAGTTATCCCCGGTGTCCTGGCCAATATTTATCCCTCAACCAACATAACAAAAACAGATTATCTGGTCATTATCACATTACTGTTTGTGGGAGCTTGCTGTGCACTTCATTGGCTGTAAAGAGCTTTGGGATGTCCTGAGGTTGTGAAAGGTGCTATAGAAATGCAAGTTCTGTCTTGTCTCTTCCTGCCTGTGCAGAGCTGTAACACCCTATTTCTGCAATACCTCTTTTTTCCTCCAGGTGGGAGTCTATCTCCTCTGAGACATGCCTCTTACTGTGCCTGATGTTGCAACTCACCGATCGAACCTCATTGTCCTGTAATTCCTCATTCTGCCTCTGTGTGGAGCTGTAACTCCACTGCAGAGACTCCATCTGCCCCGGTGATCAACTCGGTCTCTCTGTGGGGGTCACAGCTCTGAATCAAAGTTCACTGCGCTGTGATAGCCCGACCAACAGGAAAAATGGCAGCCAGGAGGGAACTTGCAAGGAGCCCTTCAACATTTCTAAAGAGCTAAACAAGATTAAAATCTGTCTGTAAGAGCACGAAAGAAAGACTTGCATTTCTATAGCGCCTTTCACAATCTCAGGACGTCCCAAAGTGCTTTACAGCCAATGAAGTACATTTGAAATGTCGTCAGTGTTAAAATGTAGGAAACGCAGCAGATAATTTGCACACAGCAAGATCCCACAAACAGCAATGTGATAATGACCAGATAATCTGTTTTGCTGACATTGTTTGAGGGATAACTATTGGCCAGGAACTCCCCTGCTCTTCTTCGAATAGTGCCAGGGGACCTTTTACATCCACGTGAGAGAGCAGACGGTGCCTCGGTCTTATCCGAAAGACGGCACCTCCGACAGCGCAGCGCTCCCTCAGTACTGCCCCTCCGACAGTGCAGTGGAGCTCAGTACTGCCCTTCCGACAGCGCAGCGCTCCCTCAGTACAGCTGCTCCGACAGTGCAGCGCTCCCTCAGTACTGCACCTCTGACAGTGCAGCGCTCCCTCAGTACAGCTGCTCCGACAGTGCAGCACTCCCTCAGTACTACCCATCCGACAGTGCAGCGCTCCCTCAGTACAGCTGCTCCGACAGTGCAGCACTCCCTCAGTACTGCCCATCCGACAGTGCAGCGCTCCCTCAGTACTGACCCTCCGACAGCGCAGCACTCCCTCAGTACTGCCCATCCGACAGTGCAGCACTCCATCAGTACTGCCCATCCGACAGCGTAGCGCTCCCTCAGTACAGCTGCTCTGACAGCGCAGCGCTCCCTCAGTACTGCCCATCCGACAGTGCAGCACTCCCTCAGTACTGCCCCTCCAACAGTGCAGCACTCCCTCAGTACTGCCCATCCGACAGTGCAGTGGAGCTCAGTACTGCCCCTCCGACAGTGCAGCGCTCCCTCAGTACTGCCCATCCGACAGTGCAGCACTCCCTCAGTACTGCCCCTCCGACAGTGCAGCGCTCCCTCAGTACTGCCCATCTGACAGTGCAGCAGAGCTCAGTACTGCCCTTCCGACAGTGCAGCGCTCCCTCAGTATGGCTGCTCCGACAGTGCAGCACTCCCTCAGTAATGCCCCTCCGACAGTGCAGCGCTCGCACAGTACTGCCCCTCCGACGGTGCAGCGTTCCCTCAGTACTGCCCCTCCGACGGTGCAGCACTCCCTCAGTACTGCCGCACCGACAGTGCAACACTCCATCAGCACTGCACCTATGACAGTACAGCGATCCTTCATCCTAGGGTACTTAAGGAAGGGGCCCTAGAAATACTAGCTGCATTGCTGATCATCTTTCAAAATTGCTGATCATCTTTCAAAATTCTATAGACTCTGGAACAGTTCCCATGGATTGGAGGGTAGCTAATGTAACCCCACTATGTAAAAAAGGTGGTCGAGAAAAAACGGGGAATTATACACCGGTAAGCCTGACATCGGTTGTGGGGAAAATGCTAGAGTCCATTATAAATGATGTAATAGCAGAGCACTTGGAAAACAGTGACAGGATCGGACAAAGTCAACATGGATTTACAAAAGCTAAATCATGCTTGACTAATCTACTGGAATTTTTTGAGGATGTAACTGGTAGAACAGCTAAGGGAGAACCAGTAGATGTGGTGTATTTGGACTTTCAGAAGGCTTTCGATAAGGTCCCGCATAAGAGATTAGCATGTAAAGTTAAAGCACATGGGATTGGGGGTAAGGTACTGATTTGGATAGAGAACTGGTTGGCAGACAGGAAGCAAAGAGTTGGAATAAACGGGTCTTTTTCTGAGTGGCAGGCAGTGACTAGTGGGGTACCGCAGGGATCGGTGCTAGGACCCCAGTTATTCACAATATATATTAATGATCTAGACGAGGGAACTAGATGTAATATCTCCAAGTTTGCAGACGACACAAAGCTGGGTGGGCATGTGTGCTGTGAGGAGGATGCAGAGAAACTCCAGTATGATTTGGACAGGTTGGGTGATTGGGCAGATGCATGGCAGATGCAGTATAATGTGGATAAATGCGAGGTTATCCACTTTGGTGGCAAAAACAGGAAGACAGATTATTATCTGAACGGCAATAGATTGGGAAAAGGGGAAGTGCAACGAGATCTGGGAGTCCTTGCACACCAGTCGCTGAAGGTAAGCATGCAGGTGCAGCAGGTGGTTAAGAAGGCAAATGGTATGTTGGCCTTCATAGCGAGATGATTCGAGTACAGGAGCAAGGATGTTTTGCTGCAGTTGTACAGGGCCTTGGTGAGACCACACCTTGAGTACAGTGTGCAGTTTTGGTAGCCTTATCTGAGGAAGGATGTTCTTGCCATGGAGGGAGTGCAGCGAAGATTTACCAGACTGATACCTGGGATGGCAGGAATGACATATGAAGAGAGATTGGGTCGATTAGGCTTATATTCGCTAGAGTTTAGAAGAATGAGAGGGGATCTCATTGAAACTTATAAATTTCTAACAGGACTAGACAGACTAGATGCAGGAAGGATGTTCCCGATGGCGGGGGAGTCCAGAACCAGGGGTCTAAGGATAAGGGGTATGCCATTTAGGACTGAGATGAGGAGGAATTTCTTCACCCAGAGAGTGGTGAACCTGTGGAATTCTCTACCACAGAAGGCAGTTGAGGCCAATTCATTAAATATATTCAAGAAGGAGATAGATATATGTCTTAAGGCTAAAGGGATCAAGGGATATGGGGAGAAAGCAGGGACAGGGTACTGAATTTGGATGATCAGCCATGATCTCATTAAATGGCGGAGCAGGCTCGAGGGGCCAAATTGCCTACTCCTGCTCCTATCTTCTATGCTATGCTTCTATTCTGTTTCTCCATCCTCGAACGGAGAATGTCTTCCCACAATGGCTTATGTTTTATGGGTTTCCCCTTATGATTGGTAAAATTTATTTGTTCCCGGAAAACGAGATCTTAGTTATATCCTCTTTTACAGTAGTCAATATCCATACAGATTAACGTGGGTTTAATAGGGTCTGCCTTTTCTAAAGCATACCTTAATGCTGCAGCTTCAGCATATTGCGCTGTCTTATGGCCAAGGGGTATGGACAGTAATTCTTCTGGATAAAAAGAATAGGAAACTCGAAAAGTCCCTACTACTATCCCCATCCCAGCTGAGGATTGTTGGGATGTCCCTTTTTTAATCGTCAGTGACGATCCATCAAAAATTAAAACTTGGTCTTGTGGAGGTACAGGGATAGGATTATTTCCCCGAATAAAGCAATCGTTTGAATTTCCTAATAAAAAGACTTGGCCAATTCCTACAGGGTTTGCCATTTCATCAGGACCTAACCTCGGTTAGGATTTAATAAGAACTTTATGAGAAATTTCTAGACCTCAATGGTATATTGAGGGAGTTCTGATTTAAGTTCTACAAGGCCTGATCAGGGACTTGTCATCTCTAGAGACTTAAATCTGGGTCTTAGTACCACTGTCAGTAAAACACTCCTTCTATACTTAACAATCTACAAGATGGATATAGATATAAATATAAGTATAGGGTTCTGTATCAACTCGTTAACACACACGTTGGGTGCCAACTGAAGAGATAATTACTAGACCTAGTCCCTTTTGGGCTACCCCGGATCAGGTGTATTTCTCAGACGTTCACTTTCAACTAACGTTTGCGGTAGCCGAATCCTGGACGCTTAATTGGGTCTAAAGGTCTGGACTATCTATTCCTAAAGGAAAGGAACAAAGTGAAAAAGTTACCATCCTCCAGATAGCACTTTTAATAAGTTTAGCTAGACTGTAACGTTCCGGACATTATGAGGGTCTGGAAAACTCCCCCAGAATTCTGCAACTCCTCACCAAAGAGTGTACAGAGATTGAGTTCGCGAGTTTGATACATAAGTACTATGTGAGATAATTCTAAAAATATATAGATTTATTAAAGAACCGACATGTTGGTGAGTCAATCGCAACATTAACAGTTCCAAAAAGAGAAAGCTTTACAATCTTATTATCAGAGATCCTTACTCTCAAATCTTAACTTCACTACAGTTCTACAGTTCTTAGTTTTATTCAGGATATCCACCAAAATCAAATACAGTACTTTTGATCCCCGAGGTACAAAGAGTTGTAGACTTACACAGCCTGCCTCTGAAGCCGAGAATCGCTTTACCCCTTTACAGCGTGTCTACTATCCCATTTGAGAGTTCAATATTTATACCCTTTTCCAGTGATTTGTCCTTTAAGGTTTTCTGCTGATGTAAGCTAATTATCGCTAGTCATTTTCCTGCTGACTTCTGCAATTCTTAGTCACCTCAGCTGGTGGCAATACAGAATTGTGTCTCATCTCTAGGTGTTCTAAGTTTACCATAAAAAACGGTGTAACAGCAGGTGCATTTTTAACTTGATGTCATTTTTACTAAGGCAGATGTTTGTGCTTCTTTACGAAGTGTAAATTAGAACACCTTAACCAGGGTGAACTATTGTCTTGTTCCCAAAGTTTCAGAGTGTCAGGAGACTTTAAGCTTCTGTGATTACCGCCGCCTCAACGACGCCACCACCCCTGATTGGTACCCCGTGCCGCACATTCAGGACTTCTCGACTAGACTGGCCGGCCGCTCAGTCTTTTCCAAGGTCGACCTGGTGCGCGGCTACCACCAAGTCCCCGTCCACCCCGCGGACGTCCCCAAGACGGCCGTAATCACCCCCTTCGGCCTGTTCGAGTTCCTGCGGATGCCCTTCGGCCTCAAAAACGCGGCCCAGGCATTCCAACGGCTCATGGACTCGGTCCTTCGGGACCTGAAGTTCCTGTTTGTCTACCTGGACGACATCCTGGTAGCCAGTTCCTCCAAGCAGGAACACCTCGAACACCTTCGCATCCTGTTCGGGCGCCTCAGCGACCATGGGCTCACCTCAGCCCAGCCAAATGCCAGTTCAGCCTGGACAAGATCGACTTCCTCGGCCACCACATCACCCATGCTGGGGCCATTCCCCTGCCTACCAAGGTGCAGGCCGTCCAACAATTTCCCCGCCCCACCACAATCAAAGGCCTCCAGGAGTTCCTCGGGATGGTGAATTTCTATAACCGCTTCATCCCCAAAGCGGCGTCCCTCATGAGGCCCCTGTATGAAGCCCTCCGGGGCAGGAGCGGCAAGATGGCGGTCGAATGGACGGCAGACGCGTCCGCCGCCTTCGAATCCACCAAGACCGCACTCGCCAATGCCACCCTGCTCACGCACCCACGGCCCAATGCCAGGGTAGCGCTCACCACGGACGCCTCTGACCACGCGGTCGGCGCCGTGTATCGACCACTTGCCTTCTTCAGCCGCCAACTACGCCCCCCGGAGATCAAGTAGAGCACCTTCGACCGCGAGCTCCTCGCGCTGTTCCTGGCGGACCGCCATTTTCGATTTTTGCTTGAGGGCGACCCCTTCACTGCGTTTGTCGACCACAAGCCCCTGACATTCGCAATGGCAAAGACAACCGACCCCTGGTCCGCCAGGCCGCAGCGCCAGCTTGCGGCAGTGTCCGAGTTCACCACGGACATCCAACACGTCTCCGGCCGAGACAATGTGGTAGCCGACTGCCTCTCCCGCCCCGCCATCCACGCCACACACCTAGCAGTCGACTACGCTCAACTCGCAGCAGACCAGATCACCGACCCTGATCTGCTCTCCACACCCACCAACCTACCAGGGCTACGCCTGGCCGACGTCGCCTATGGCCCGACCGCAGTCACGGTCAAGTGCGACATATCCCTATGTCAACCTCAGCCCGTCATCCCAGCGTCCTGGCGCCGCCGGGTATTCGACATTCTCCACAACCTCTCCCACCCCGGCGCCCGCGCATCCTTCAGCCATTTTGGACCATGCAGTTGTATTAAAAAGCCTTTGTTTTCCACACATGGATTCAGTCTTAATTCGTCTTTCGCGGCAGCCTCAACACCATCTTGAACTGACGTCTCCAATTCTGATTCAGGACGGTCTCCAGGGTCGTGACCCTAAACATTATGAACAAAATGAAGAATCGACAGAGAGATGCCCAAACCTCTTAAAATCTCTGTTTAAATCAGTGGATGACAAATTGAAGGCGGGTAACTACGCAGTGAGTGGTGGCTATCAGAGATATGTGTGTGATCGAGATGAAATGGAAGAAAGATATCGCTCTGACTCATGCAATGAAATTAGGGTATTTATTAATATTAAACAGAAGTGAACTTACTGATGTTAAAGTTTTACAAAGATAACTAAATATTAATCATTTAGTGTGAGCTGGTGATTCTGCTTGGAGTAATGTTCTGATTGTTTCTGACTTTAGAAGTGATTTGCCCAGGAATTAATAGATTGAAAGACTCACATTTCTACAGGACCTTTCACGACCTCTGGACGTTCAAAACACTTTACAGCCAATGAAGTAGATTTGAAGTCACTGGCTGTAATGTAGGAAACGCGGCAGCCAATACAATGACTTTCTCCTCCCTCCTCCCCTTACAGCTTGGAATGAGTTCAGAAACATTCAAAATAAGTTCATACGGCTGTACAGCATTTAATACCTGTGTGCGGCCTTTCTCAATTGAGGGTAAGCTTTGCCAGGCTGTGCTCCCATGGTGGAGCCTCTCTCTCTCTCTCTCTCGGGGAGTACAGGTGGGAGTACTGGGCACAGATAGTGGTCTGCCCAACTTACGGTGCTCCAGATATTACTGTTCACCGGCAAATCAGCAATACTGACCTCCCTGCCCGACTGAGAGGGCGTCGCACCGTCGGAGGTGCCATATATCGGAAGAGACGTTAAACCGAGGCCCCGTCTGCCCTCCCAGGTGGACGTAAATGATCCCATGACACTATTGGAAGAAGAGCAGGGGAGTTCTCCCCAGTGTCCTGGCCAATATTTATCCCTCAACCAACATGACAAACACAGAGTATGGTCACTCGTGTCAGCTGTGGCTCAGTGGGTAGCAACCTCGTCTCTGACTCAGTAGGTTGTGGGTTCAAGTCCCACTCCAGAGACTTGAGCACAAAAAGCTAGGTTGACACTCCCAGTGCAGTGCTGGGGGAGTGCCATACTGTTGGCGATGCCGTCTTTCAGATGAGACATTAAACCGAGGCCCCGTCTGCTCTCCCAGGTGGACATAAAATATCCCATGGCACTATTTCGAAGAAGAGCAGGGGAGTTATCCCCGGTGTCCTGGCCAATATTTATCCCTCAACCAACATAACAAAAACAGATTATCTGGTCATTATCACATTGCTGTTTGTGGGAGCTTGCTGTGCGCAAATTGGCTGCTACCTTACAACAGTGACAGTACTTCATTGGCTGTAAAGAGCTTTGGGATGTCCTGAGGTTGTGAAAGGTGCTATAGAAATGCAAGTTCTGTCTTGTCTCTTCCTGCCTGTGCAGAGCTGTAACACCCTATTTCTGCAATACCTCTTTTTTCCTCCAGGTGGGAGTCTATCTCCTCTGAGACCTGCCTCTTGCTGTGCCTGATGTTGCAACTCACCGATCGAACCTCATTGTCCTGTAATTCCTCATTCTGCCTCTGTGTGGAGCTGTAACTCCACTGCAGAGACTCCATCTGCCCCGGTGATCAACTCGGTCTCTCTGTGGGGGTCACAGCTCTGAATCAAAGTTCACTGCGCTGTGATAGCCCGACCAACAGGAAAAATGGCAGCCAGGAGGGAACTTGCAAGGGGCCCTTCAACATTTCTAAAGAGCTAAACAAGATTGAAATCTGTCTGTAAGAGCACGAAAGAAAGACTTGCATTTCTATAGCGCCTTTCACAATCTCAGGACGTCCCAAAGTGCTTTACAGCCAATGAAGTACATTTGAAATGTCGTCAGTGTTAAAATGTAGGAAACGCAGCAGATAATTTGCACACAGCAAGATCCCACAAACAGCAATGTGATAATGACCAGATAATCTGTTTTGCTGACATTGTTTGAGGGATAACTATTGGCCAGGAACTCCCCTGCTCTTCTTCGAATAGTGCCAGGGGACCTTTTACATCCACGTGAGAGAGCAGACGGTGCCTCGGTCTTATCCGAAAGACGGCACCTCCGACAGCGCAGCGCTCCCTCAGTACTGCCCCTCCGACAGTGCAGTGGAGCTCAGTACTGCCCTTCCGACAGCGCAGCGCTCCCTCAGTACAGCTGCTCCGACAGTGCAGCGCTCCCTCAGTACTGCACCTCTGACAGTGCAGCGCTCCCTCAGTACAGCTGCTCCGACAGTGCAGCACTCCCTCAGTACTACCCATCCGACAGTGCAGCGCTCCCTCAGTACAGCTGCTCCGACAGTGCAGCACTCCCTCAGTACTGCCCATCCGACAGTGCAGCGCTCCCTCAGTACTGACCCTCCGACAGCGCAGCACTCCCTCAGTACTGCCCATTCGACAGTGCAGCACTCCATCAGTACTGCCCATCCGACAGCGCAGCGCTCCCTCAGTACAGCTGCTCTGACAGCGCAGCGCTCCCTCAGTACTGCCCATCCGACAGTGCAGCACTCCCTCAGTACTGCCCCTCCAACAGTGCAGCACTCCCTCAGTACTGCCCATCCGACAGTGCAGCGGAGCTCAGTACTGCCCCTCCGACAGTGCAGCGCTCCCTCAGTACTGCCCATCCGACAGTGCAGCACTCCCTCAGTACTGCCCCTCCGACAGTGCAGCGCTCCCTCAGTACTGCCCATCTGACAGTGCAGCAGAGCTCAGTACTGCCCTTCTGACAGTGCAGCGCTCCCTCAGTATGGCTGCTCCGACAGTGCAGCACTCCCTCAGTAATGCCCCTCCGACAGTGCAGCGCTCGCACAGTACTGCCCCTCCGACGGTGCAGCGTTCCCTCAGTACTGCCCCTCCGACGGTGCAGCACTCCCTCAGTACTGCCGCACCGACAGTGCAACACTCCAGCAGCACTGCACCTATGACAGTACAGCGATCCTTCATCCTAGGGTACTTAAGGAAGGGGCCCTAGAAATACTAGCTGCATTGCTGATCATCTTTCAAAATTGCTGATCATCTTTCAAAATTCTATAGACTCTGGAACAGTTCCCATGGATTGGAGGGTAGCTAATGTAACCCCACTATGTAAAAAAGGTGGTCGAGAAAAAACGGGGAATTATACACCGGTAAGCCTGACATCGGTTGTGGGGAAAATGCTAGAGTCCATTATAAATGATGTAATAGCAGAGCACTTGGAAAACAGTGACAGGATCGGACAAAGTCAACATGGATTTACAAAAGGTAAATCATGCTTGACTAATCTACTGGAATTTTTTGAGGATGTAACTGGTAGAACAGCTAAGGGAGAACCAGTAGATGTGGTGTATTTGGACTTTCAGAAGTCTTTCGATCAGGTCCCGCATAAGAGATTAGCATGTAAAGTTAAAGCACATGGGATTGGGGGTAAGGTACTGATTTGGATAGAGAACTGGTTGGCAGACAGGAAGCAAAGAGTTGGAATAAACGGGTCTTTTTCTGAGTGGCAGGCAGTGACTAGTGGGGTACCGCAGGGATCGGTGCTAGGACCCCAGTTATTCACAATATATATTAATGATCTAGACGAGGGAACTAGATGTAATATCTCCAAGTTTGCAGACGACACAAAGCTGGGTGGGCATGTGTGCTGTGAGGAGGATGCAGAGAAACTCCAGTATGATTTGGACAGGTTGGGTGATTGGGCAGATGCATGGCAGATGCAGTATAATGTGGATAAATGCGAGGTTATCCACTTTGGTGGCAAAAACAGGAAGACAGATTATTATCTGAACGGCAATAGATTGGGGAAAGGGGAAGTGCAACGAGATCTGGGAGTCCTTGCACAGCAGTCGCTGAAGGTAAGCATGCAGGTGCAGCAGGTGGTTAAGAAGGCAAATGGTATGTTGGCCTTCATAGCGAGAGGATTCGAGTACAGGAGCAAGGATGTTTTGCTGCAGTTGTACAGGGCCTTGGTGAGACCACACCTTGAGTACAGTGTGCAGTTTTGATCGCCTTATCTGAGGAAGGATGTTCTTGCCATGGAGGGAGTGCAGCGAAGATTTACCAGACTGATACCTGGGATGGCAGGAATGACGTATGAAGAGAGATTGGGTCGATTAGGCTTATATTCGCTAGAGTTTGGAAGAATGAGAGGGGATCTCATTGAAACTTATACATTTCTAACAGGACTAGACAGACTAGATGCAGGAAGGATGTTCCCGATGGCGGGGGAGTCCAGAACCAGGGGTCACAGTCTAAGGATAAGGGGTATGCCATTTAGGACTGAGATGAGGAGGAATTTCTTCACCCAGAGAGTGGTAAACCTGTGGAATTCTCTACCACAGAAGGCAGTTGAGGCCAATTCATTAAATATATTCAAGAAGGAGATAGATATATATCTTAAGGCTAAAGGGATCAAGGGATATGGGGAGAAAGCAGGGACAGGGTACTGAATTTGGATGATCAGCCATGATCTCATTAAATGGCGGAGCAGGCTCGAGGGGCCAAATTGCCTACTCCTGCTCCTATCTTCTATGCTATGCTTCTATTCTGTTTCTCCATCCTCGAACGGAGAATGTCGTCCCACAATGGCTTATGTTTTATGGGTTTACCCTTATGATTGGTAAAATTTGTTTGTTCCAAGAAAACTAGATCTTGGTTATATCCTCTTTTACAGTAGTCAATATCCGTACAGAGTAATGTGGGTTTAATAGGGTCTGCCTTTTCTAAAGCATACCATAATGCTGCGGCTTCAGCATATTGCGCTGTCTTATGGCCAAGGGGTATGGACAGTAATTCTTCTGGATAAAAAGAATAGGAAACTCGAAAAGTCCCGACTACTATCCCCATCCCAGCTGAGGATTGTTGGGATGTCCCTTTTTTAATCGTCATTAACGATCCATCAAAAATTATCACTTGGTCTTGTGGAGGTACAGGGATAGGATTATTTCCCCGAATAAAGCAATCGTTTGAATTTCCTAATAAAAAGACTTGGCCAATTCCTACAGGGTTTGCCATTTCATCAGGACCTAACCTCGGTTAGGATTTAATAAGAAATTTATGAGAAATTTCTAGACCTCAATGGTTAATTGAGGGAGTTCTGATTTAAGTTCTACAAGGCCTGATCAGGGACTTGTCGTCTCTGGAGACTTAAATCTGGGTCTTAGTACCACTGTCAGTAAAACACTCCTTCTATACTTAACAATCTACAAGATGGATATAGATATAAATATAAGTATAGGGTTCTCTATCAACTCATTAACACACACGTTGGGTGCCAACTGAAGGGATAATTACTAGTCCTAGTCCCTTTTGGGCTACCCCGGATCAGGCGTATTTCTCAGACGTTCACTTTCAACTAACGTTTGCGGTAGCCGAATCCTAGACGCTTAATTGGGTCTAAAGGTCTGGACTATCTCTCCCTAAAGGAAAGGAACAAACTGAAAAAGTTACCATCCTCCAGATAGCACTTTTAATAAGTTTAGCTAGACTGTAACGTTCCGGACATTATGAGGGTCCGGAAAACTCCCCCAGAATTCTGCAATTCCTCACCAAAAAGTGTACAGAGATTGAGTTTGCGAGTTTGATACATAAGTACTATGTGAGATAATTCTAAAAATATATAGATTTATTAAAGAACCGACATGTTGGTGAGTCAATCGCAACATTAACAGTTCCAAAAAGAGAAAGCTTTACAATCTTATTATCAGAGATCCTTACTCTCAAATCTTAACTTCACTACAGTTTTACAGTTCTTAGTTTTATTCAGGATATCCACCAAAATCAAATACAGTACATTTGATCCCCGAGGTACAAAGAGTTGTAGACTTACAGAGCCTGCCTCTGAAGCTGAGAATCGCTTTACCCCTTTACAGCGTGTCTACTATCCCATTTGAGAGTTCAATATTTATACCCTTTTCCAGTGATTTGTCCTTTAAGGTTTTCTGCTGATGTAAGCTAATTATCGCTAGTCATTTTCCTGCTGACTTCTGCAATTCTTAGTCACCTCAGCTGGTGGCAATACAGAATTGTGTCTCATCTCTAGGTGTTCTAAGTTTACCATAAAAAATGGTGTAACAGCAGGTGCATTTTTTACTTGATGTCATTTTTACTAAGGCAGATGTTTGTGCTTCTTTACGAAGTGTAAATTAGAACACCTTAACCAGTCTTGTTCCCAAAGTTTCAGAGTGTCAGGAGCCTTTAACCTTCTGTTTAAATAAGGTTATTGATTCAGTGTCAACAACTATATTATCTCTACGGCCAGAATGCTTTCACAGATTTTCCATAATTTAGGTTTCCAGATTTGCAAACCCAGTTTGTCATGTTTTAATAAGGCCAGAATTCATTCATGGAATGGTGTATTTTCCTGAATAGATATATGGCTTATTCCTTCGCATCAACAACGCAAACTGAACATTCAGTATCCGGACCCTCACTTACAGTGCTACCACACCACACAGAACATTCTGTATCAGGACCCTCAGTCACAGTACTACCACCCGACACTGAACATTCAGTATCAGGACCCTCACTCACAGTGCTACCACCACACACTGAACATTCAGGATCAGGATCCTGACTCACAGTGCTTTCATCCCACACTGAACATTCAGTATCGGGACCCTCACTCACAGTGCTTCCATCCCACACTGAACATTCAGTATCAGGACCCTCACTCACAGTGCTACCACCCCACACTGAACATTCAGTATCAGGACCCTCACTCACAGTGCTACCACCCCACACTGAACATTCAGTATCAGGACCCTCACTCACAGTGCTACCACCCCACACTGAATATTCAGTATCAGGACCCTCACTCACAGTGCTACCACCCCACACTGAACATTCAGTATCAGGACCCTCACTCACAGTGCTACCACCCCACACTGAACATTCAGTATCAGGACCCTCACTCACAGTGCTACCACCCCACACTGAACATTCAGTATCAGGACCCTCACTCACAGTGCTACCACCCCACACTGAACATTCAGTATCAGGACCCTCACTCACAGTGCTCCCACCCCACACTGAACATTCAGTATCAGGACCCTCACTCACAGTGCTACCACCCCACACTGAACATTTAGTATCAGGACCCTCACTCACAGTGCTACCACTCCACACTGAACATTCAGTATCAGGACCCTCACTCACAGTGCTACCACCCCACACTGAATATTCAGTATCAGGACCCTCACTCACAGTGCTACCACCCCACACTGAACATTCAGTATCAGGACCCTCACTCACAGTGCTACCACCCCACACTGAACATTCAGTATCAGGACCCTCACTCACAGTGCTACCACCCCACACTGAATATTCAGTATCAGGACCCTCACTCACAGTGCTACCACCCCACACTGAGCATTCAGTATCAGGACCCTCTCTCACAGTGCAACCACCCCACAATAAACATTCAATATGAGGACCCTCACTCACAGTGCTAGCACCCCACACTGACGATTAAATATTGGGACCCTCATTCACAGTGCTACAATCCAACACTGAACATTCAATATTAGGACCCTCACTCACAGTGCTACAACCCCACACTCAACATTCAGTATCGGGGCCCTCACTCACAGTGCTACTAACCCACACTGAACATTCAGTATCAGGACCCTCTGTGAAGGAATAAGCCATATAACCTATTCAGAAAAATACACCATTTTATGAAAGAATTCTGGCCTTATTAAAACATGACAAACTCGGTCAGGAAATCTGGAGACCTGGCTGTGAAGGGGTGTGAACGCTTTCTAGCTATGGGGATGGGATGGTTGTTGACACTGAATCAATAACCTTATTGAAACAGAAGGTTAAAGGCTCCTGACAGTCTGATTCTTTGGGAAAAAACAAAGGTTCACCCGGTACATGGTGTTATAATTTACACTTCGTAAAGAGGCACCAACAGAAGGCCTTAGTTTAAATGACATCAAATAGAAACACCGGCCGTCACACCGTTTTTTATGTTAAACTTAGAACACCTACACAGGAGACATAATTCTGTAATACTACCAGCTGAGGTGACTAAGAATTGCATAGATCAACCTGGTTAAGGTGTTCTAATTTACAGTTTGTAAAGAGGCACAAACAGAAGGCCTTTGTACAATTGCCATCAAATAAATGCACCTGCTGTTACACCGTGTTTTATGGTGGGCTTAGAATACCTAGAGGATAGACATAATTCTGTATTGCTACCAGCTGAGGTGACATAGAATTGCAGGGGTCAGAAGAAAAATGACTAGAGATAATTAGCTTACATCAGCAGAAAACCTTAAAGGAATACCACTGGAAAAGGGTATAAATATTGAGCTCTCAGGTAGGATACTAGACACGCTGTAAAGGAGCAAAGTGATTCAGGGCTTCAGAGGCAGGCTCTGTAAGTCTACAACTCTTTGTACCTCGGGGATCAAAGGTACTGTACTGTATTTGATTTTGGTGGATATCCTGAATAAACTAACAACTGTAAAACTGTAGCGAAGTTAACATTTGAGAGTAAGGATCTCTGATAATAGAATTGTAAAATTTCACCTTTTGGAACTGTTAATGTTGCGATTGACTCACCAACTGTAAATTACATGTCGGTTCTTTGATAAATTTATATATGTTTAGAATTATCTCACATAATACTTCTGTATCAAACTCGCAAACTCAATCTCTGTACACTCTTTGGTGAGGAGTTGCAGAATTCTGGGGGAGTTTTCTGGACCCACATAATATCCGGAATGTTACAGTCTAGCTAAACTTATTAAAAGTGCTATCTGGAGGATGGTAACATTTTCAGGTTGTTCCTTTCCTTTAGGGAGAGATGGTCCAGACCTTTAGACCCAATTAAGTGTCTTTAGGATTCGGCTAACTCAAACTTTAGTTGAAAGTGAACGTCTGAGGAATACGCTTGATCTGGGGTAGCCCTAAAGGGGCTAGGACTAGTAATTATCCCTTCAGTTGGCACCCAACTTGTGTGTTAATGAGTTGATACAGAACCCTATACTTATATTTATATCTATATCCATCTTGTAGGTTGTTAAGTATTGAAGGAGTGTTTTACTGACAGTGGCACTAAGACCCAGATTTAAGTTTCTAGAGACGACAAGTCCCTGATCAGGCCTTGTAGAACTTAAATCGGAACTCCCTCAATATACCATTGAGGTCTAGAAATTTCTTATAAAGTTCATATTAAACCCTACCGAGGTTAGGTCCTGATGAAATGGCAAACACTGTAGGAATTGGCCAAGTCTTTTTATTAGGAAATTCAAACGATTGCTTTATTCAGGGAAATAATCCTATCCCTGTACCTCCACAGGGCCAAGTTTTAATTTTTGATGGATCGTTAATGACGATTAAAAAAGGGACATCCCAACAATCCTCAGCTGGGATGGGGATAATAGTAGGGATTTTTTGAGATTCCTATTCTTTTTATCCAGAAGAATTACTGTCCATACCCTTTGGCCATAAGACAGCGCAATATGCTGAAGCTGCAGCATTACGGTATGCTTTAGAAAAGGCAGACCCTATTAAACCCACATTACTCTGTAAGGATATTGACTATGGTAAAAGAGGATATAACTAAGATCTAGTTTTCTGGGAACAAACAAATTTTACCAATCATAAGGGTAAACCCATAAAACATAAGTCATTGTGGGAAGACATTCTCCATTCGAGGATGGAGAAACAGAATTGTCAATTGATTCATGTAAACGGGCATACCACAGGGACAGTACACTCAAAAGGAAACAGTCTTGCTGACGAACAAGCAAAATGTTCAGTCTGCATGATACCCCCTCGATAGGGGCCTGCTGATATTAGTGTAATCACTAGGGCAGAACGGCAGCTAATCAGGATGAGGAACTGATTCAGCTATTAGACCCAACAAAAGAGAATCCACCAGGATATCCACCAAAGTACTTTTACTCGGAAAACCCTACGGGTATTGTGCTAGTTAAGTTACCCAAGGGAAACCAAGAAGTACCCCCGAGACACAAACGAGAACAGCTTGTAAAAGAAGCTCACGAGGGCATAGGTCAAGCACAATGTGGTGCCAGAACAACATTCTGCAAATTGACTCCCTTATATTGGTGGCTTAAGGCCTGTAAAACATACGTGGCAAATTGTGAGCCATGCAATTTAACCAATAAGTCATCACTAATTAAGCCACCACCATTGGCTCCTGTGAAAGCTGCTGAGCCAATGGGAAAATTCTTTATTGACTTTATTGGACCACTTCCCCCGGCTTTGGGATACAGACATGTTCTCGTTTGTGTAGATGGATGCACTTCCTTCTGCTGGCTGGTCCCCACAAAAACTGTTTTGGAAAACGCACTCGCCAATGCTATTACTGACATAATTACTGTAGCTGGTGCATCCAAAATCTTACACTCCATTAAAGGCAGAGCCTTTGTCTCCAAGGCCTTCAAAGACTATTGTGAACAAAGGGGGATTGGGTTAGAGCACAGCACGCCACGTCATCTGCAATCAGCGGGGCTGGTGGAACGTAAAAACCAGGAAGTAAAAAAGCTATTGCTCAAACTGTTGAGAATCAGGGGAAATAAGTGGACCACCATCATTCCGGAAGTGCAGCTATCACTTAATAATGTGCCCGCATCTGCATCAGGGACAGTGTCCCCTAAAACTCCATATTATCTGATGTATGGGGTTGAGATGCATACACCACTTACCCATGGTTCTTTTATTGCCTCTACACTCTCTGATTCCTTGACCCAACAGTGAGAGTTAGATTTAAAAAAAGAAGTAACAAAGTAGATTCATCAAATTGATCAGAGGATAAGGGAGGCAAATAGGCAGGAAAAATTGACAAACAAAGCATGGCAACGCACAGCAGGAGAATGGGTACAGGAAAAGAAGTTTGAGCAAAAACCTAGTTTAAGACCGAAGTGGAAAAAACCTGTTCAAATACATTCTGTTATTAACGAAAGAACAGTTAAAATACATATTAATCAGCCAAATGGCAAGCATATTCTTAAAACTGTCTCCATAGACAATCTCAAAAGATGTCCTGCGGGATACCGAAATGGAGGAACAATACAAGGTGCAGTCGTACACTGTCTTCCAAGACCCAGCTTGGAGCACGACACAGGAAATGGATGCGATCGAATTACTAACGACGGTCAGCCAGACGGTGTTGCCGACTCCTACACACTGCTTGGCAACGCCTCAGGAATTGGATTCGCAAAAAGCCACAACCAAAACAAGTAAAGATCAACGAGTTACTTCAACGAAGGAGGAAAACACTGCGGATGAAGAAGGAATCAACTGAGCTCCTGGTAAGGCCTTTACGAAAACAAGAATCTGTACACACGCTGGATCATAGAAACATAGAAACATAGAATCTAGGAGCAGGAGTAGGCCATTCGGCCCGTCGAGCCTGCACCACCATTCAATACGATCATGGCTGATCATTCAAATCCAGTACCCTGTCCCTGCTTTAATCCCCACAGTACACATATCCCACCCGACCCCCGTAACCCCACGTATTTAATTCTCCCTAACATATCCCATCCTATCCCCATAACCCCACATATTTAATCCCCCCCTAACACTAAGGGTCAATTTATCATAGCCAAATCAACCTAACCCACACATTTTTGGACAGTGGGAGGAAACCGGAGCACCCGGAGGAAACCCACGCAGACACGGGGAGAATGTGCAAACTCCACACAGACAGTCACCCGAGGTCAGATTCGAACCCGGGTCTCTGGCGCTATGAGGCACCAGTGCTAACCACTATGCCACCGTGTTACCCTTGACTCATATGAATAACTCACCTCTACGGAACGTACATCTGCCAATTGGACATTCTAAATACATGTTGTTTTGCTAATTGCATGACAATGTACCTATCATCCTTTTAATTTGTGTTCAATTTAAAATAAGGCACAACATTGTCCTGGGATGACTTAAAAGGAATTTTCATGTAGCACATGATTAGGCTCTTGTGAATCTTGTGAAATTAATGTGCTATTGTAACCTTATTAGTAACATTGACCAAACTCTGTCTTGATGTTCGAGTTCATTATATGGTCAAGAGGTGGGTGAGAAGGAATAAGCCATATAACCTATTCAGGAAAATACACCATTCTATGAAAGAATTCTGGCCTTATTAAAACATGACAAAACCTAACAATGGAGAAGCTGTAACAGCATTGAGGCTATTGAGATTCGATAGTCGTTGACTCTGAATCAATAACCTTATTGAAACAGAAGGTTAAAGGCTCCCGACAGTCTGAATCTTTCAGAACAAGACAATGGTTCACCCTGGTTAAGGTGTTCTAATTTACACTTTGTAAAGAAGCACAAACATATGCCTTCGTAAAATAATATCAAGTAAAAGAAACACCTGCCGTCACATCGTTTTTATGGTAAGCTTAGGACACCTAGAGGAGAGGCATAATTCTTAATGCTAATGTAAGAATTGCAGAAGTCAGCAGAAAAATGACTAGAGATAATTAGCTTACATCAGCAGAAAACCTTAAAGGGAATACCACTGGAAAAGGGTATAAATATTGAACTCTCAAATAGGATAATAGACTCTCTGTAAAGGGGCAAAGCGATTCTCGGCTTCAGAGACAGCTCTGTAAGTTTACAACTCTTTGTATCTCGGGGATCAACGGTACTGTATTTGATTTTGGTGGATATCCTGAATAAGACTAGGAACTGTAAAACTGTAGCAAAGTTAAGAAGTGAGAGTAAGGATCTCTGATAATAAGATTGTAAAGCTTTCTCTTTTTGGAACTGTTAATGTTGTGATTGACACACCAACTGTAAATTACAGATCGGTTCTTTAATAAATCTATGGGGGAAAAATTCAGCATCGCCCCGTTTGGGGCGCCATTATTGGCCGTGCGCAAAGTTTAGCGCCTGGTGCTAATTATCGCCTCCGACTGCAAACTTGACTTTTATCGCCCCCGGAGTTGATTGGAGGGCTAAATCAGGCGCTACACACTTCTCTTAAGGCGCAAAGGCCGAGGAGCAATGCGCTAACTCAGAGCACGGGCGCAGCGCAGGTGCTGTCTGTTAGCGATGGAACACAGACACACTGGCGCCGGCCAGTTTTTGAAGGGGAGGGTCGATCTTGCTCTCCAGCCACACCCTGCTCATTGGAGCCTTGAATCTCGGCCTGGAGAGACCTGTGCCTAAATCTTCCAGGAAAGGACTATGAAGAGGGTGAGAGAACGAGCTTAACGCTTCAGCGAGCGGGCCTTGGATGCTCTGGTTGGCACGGTGGAGCGCAGAAGATCAATACTGTACCCAGAGAGTGGCAGGAGGCCTTTGCCGCGTGAGTACAGAAGAGTGTGGAGGGAGGTGGCTCAGAGCATCTCCTCCAGGAGCATGGTGCCCAGGACCCATATTCAATGTCGAAAAAGTTCAACGACCTCACTCGGGTTGTCAGGGTGAGTGTCATTTTTTCAAAACCTCTCCATCCCTCCATCTCAACCTCACTCTATGGCCAGAGGTTCTTAAAACCCCAATGCCCAACACTCATCCAACACCTATGGCCCTCTCATGAAACACAGAAGCACATTCCACACTTTGCATACAGTAAGGGCTATTCACCTATGGGAGGCACATCAGGCAAGACCATGTCTGCATACAGTAAGGGCTATTCACCTATGGGAGGCACATCAGGCAAGACCATGTCTGTATACAGTAAGGGCTATTCACCTATGGGAGGTACATCAGGCAGGACCATGGCTGTATATTTACTCAGACGCCGTCCTTTTTCTTGCAGGTCAAGCTATCTCATAATAGGAGACAGCAGCAACGGACGGGTGGAGGGCGGCCTCAGCTGCAAACCCTCAGCGATCTTGAGGCGCGCGTCCACAGGATTGTGGCAAGTCGGGTGATCGGTCCCGTCGCCACTGGAGACGCCGACCCCGTTCTGGACAGCAATGGTAAGGTCATCACCTTTTTGTCCTGTCTCCTTCCACTTGTCCCTCACAACACCAGCCTTTGACACTTTCAATTCAACTTACTAAATCGCTGCACTCATTCCTCCCTTACTGCCCCCCTGTCCTCACACTAAAGCCAATCTTGTACCTCCCTGCTTTCAGATGGTGATTCACCAGCTGAGGAGACGGGCCCTCAAGCTGCCAGTGGGAGTGAAGCTGCAGGCGAGGAGGAAGATGAAGCCGGAGCATCAGCGCCACCCTCTCCCGAGGAAGCCCATGCCCACACTGGGAACACGCCTTCCCTGGAGGGGAGCAGGGGGGAAGGGTCTGATGAGGGTGAAGCTCCAGGACCCAGCAGGCTGCAGCAACGCGATGGGGGTAGGGAAGCTCAGGGGCCTTCTCCCCGGAGGGAGAGTATGCCAGTGAGTCCTGCTGCACTTGACGCAGAGGAGGAGCGGCTGATCACTGAAATGGACACCCAGGTGGTGGACATGCACACTGAGCTCTTGGGTGCAGTGGGAAGGGTGCCCGAATGCATTGAATCACTGGCAAGGAGTGTGGAGCACTTCGCTGTAGCACAGGCGGATGCCACGCAAATGTTTAGTGTAGCAATTCAGGCACTGGCTGCCATGACCCCATCTCTGACAGCTCTCATGCAGACTCACATTGAGGCCACGCGAGCACTGACTGCTGCCATCCTCGATGGTTCGTACACATTTCCCCGGGGCTCTCACCGTGCCGCAGCAGCCCAGCAATCTGTGCTCCAGCCCATTGCTCCGGATGCTGAAGTGCTGCCCCGTGGGAGTGCCAGTGTGTCGGTCGAGCAGGGAGTTGCTGTCCTTTCTCAAGATGACAGCATTCCTGCTGCCACCACTGTCACTTCTCCACTGCACTTGCCACCGCCTGTAGGACAGACTGCTGCCGCCCATGCAGAGTTGGTGCAGTCTGCAGTCGGGCCCTCCAGGCTCAGAGCTGGTCGAGGCCGTCCTTCAAAGGCTTCTGCAGTCTCAGGTTCTGACAATCAGCAGCCTTCCAGCAGACTTGCTGCAGCCACTGGGGTCCCATTGCGGAGGAGCAGTAGGGTGGGAAGGGGGGAAGTGCGCAAGGAAAGGAGATCACCCTCGAAGGGCAAAAAGTAGGAGGTGTGACAAAATGTTGGTCATTTTTTTATTAAAGGTCGAGGTTCGTGGTCAGACGTTTGTTTAGTGTTTTGGACATTATCTCCAGGTTGTGAGAACCAGTTATGTTAATGACTGTTTTTTTGTCTTTCTTTCTATGAGTTTGTCATGAAGAAATGACACACACAGAGTTTGGCCAGCTTAGGGGATGCGGGTTGGTTTCATTCATGTTGTTCTCAATGGCAGAAGCCATTTCCTCAGCAGGGGCCTAGAAGCGGCTTGCTATCAGCCGTTGATGGATGGCCCTTCCAGTTTCTACATTGTAGGCCTCCCTCCCGCCTTGGTGCTGCTGCTGATCATCCTCCTCCTCTTCCTCCTCCTCTTCCTGCTCCTCCTCTGGTGGTGCTCCAAGGCCTGGTGGCATTGGCTGGGTCCTGAGGATTGCCAGGTTATGCAGCATGCAGCACACAACTACGAAGTGGGAAACTCGCTCAGGCGAGTACTGCAGGGCTCCTCCAGAATGGTCCAGACAGCGGAACCGTTGCTTGAGCATGCCGATTGTGTGCTCAACGATGTTCCTGGTAGCTTGATGGCTCTCGTTGTACTGCAGCTCAGCAGGGGTGTTGGGCGTACGGAGTGGTGTCATCAGCCAGGTGCTCAGTGGATATCCTTGTCCCCGAGAAGCCAACCAACTGGCTGATGCGGTGCCTGGAAAAGTTCTGCCACAGTAGTCTGGCGCAGGATGAATGCATCGTGGCTGCTGCCAGGATAGTGGTCATTGACAGTGAGTATCAGCTGTCTGTGGTCACAGACCAGCTGAACGTTTAAGGAATGGAACCCCTTTCTGTTGCGGAAATCCTCGGCATTCTCATGCGGAGCACGCAAAGCCACATGCGTGCAGTCAATGGCGCCCTGCACCATGGGGAAGCCCACTATCCCAGCAAAGCCCATTGCGCGTTCTTGCTGCTTGTCCGGGGTCATGGGGAAAGAGATGTACTCTCGTCTCCTTTTAAAGAGGGCATCTGTGACCTGACGGATGCAGCAATGCACCGCGAACTGGGAGATATTGGCGATGTCCCCAGTAGCTGATTGAAATGAGCCAGTGGCATAAAAGTTCAGAGCCACTGTGATCTTCACTGCCACCAACAGAGATGTTCTGGACCTCAGTTGAGGCTGCAGATCTGGCTGCAGCAGGTGGCAGAGCTCAGTGACTAGCTCCTTGCAGAAGTGCAGCCTTCGCAAACACTGCTCATCAGACATATTAATATATGAGAATTGTCGGTGATATACCCTGGGAGGGTGAGGTCTCCTGTACTGAGGCATGTTGGCCCTCCTCCGTCTGGCAATGATTGCCACTCTCTCTCTCTGCGTCTCTGTGTCCTCCGATTCTGGTGGCGCAGGACCACGCCCCCAATCAGTGCAGCCCCCATAGTTTCTTGGCAATCAAAGTTATGAATCTCAAGTACCTGCAAAGTTATGATCAGTAGCCAAAACTACCTCACACAGCGTTGACTCAATGCAGAAGTCTCTCTTTCTCTCTCTCTGAATCTCTCTCTCTCTCTCTCAGAACGAGTGGTGCAAAAATGTCGACCACAGAGAAAGACAGGAAGAGGCCCCCTTTAAATAGTGCCCCCCCAGCCCCAAAGCGACTGGGGAGCATTCCAGTCTTCCAGTCGTTGGTTGCGCCAGGCGGAAAGGATGGGGGCGCCACTCAATTTCCGCTCCGGGGCGCTACAAGGGCGTTGCACCCTCGTATGATGTCACGATCTGCGTGCGCAGGAGATCGGGGCGGTAATGTTTAGCGTCGCTGCAAAATGTCTAATTAATTTCCCAAGCGGCACAAACATCGCTGCGCCCAGACGCTAGTTGCTTTGCGCCCCATTAGCGCCGTCTTAAGGAGCTAACGGGAGGCGCAACCAACTGAATTTTTCCCCGTATATGTTTTTAGAATTGTCTCACATAAGACTTCTGCATCAAACTCGCAAAATCAATCTCTGTACACTCTTTGGTGAGGAGTTGCAGAATTCTGGGGGAGTTTTCCGGACCCTCATTATTTCCGGAAGGTTACAGTCTAGCTAAACTTATTAAAAGTGCTATCTGGAGGACGGTAACATTTTCAGGTTGTTCCTTTCCTTTAGGGAGAGATGGTCCAGACCTTTAGACCCAATTAAGCATCTTTAGGATTCGGCTACCTCAAACTTTAGTTGAAAGTGAACGTCTGGGGAATAAGCCTGATCTGGGGTAGCCCTAAAGGGGCTAGGACTAGTAATAATCCCTTCGCAGGGAGGTGGGGTTGCGATATCATTTGGGAATCACAGGGGTGATGGGTGAACGGGACTTGGTGCGAGCTAGAACACGGGCAGCAGAGGTTTGGATGACCTCAATTTTACGTAGGGTAGAATGTGGGAGGCCAGCCAGGAGTGCATTGGAAGAGTCAAGTCTAAAGGTAACAAAGGCATGGGTGAGGGTTTCAGCAGCAGATGAGCTGGAGCAGGGGTGGAGTCGGGCGATGTTATGGAGTTTGAAATAGGCGGTCTTAGTGATGCCACGGATATGTGGTCGGAAGCTACTCTCAGGGTAAAATACTTTGAGGAAATATCTGGTCTTCCAATACTGGATGTCGGACAGTCTGACAATTTAGAGACAGTGGACAATTTAGAGATAGCACACCACGATCGCGCTGGAGACCCTCACTGGCTAGTACTGAAGAGCACCGTCAGATCTGTCCAAGCACCTGAAGTGCACCTTGAGCATGCTGATTGCTTGCTCGATGACGCATCTGGTTGTCACGGCATTCGTTCTACCACTTTTTGGCTTCTCCGGTTGGGTTTCTCACAGGTGTCATCAGCCTAGTTTGAAGGGGGTATCCTTTGTCTCCTAGCAGCCACGCTTTGAGTCTGCTTCCAGGTCCAAAGAGGTTGTGGACTGCCACAGGGGGAAAGCATCATGGCAGCTCCCCGGGAATCTGGCGCACAGCTGTACAAACCTTTACTTGTAGTTGCACATTAGCTGCACGTTGATGGAATGGAACCCCTTGCAGTTTGCGAATATTCCTGACTGATCGGAGGGTGCGTGGATTGCCATGTGTCTGCAGTCGATGACGCCCTGCACCTCTGGGAAGCCAGCCAGATGCAAACCCGAGAACTCACTCATTCTGACGAGTGTCATCATCGGCTAGCCCTGGAAAACAATCCATCACTGACCTGCCTTATGTATTTATGTGCAGCCGACCGGGAGATCCTGGATATGTCTCCGGCAGAGCCCTGGAAGGATCCAGAGGCAAAACAGCTGAGGGCAGTGGTGATTTTCACAGCCACTGGTTAGGCGTAGCCACTAGGCCCAGCAGGGAAGAGGTCTTCTTCTAGGAGGCTGCTGCTGTCTGCCACCACCTGACTTGACCACCTCAGCCTCTGGAAGCACTGCTGTTCCGACAGGTCAAGGAAGCTCAGCCTCTGCTTGTACACCCTGTTACTCAGGTAGTGCCTCCTGCAAGCTTGACCCCTCCACTGACCACCTGCAGATCTCTGCACAGTGGGCTGTTGGTGTTGGTGCTGCTGATGGTCATATTGCTCCTCGTCTGAGGCACAATTTAAGGCAGGCATGGCACCACCCATCTTGATCTTTAGTGTCAGTACCTCCAAAATGCAGAAATTAGCGTCTCACCACATGTAGCCTCGACAAACCCTTTCCCAGTGATGGGAAAGAAAGCAGCTGTGAGCACTGAGTATTTACTGGAGTAGTTGCCTGACTTTGAATGAGCCCCATGAATTGCCGTTGTGATCTCACCTTGGTGTCAATGGTGAGTTTCAGGAAGCCTGCTGTTAAATTTAAATACCGGTTGAAATATCCCTGCAATGCAGTGATTAACATAATCAAATCGCTAACCCCCCTCTCCCGAGAGGGATTACACACACACAGCTGAATGCGCTCGAGTTAAACCTGGAAGTTGGCGTGTTGGAGCCAGCTTCCGGACAGGATCACATTTTCGTCATCTTTAACCCCCCACCCGCACCTAAACTTGCGCGCTGGTCCATGTTAAAATTCCCACCTATATTTCAAAAAGTAGCCGCTGGCTCTAAAAAGGGTCCTGAAAGGCGCTATAGGGAAAAAGGAAGAACCATTAGAACGCTGTGATCAGCAATCCCGACAAATATACCAGAGAAATCCTTCACCTTAACTGTCTGGGGTTTATCAAAATTGAGAGGTCGCACAACACCAGGTTATAGTCCAACAGTTTTATTTGAAATCACAAGCTTTCGGAGCTATCGATCGCCCCTTCTGAGGAAGGGGCGATCGATAGCTCCGAAAGCTTGTGATTTCAAATAAAACTGTTGGACTATAACCTGGTGTTGTGCGACCTCTCAATTTTGTCCACCCCAGTCGAACACCGGCATCTCCGCATCATGGGGTTTATCACCCAGGTTAAGTCTAAGAGAGACTGATGCCTGAGTTGGGCTCATTGATCTGTCTGGGGTTTATCACCCAGGTTAAGTCTAAGAGTGACTGATGCCTGAGTTGGGCTCATTGAACTTTCTTACATCACCCAGTTCATATTGAATTCACGTTTAACTTACTCACCTCTACCTCAGATATCCACAATATGCTGAATGAATGCATTAACCCTGTCTCACCAAATCTTCAAAGAAGTCAGACAGCAAGTCATGCACTAACAATTGTTTATTAACTTCAAACACATACTTAACAATACTTACACATTGAGAATACAAACAATCAGTCGATATAAGTGTAGACAGGGTCACCTCGCTATTTGAATAACAGAGATTACACAGACAGTTCAGTGCATCACCACAATTTAGCATTAATTGGTTCTCAAATTTTAGTGGAAATTCGTGTCTGAGGCTGGTATAACTTGAGAGATTAATTTAGGATTAGATTCCTTTGAGAGCTGAAAAGTTAACAGCATGAGATAGCCAGTCTGTTGAATAGATTAGAGTCTATGCACCTATGGATAGCAATGTTCCAGAGCTTATACGAGCTTATCCTTGTGGTTGAGTTGACTGATCGGCTTCCTTTGGACGATGATGACGGTTTGTAGGATGTCGAGTAATGGACCTCTCTCCGTAGAGAGTTTATCCGTTCCCCTGGGATCCTCGGAATCCACCTTGTGCACAAGTGACTGTATGTGGACTAGCTGGTGTAAGATCTTAATGATCTCTGAGTTCTCGGACAAGACACCAATAGGCAGCAGCCAGTATGTTTGAGCAATAGATCAAGATTTATTAAGCTTACAGCGTAATTAATACTTAATGGGCCAAAAATTGATCCCGCGACGCGAGAGTACGCACTGCGTACTCTCGCGTATTCTCTCTCCAATTGCCGGTTTTCTGCATGCCCTGCGCATGCGCTGAAAACCGGCACTTGGTCTTTGGAAAAGGGGGCGGTTCCTCGGTGCATCGCGTGCGCGCTACAGGCTGCGCGCACGCTGTGCACTTCGTGCTTTGGACGCGCAGGTAAGGACGGAAAATTTTAGAAATGGAAAAAGGAGGAGTAAGACCCACTTTTAACAAGGTAAGTAGTGAATTAAGTATTTTTTTGAATTTTTTTTAACAGGTATATCTTTTTTAGAGACTTTAAAGACAGGTAAGTTTATTTTTATAACTTTTTAAAAGATTTTAAATTTTTTCAAAAATTTAATTTTTTATTTAAAATGGTTAATTTATTTAACTATACTTATTTTATTAATGTGATGGTTTTTAAAAAAAATTTAATTGAGGTTTAGCTGTTATTTTGGGGGGTGTAAGATTCATAGCTTTCACAGCACGTATGTGAAACTTATGAATGGAAGATGGTGTGCTGCCATTGGCTCTAACTGAGTCACGTGATCCCACAGCTCGCACGAATTCACTACGCCGGTGGGATACGCAAGCACTGCCCAGCTGATGTCTGGAACATCAAGTTCGTGCGAGCTGGATCTGAAAAAGCCAACGCGGAGTGAGAGATCGCGCCTGCTCCTTACCCCCGCGGGAACAGAGCGAGATCAATTTCTGGGCCAATATTAGGCAACAGTTTTAATGAGTTGCTCACAGCCCTAGGTCTCTGGAACCTTTTGGACACAGATGACGTCGTCTTAATTCTGTTCCTTTGTCCTCGCAGTACGTCTGTGTGAAGTTGTTCTTTGAGTATCGAGGTTTTAACCCTTTTCTTATCAACAGTTTGTTTTGCCAGTGTCCATATATGGTCTTTAAAAAAATCACCTTCTTTAATTGGTTCTAATGGTCAAAATACCATTAACACTCAGACTAAGGTAGCATCCCGCCTTTCCAGTATTTTTCCGTCAACCCTATCCTGCTGTCTTGTTATCTTGTTTATAGCTTTTCACCCCATTGGAATTTACTTTATCTCTCATAGCCTCCCTGGTACAAGGCCTTTATACCAAGGGCCCAGATCATTTCAGCGCTGTTTCAATTGTCTTGAGGTATCCAGACTATCTCACTTTAATCTACCAGATAAATACCTTAACTTCCATGATCTCTCTCATTTTATTGGAATTTATACTAATTATCCTTCAAATATTGTTGCAATTAGTTTTGTTAAGTGAATTCTAAGTTCTAAGTGGGCAACACGGTGGCATAGTGGTTAGCACTGTTGCCTCACAGCGCCAGGGACCCGGGTTCGAATCCGGCCTCGGGTGACTGTCTGTGTGGAGTTTGCACATTCTCCCCGTGTCTGCGTGGGTTTCCTCCGGGTGCTCCGGTTTCCTCCCACAGTCCAAAGATGTGCGGGTTAGGTTGATTTGGCTATGATAAATTGACCCTTAGTGTTAGGGGGATTAAATACATGGGGATAGGGTTGGATATGTGTCGGTGCAGGCTCGATGGGCCGAAATCGCCTCTATCTGCACTGTGGGGATTGTGTGATTCTATTCAGCATTATAATATGTTTTTTTTAAGCAATTTGACCTTCACTTGCAGCCTGTTGCTTCTTGTTATCAAAGATTAGTCAAAACTGCGTTTGGCTGTCTCCGCAGCTGCATTCTGAACAAGTCTTAGCTGTTTAGTTACTCAGGAGTAATTGAGGGGAATGGAGCACTTTTCAAATGAGGTTTTATCCCCCTTTTCTTTATAGGACTGGGTGCTAACTATGACACGCACAGGGGCCGACCGCCTATCCTCATGGATGGAGGACACCCCGAGGTCTCCTCAACCATCATGTCGGCCGTGCTGATATGTCTTGCCTTCTAGTGCGTCCCCGTCTATCCTTTCTCCTCCGCCCGCTGCTCCTATTGCTGCATCATAGGATCTGGCAGTAACGGCCCTGATCTGACCCCTTACTCAAATTCAATTCACTGTTCCGGTGTTCCAATTCTGCCCCGCCTGGGGTATCCTCTGTTTCTTCTATCTTTCCTGATCTTACCCCGCCTGGGGTCTCCTCAACATTGCTTCGAATCTTCTCTTTTGGTGTGAATATTATTTGTTAGTGCTGGTTAGTCATAGGCATGAATATACAATCGGCTTATGTATCAAAGTCTTACTACATAGGTTACATATATCAAATACACTATCATTACAAGCTGGAGAACTACCAGAGCATGTGAAATAATACGACCCTAAGTGGGTGCTGATATATTAAGCCCAATATCCCACCAGTGTGAGTTGTCCCCTATGCTGTCAATTTCAATATCCATTCTCGAGTTGTCTTGCTCCAAAACATAAAAATGCTTTAGGGAGGAGTTCAGTCACATCATGAGCTCACTGAAACCCTCAAACAACAGGGGAATGTAGCATCCGAATTGTGCCACATAATTGGGCAGCTCATACTTAAGTATCTCATTTACTGTCAGTTTCACTTGAGCATAGGTTTTGATATTGAGTAAAATGTGTTGATTGATGGGACAGGTCCTGTTAGACCCATAAAGCATGGTAGTTGCGGTAGTAGTGACACAGGAGGCACCACCAAAACCACCTCATACTGGATTCGTACTGGTTTTTCCCACGCTCTGTTACCGACAAAACACAATTATTGCAGTCACAGTTAAATTCAGTCTTACAATCATTTCAAGCGACATTACAGTTTAACATCTAATCAACAAATCATGGACTTAAAAGATTCTCCAGATCTGTTTTACTCTTATCCATCTTGTGGATAATTCTTACTAAACATGATTTCTCCTTAGCCCTCAATTGTCCCAATCCAGATTCCATGTAACTCTCCACTTCAACTTCAATTTCCATCCCTCTAACAGGTACCAGTGTGTTTAACTCTATTCTGATTGTTTCATTAATTAGATAGTTTCTCGATGGAGTATGTGTCAATGCTTTAAAAGTTGTCTCACTCTCCTGAGCCACATTAACCATTTCATGTCTTGCTGTTGTCAAGTAACTGAGCATGTCTGAGACCCGTTCTTCAGTGCAAATTCACCATGCATTTGCGGATGGTAATTGCTTCATACGTAACAAATCACATTTGCACACTCATATCGGTATCTCCATATCGTGCCACACGTGCCATCCGATACAAGCCTTTCTCGGGCTTTCAGGTATCAAAAGATTGTAATCGTCTGGAGATCTTTGCTAATCTTCCTCTGCCTGGTTCTGATGTTTAGGGTAGAGGCCGGACTATCAAATTCAGTTTTCTTAAAAAGTTCATTATAGGCAGCAACACAAATGTCTCCAAGAGAAAGCTATCAATTTACTATTCTTAACTACACTTTCCTGACTTTCACTCGAAAGTTTGGAAAATTCCCATTTGGTGGTGTAATTCTCCTGTTTCTATCTCACACCCTCAATCACTTCCTCTCTCCATTTTACACATCCCATTATACCATTCATATCTCATTCATGAGCCCTGGAGGAACTTTACTGTCCAGTACAATATTTAAGATTGAAAACATTGATCAAACATTCTCACTTGTTCCAAGTTATTAACACTTTTTATTTATCATTATTTTAGAGGATCTTTTATTTTCCCAAAAGTAACCCAATATATAGTCCATTTTGTTATTTCAAAATTATCCCAAAATCCAAACAGCAGTATTGTTGAACTGACAGGTTTTCTCAATGTTCAATTTCATTTCTATTAATTTATCTTATCAATTCCAATTTCAGAAACAAGTGATTCCCAGGCTAGGTGGCTTACACAGTGTTTTAACATTAGAGACAGAAGTGCTGCAATTAGTTTACAAGGTAACTTCCATATAACAAAAGAAAGAAGAGACTCCATTGTGACCCTGCTTACAGCCCAAGGGGTTAATTTATCAAATCATAATTTTTCTTCTGTCACTCTGGGGAAATGTTAAATTAAAATTAAGAAACTTAAATTTAATAATGTCCAATATCTTTAAATTTCATACTAAAGTTGTTTCTTGGTGAACTTAAACAGCTGTCAGTGGAAAGGGTTAACTCCTTTGCAGGTTTTAAGAAGGTGGAGCGAAACATTGTCAGGCGCACGCAATTGCGTCACTTCACGTAAATTACAAAAAACTTTCCCAATCTAAAAGGACAGTTGTGTTTTCACACTTTAACTAAACACGAACAGAACAGATAAAACAAAACAAAATAGCACATCCTTGCAGAAAACAGTAAATTACGTCATATTTCTTATTGTCCTTTCTTCAGATGCCTTTCCAAAATACTGTAAAAACATTGAATATAACTGGAGAAAAATTAGTTTTTCACATTTAAACAAATCAAATCAAACTGCTTTGGAAAATTCCACCATAGCAACCGCGACTCCAAGGTTAAATCTTAGACTGAAACTTAAGCTTTTTTTAAACAAACTTTTTGTTGTTCTTCTCAGTTTTTACACACCAGCTTAACTTAAATTGTAGTTCAAAGTATTTTTTCCAATTCTTGGGGCACAATCTTATTCGCACATTCTTAAAACTTCCAAAATCCAAGACGAGACAAAAGTTGAAGTTATACATATATGATTCTCATCTACTAAATATCTTTAAATATCAGCCTTTCCTACACGGGCTTAAATCTCACCATCCTTGATCTCAGCAAACATATCTGTTTAGGTGACACACATATCTCTGCCTGTAACTGGCTGGCAAAACCGCACAATCTGACTTCTATCAGCTCTTCCTCTTTGACTTGGCTGCACTTTCGCCTTCCTTACATGCTTGGTAAAGATTACTAAAGAAGAGACTAGAGAGGAGAGGAGCAAAGAAAATCCACCATTAGTAAGGCATGTTTTATTTATATGTACAAGTTTTCATGGTTTTAATCAGTTTCAGTCCCTTGGATTTCCCAGCATTCAGTTTAATTGCTGATTCCATTTGGAGGACACATTTCGGGGATTTAAAAAGGCATTTTCCCAGCAAACCCTGATGAGACCTTCCAGGCAACTCACAAGGCGTTGCCCTACAAGAGCATACAATCCGTAAAAGTCATTCAATTGCAGACATGATCTAAGGGGGTTTAAGGGAAAGCTGTATCAGTACATGAGGGAGAAAGGAATAGAAGGATATGCTGGTGGGGTGAGATGAAGTAGGGGTGAGAGGAGGCTGGTGTGGAGCATAAACCCTGGCATGGAGCAGTTGGGTGCAATGGCCTGTTTCTGTGCTGTAAATTCGATGTAATTCTCTGTAAAGACATGTTACTGGCTAGGAAATTTACATCTGTAACACATTCTCAGTCCCTTGGCCTGCCTTAATTACACTCAATGTTTTACTCAGCTTTACAGACACACAGAGAGTTGGTATTTAACTCCCGGGTGGGAGTGCACCAATGTGGCCGGTGTGCCGTGCCGTGCCGTGCCGGTCCGGCAGTGGCTGCGGGCAGCATCGGTCAGATTTAATGGCCAGGCCTCATTAGCAAACCGCGATCTGACTTCCCGACGGCCGGCGGTGAGCGGCTGTCCGGCAGTTAAAATATGGCGGCAAGCGACCTCTGCCGTGGAGCCACAGGAACGGTCCCCGGCACAAGGAGGGGAATCGCGGTCGGGGGGAGAGGGGGGCGGAGGGGGCCCCTTGGTAACTTACCTTGCTGGGCTGCTTCAGGCCCTGGCTACTGTTCCTGGCAGCTTTTGCAAGGTGAGGAATCCATCACTGCTCCCCCGCTCCAGCCTCAGGTTAAAATGGTAGATCGGGCCTTGATGACATCATCGCAGCCCAATCTGCATATTTAAAGACCCACACCGGCTTCGGACAGATGTCCTTGCACTCTGCAATTTAAAGATGTAGTCGGACAGATCTTGGCAGGAGAGGAGTGGGAAAGTCCCCACTCCATTTTAACTACACCCCTGGCCTGGTTTTCACCTAATGGTGGGGGCTGGAGTTAAAATCGACCCAATCAGTTCACAAAGTTACTTTTCTTTAATACTCTTCAAAGCTACTGTTTGTGGGTCGGGACAGATGTTCCAGCTGCCTTGCTTCCTATTCCTCTGCTAACTAGTGCTGCAGATAGCAATAGACAGCAGAGAGGAGAGATTCTCTTGTCCCTCTCTCCAAACTTGCCTCTAATTCCCTCTCTTTACTTCTCTCTCTCGGAAAGGCTTTAGTGCATTTGCAGAGGCAGCAGAGTCTCTCACTGGCTTCCTAACCACACATGAGCTTGGAGAATGAGTGTCAGTCAGCTGAATCAGACTGGTCCAGTGTCCACAGATGCCCATTGTCCAGCAGGAGACACTGGGCAGTGATCAGGAACACGAACACTGGCTGATCTGCAGCTCCCTTGCTCGGAGATACTCAGCGCAGTTTTAACACCCCACTGCTGTCTGAATGGGAACAGCTGCCAACACATTCTAAGGGGGAGAATTTCCACACAGTGACTTGTGCACCTGGCAACACCCAACGGATAAAGATTAGCACCCGCCAGTAGTCAGGAGGGGTTTGCACGAGGGTCTCTCAGGGTCAGCTCATTGGAGCAGAGATTGAAAGAAAGAAGAAAAAGACTTGCATTTCTATAGCGCCTTTCACGACCTCAGGACTTCCCAAAGCGCTTTACAGCCAATGAAATACTATTGAAGTGTAGTCACTGTTGTAATGTGGGAAATGTTACATCCCCTGTAAAACGGGTACGAGAGATGGGCAAGGATTTCACCTCTCGGTGTGAGGAGCCATTGATCTCTCGCTGACCCTGCTCCGTTGCTGTAAGTGACAGGGGTGTGCAGCAATAATTATCCTCCCCCCACGCCAGGTGGGATTCCAGGTGTCGGTGGGAATCCCATTGGGAGCCCGCCAAAATGATGATAATTAGTTTAATACAAGAAAATGCACTGGGGGTCAGTGTTAATGGGGCGTGTGCAGAAACAGCCATGCTAACTTTATGGCATGTTTGTCACCAAAAGCAGAAAATGCTGCCCAAGATCTTGAAATCTGAGTTAGGAAGTGAATGGAGGTTGAGGAGATAACTTAGTGGGGTTTATTCTCCAATTGTTCAAGTACAAACATGTAGCATGCCCAAAGTAACGACCTCTGGCTGCTACTTTTAGGCAGGCATTAGCCTAAGCATTCATATCTGTCCCTCGGAAAATATGCTTCACTATGTCCAAAAGAAAAGTTAGCTTCAAGGGCAGAATGGGAGACAGAAATAAGAAGGCATTGATCACATCAGTAGCCTATTGTGATAGTAAAGGGTCTCACTCAGTACAGCGCAAAACTGCAACAGCCACTCTGTTCCTTGTCATTAGTACCATTCACTGAGACCTGCATCAGAGCAACCAATTGCTTTCATATTACTCCTGAGAGATTTCAACATTTCAACAGCATTCGTTTCCAGACACAATGCCTCTCCACCTTGCCGGCTAGGCAGATGTGAAATATGTAAGACTAAATCATCCACAACAGTGAGCAGTGCTTCCAGGTGCAAGAACTTCTCACTGCGGAACTTTAACACTTCCACTTTACCAGCCAGTTCATTCAGAACCGTCGTGACACATTTCAGCTTGGTGTCTGTTTCAAAGAGTTTTTCAAGCAACTCTTGCTGACTTTTTAGTTCGTTGTCCACAGCTTGTATTTTCTTTTCAATCTGGATAATTTCATCCCTTTTTTTTTCTATGCTGGAGTTACAGTCTCTCAAATCTGACGAGCATCTTGAAACATGCGTCTCCATTGAGCACACGTGATTACGGGCTTTCTGCTGATCCTCCAAAGCATTCCTTCTACTGATTTCACAACCAAGGGCTGTCAGAGTTCCTGGAAGCAGAAATGTTTTTTCAGAATTAAATACTATTTTTTCAATATTCGGTTCTTAACTCTGTTAGACGGTTTATCCAGAAGCCTGTAGTGATTTGAATTTTACTGTAGATGAATATCCATTTATGCACATTGGAACTGGAACTAGGAAACAATCCTACACAATGAACTGATCCTAGTTAAAGCTACACAGGATTACATCAGATATACGGCACAGAAACAGGCCATTCGGCACAACCAGTTTATTCTCCACTCGAGCCTCCTCCTGTTTTTCCTCATCTCAATCTATCAGCGTAACCCTCTATTCCCTTCTCCCTCATATGCTTATCCAGCCGCCCCTTAAGTGCATCTATACTATTCACTTCGACCACTCCCTGTGGTAGCGAGTTCCACATTCTCACCACTCTCTGGGTAAAGAAGTTTCTTCTGAATTCCCTATTGGATTTCTTGGTGACTATCTTATATTGATGGCCTCTAGTTATGCTCTTCCCCACCAGTGGAAACATTCTCTCTGTATCCACTCTATCAAAATTGTTCATAATTTTAAAGACCCCTATTCAGCCACCCCTCAGCCTTCTCTTTTCAAGAGAAAAGAGACCCAGCCTGTTCATCCTGTACACAGTACTCCACCTGTCTAACCAACGTTCGATATAAGTTTAGCATAACTTCTCTACACATTAGTTAGAACTGACATTACATTACAATACACTCACCCATATATTACATCGAATTTACAGCACAGAACCGACATTACAACAGTGACTACACTTCAAAATTACTTAATTGGCTGTAAAGTGCTTTGGGACGTCCTGAGGTCGTGAAGGTCGTAAAAGTCAGTCCTTCCCGCCTTCCTTCCTTCCCTCCTTCCTTCCCTCCTTCCTTCCCTCCTTCTTTCCCTCCTTTCTCCCTCCTTCCTTCCTTCTTCCTTCCTTCCCTCCTTCCTCCCTCCTTCATCCTCCCTCCTTCCTCCCTCCTTCCCTCCTTCCTTTCCTCCTTCCCTCCTTCCTTCCCTCCTTTCTCCCTCCTTCCTTCTTTCCTCCTTCCTTCCCTCCTTTCCCTCCTTCCTCCTTCCCTCCTTCCTTCCCTCCTTTCTCCCTCCTTCCTTCCTTCTTCCTTCCTTCCCTCCTTCCTCCCTCCTTCATCCTCCCTCCTTCCTCCCTCCTTCCCTCCTTCCTTTCCTCCTTCCCTCCTTCCTTCCCTCCTTTCTCCCTCCTTCCTTCCTTCCTCCTTCCTTCCCTTCTTCTTTCCCTCCTTCCTCCTTCCCTCCTTCCTTCCCTCCTTCCTTCCCTCCTTCCTCCCCTCCTTCCTTCCCTTCCTCCCTTCTTCCTCCCTCCTTCCTCCTTCCTTCCTTCCATCCCTCCTTCCTTCCCTCCTTCCTTCCCCCTTCCTTCACTCCTTCCTCTGTCCTCCTTCATTCCCTCTTTCCTCCTTCCCTCTTTCCTCCTTCCCTCCTTCATCCCTTCCTTCCCTGCTTCCTCCCTCCTTCTCTCCTTCCTTCCCTTCCTTCCCTCCTTCCTCCCTCCTTCCCTCTTTCCTCCTTCCTTCCCTTCCTTCCCTACTTCCTTCCCTCCTTCATCCTCCCTCCTTCATCCTCCCTCCTTCCTTCCCTCCTTCCTTCCCTCCTTCCTCCCTCCTTCCCTCTTTCCTCCTTCCTTCCCTTTCTTCCCTACTTCCTTCCCTCCTTCATCCTCCCTCCTTCCCTCACTCCTTCCTCCTTCCCTCCTTCCTTCCTCCCTCCTTACCTCCTTCCTCCTTCCTTCCCTCCTTCCTCCCTCCTTCCCTCCTCCCTTCCCTCCTTCCTTCCCTTCCCTCCTCCTTTCTCCCTCCTTCCCTCATTCCTCCTTCCTTCCCTCCTTCCTTCCCTTCCTTCCCTACTTCCTTTCCTCCTTCCTCCTGCTCTCCTGCCTTCCCTCCCTCACTGATCCTATTTGAATTTGCTGCCAGAATGTGTCAGGGTTGTACAGTTCATCAGTCCACTTGTGGGGAGATTAAAACTAGAGACCATAAATATAACACAGTCATTAATCAATCCAACAGGGAATTCAGGAGAAACCTCTTTCCTGAAAAGACTGATTAGAATGTGGAACTTGCATTTTTTTCAAGTCCGACGCCTCCAAGGCTGTAACTGGATTTTGCTATAATGCAATATCCAAACCTGAAACTTCTCTCCTCTTGCCTCCACTAACTTTACTGCTCACTTGGGTCTGCATTTTCCCATTTACCTGCTTCATAATTGCGACCTTGGCATCCTATTTGACCAGCAGCTGAGCTTCAGACCCCGTATCCACTGAATCACAAAGACTGTCTTCTTCCACCTCTGTAACATCGCTCGTCATCGCCCCTGCCTCAGCTCATCTGCCACTGAAACACTCATCTATGCTTTTATCACCTCTGGACTCAACTATTCCAAAGCTCTCTTGGCCGGCCTCCCATCCCCCGCCCTCCATAAACTTGACCGAAGGCAGGTTTTTGAGGAGCGGTACATTTGAAGAGAGGGGCACCATGCTCGAGGAAAGGAAACCATTTACAATGTCAGCTAGCATGGGGGACAGGAAGGCAAATTGAATGGTTAGCAGTTTAGTGGGGGTAGGATCAAGGGAGCAGAAGGCGGGTCTCATGGATGAGATGAGCCCTGTTCGTGCTTATTCCCCCATCCCCTTTTATATTCTCCATCTTTCAGTAACTCTCAGCACCCTTTGCAATACTGTCATTGATTTAGCATCAATCACCAGCAAAGCATTCTAGCAACGAACTGGCACAGACACAAGGGGCCAGTGTGTTGTAAATGTGTATAATGCAATCGGATGCTTCACATTTCAAAAGCTCTCTGCATTAAATAAAAGTTTCTTCGAATCGTCATTGCTTATCTTGAGATGGCGGCCTGTTCTCTTTGATTCATCGACCACAGAAAGAATTCATGTTTAACGTCTCTGTTCCTTTTACCATCTATCAAACCCCCATCAATCTTCTCAGACTGACAGAATACAGCCCTGGTGGCTCTTGTCTTTCCTGCTAGCTCAGAGTTCTGACCCCTGGTGCTGGTAAATCTGACTCGGGCGCTTTCTCCTGGACTATTATTATCCTTCTACACTGAGGAGCTCAAACCTTGTACTGACTCACCTGCTACCCCAACAATGGGAATAAATGATGTCAAAAGGCCAACATTCCTTACTATTTCCATTGTCTTTTCATGGTCCTTTAGCTTTTGTAATGCAGCCTCTGCTAGTCGCAGTGATGATTCCGCTTCCTGCAAACGTTTTTCATGCATTTTTTTCTCAGTTTTAATAGTGTTTAACTTGCTCTGCAAAGAGGCTAGTTCAATTTTCTGATCTTTCATCTCTTTTTGCAATCCGCCTTTCTCTTCAGTTAACTTCTCACAGTTCGATTGAATCTTTTGGGCATAACCAGAGGCGACGTTATAAGCTTGCTGTGCCTCACTGTATACTGTGCCAACCAACTCCTTAATCATTTCAGTATCCATCTCGCACAAGGGGTTGCTGCTGACTTCATTCAGCTTGGTTACCAGTGACTCAATGACTTTGATCTCTTTCAAAAGACAGTCTTTGATTTTGTTGGCAGCTTCTTCATATGTGGAATAGTTTGCAACGGCCATGATCCTGACAAGCTCTGTAGAAATGTAAAGAAAGACACGCATTACACACCAACACATGCTGAAGCAGTGGTAGCAAATGCTGTCCGACACCTGCCACAGTCTGCCCGCACTTACACGTGTGCTGCAGAATAGGAAACAGACATTAGAGCCAAGGAACGAGGTTTGAGGAAAGCCCGAGAGCATGCGCCAAATTCAGTGCTTTTATGCAAAGCAGCAGGAGGAAACCGAGGATGCAGGGATTATGCTCAGGAGAGCTGCTGAATGCTGTCCCACAAGTGTTGAGCTTTGGTTTGCTTTAGCAAGATTGAAGACCGATGAGAATGCTCGGAAAGTACTCAACAAAGCAAAAGAAAACTGTCCAACGGATGGGCATATTTGGATTACTGCAGCAAAGCTAGAAGGAGCCCTGAAATTCCGGGGTCCCTGCTCCATCAGAGGAAGTGCCGAGGAGCAGGACTCCTGCCCGATGGGAGAGAAGGATGTAGGTGCCACCCCAAATAGCAGAGATATTATTTAAATAAGCGAGGCCCCTGTCCGGACAATTCCAATAATACCTTATCTGCTTGAGTGGGGGAGAAAGACACCCTTTTTGGATCAAGTCGGTGGAAATATTTTATTTTGTCGCCCTTACAGGATGACAGGGCTGGCCTCTAAAGATAATTGATCAAATATTTCTCCTTTAGACCTAATCTTGTGCAATGAGACAGGGTTCATTAATAACCTTGTAGCAAAGGGGCCTCGGGGAAGAATGATCATAATATGATCGAATGTTATACTGAGTTTAAGAGTCATTTGGTTAAGTCCAAAACTAGGGTCTTAAATCTGAACAAAGCAAACTATGTAGGTATGAGGGGCGAGTAGGTTGAGAAACTAGATTCAAAGATATGATGGTAGATAAGTAACAGCAAACATTTAAAGAAATAATTAATAATTCACAAGGAATATACATTCCCTTAAGTAATAAAAACCCTAGGGGAAAAGTGATACATCCGTAGTTAATAAGAACAGTTAAAGATAGTATATTAGATTAAAGGAAGAGGGTTATAATGTTGCCAAAAAGAGTAGTAAGCCTGAGGATTGGGAGGATTTTAGAATTCAGCAAAGGATGACCAAAAATTTGATAAAGAGGGTGAAAATAAAATGAGAGTAAACTAGCAAAAGACATAGAAACAGATGGTAAAAGCTTCAATAGGTATGTAAAAGAAATAAATTAGCGAAAGTAAACATGGGTCCCTTGCAGGCAGAGATAGGAAAAATTATAATGGGGAATAAAGAAATGGCAGAGACTTTAAACAAATACTTTATATCTGTATTAATGGTAGAAGACACAAAAAAACTCATCTGGGAACCAAGGGTCTAGTTAGAATGAGGAACTTGAAGAATTTGTATTAGCAAAGAAATAGTACTGGAGAAATTAATGGGACTAAAAGCCGACAAATCCCCTGGAACTGATGGCCTGCACCCTTGCATTTTAGAAGAGGTGGCTTCAGAGATCGTGAATGCACAGGCTTTGATCTTCCAGAATTCCCTAGATTTTAGAAAGGTCTCCGCAGATTGGAAGGTAGCAAACGTAACCACGCTATTCAAGAAAGGAGGGAGAGAGAAAACAGGGAACTATAGGCCAGTAGTAGAGAAAATGCTCGAATCTATTGGCCCAGAAATTGGACTTCGATGGTTGCCGCGGGGGTAAGGATCCCCCGCGATATCGTACTCCGCGCCTACCTTTATGGTTTTGGCCCACACAAACTTCAGTTCCTGGGCCTCTCCCTGGTGCCGGCGCGCAGTGTGTGCGTGTCCCAGAGGCGCAGTTAGTTCGATGCTACCTCTGGGATCACGTGGGCCAGTTAGAGCCAATGGCAGCACACCATCTTTCATTCATAGTTTTGACAGTAAGAGCTGTCAAAACTATGAATACAACAAGCCCCCAAAAGAACAGCAAAACCTCAATTAAATTTTTTTTTAAAGCCATCACATTAATAAAATAACTATAGTTAAATAAATTAACCACTTTAAACAAAAATTTTAATTTTTGAAAAAATTTAAATTCTTTTTAAAAGTTATAAAAATAAACTTACCTTTCTTTAAAGTCTCTAAAAAAGATATACCTGTTGAAATTTTTTTTAAATAATACTTAATTAACTACTTACCTTGTTAAAAGGGGGTCCTACGCCTGCTTTCTTCATGTGTAAAATCTTCAACACTTACCTGCGCGTTCAAACCTGAAAAAAAAACGAAGTGTGCTGCGTGCGCGCAACCTGTAGTGCGCACGCGGTTCACTTAGGAACCGTCCCCTTTGCCATACCCGAAGTGCCAGTTTCCCGCGCATGCGCAGTGCATGCAGGAAACCGGCACTTCGGGACCTAATATGCGAGAGTACACAGTGCGTAATCTCCCGTATTAGGTCTAATTTTCGGGCCATTATTCAGTACGTGGTAACAGGGCACTTAGAAAATGATAATATGATTGTGCAGAGTGTGGGATCGCAAAATAGGCCTGTGGAACAAAGCCTGAATCCACTAGTCTTTAAATATATATTAACCAAGGCTGTAGGGCGGTAATATTAGAAATCATGTTTAAAGGATGGTTAGTTCACTTATGGAGATATATTAAAGGCGTACATATAGCCTTTAGATAGTTGCAAAGCATGATGGACTATTTTGTCCATTATATTAACCCTTTTTAAATAGTACTGTAAGAATCGCTGCTTACAACAAGAAGCCAGGCTATTGGTGCCACAACACTGATTTCCAGGCATTTCAGAATGTCGTTATCAGTGCTACAGAAGCAGTGTTTATATGTAGTTGGCCTTCTGAAGAGATAAGGGAAACTGAACTGTACAAGGAGTCGGCCATTTCTCTCTTGGGCTCAAACACCTTATCTCCCTTTGGAGCTGACATTGTTTATCATAATAAGCTTCTCTCGAGAATTAACGAAGTGTTGGTCAGGTACAATAATATGGGAAAGGAAAGATAAGCGTGGTACGACCTTGTTTAAGAGACAAGATGGAGTCTAGTAGACCTCGCTCCCAGAGACTAGATGAAGACCCCATGTATAACAATTATGTGTTATGTTTAATGTCACAGAACATTTCAGGGCGGCTCCCACCATTGAGTGACTGATCATTAACCAATAAGTGAGTAATGGTAGCGACGCTGTTTGTATGTGTATGCCCACTTTTGTAGCCGGTGTGTGTTGCCTATCGAAAGGTATATCAATGCTTGTATGTAGGTTTTCCTTTGAGAGTTAGGTGCGGGTCTAAGGAGACCAACCTCTCTCCCTTTGTGCACAAGGCCTTCTGGCTGGTTTCTAATAAACTTTTACTTTGTCTTCAGTTCCGTCTCCATCTGGTTTTGCTCCAAAAATTCGAATCTAACAAGAGTCAACACGGATTTATGAAAGGGAAATCGTGTTTGACAAATTTGTTAAGAGTTTTTTCAGGTTGTAACTAGCATGGCAGATAAGGGGGAACCAGTGAACGTAGTGTATTTGGGTTTTCAAAAAGCATTTGATAAGGTGCCACACAAGAGATGATGATGCAACATTTCGGGCTCATGGGATTGGTGGTAAAGTATTAGCATGGATAGAGGATTGGTTAACGGACAGAAAACAGAGAGTAGGAATAAACGGCCCAGTTTTGGGTTGAAAAGCTGTAACTAGTGGAGTACCACCAGGATCAGTGCTTGGGCCTCAGCTATTTACAATCTATATCAATGACTTAGATGAGGAGACCGAGTGTAATGTATCCAAGGTGGGCTGATAAATGGCAAGTAACATTCGCACCACACAAGTGCCAGGCTATGACTATCTCCAACAAGCAAGAGTCTAACCACTGCCCCTTGACATTCAATGGCATTACCATCGCCGAATCCCCCACCATCAATATCATGGGGGTCACCATTGACCAGAAACTTAACTGGACCAGCCACATAAATACTGTGGCAACAAGAACAGGTCAGAGGCTGTGTATTCTGTGGAGAGTGTCTCACCTCCTGACTCCTCAAAGTCTTTCCACCATCTACAAGGCACAAATAAGATGTGTGATGGAATGAACTCCACTTGCCTGGATGAGTGCAGCTCCAACAACACTCAAGAAGCTCAACACCATCCAGGACAAAGCAGCCCACTTGATTGGCACACCATCCACCATCTTAAACATTCAATCCCTCCACCACCAGCATACCGTGGCTGCAGTGCATATCATCTACCAGATGCATTGCAGCAACTCACCAGGGCTTCTTCGGCAGCACATCCCAAACCCGCAACCTCTACCACCTAGAAGGACAAGGGTAGCAGGCGCTTGGGAACACCACCACCTGCAAGTTCCTCTCCAAGTCACACACCATTCTGACTTGGAAATATATCGACGTTCCTTTATCGTCGCTGGGTCAAAATCCTGGAACTCTCTCCCGAACAGCACTGTGGGAGTACCTTCACCACATGGAATGCAGCAGTTCAAGAAGGCAGCTCACCACCACCTTCTCAAGGGCAAATAGGGATGGGCAATAAATGCTGGCCTTGCCAGTGACGCCCACAGCCCAGGAACAAATCAAAAAATGATAGAAAGCTAGGTGGGAAAGTAAGCTGTGAGAAGGATTCAAAGAGGCTGCTAAGGGATATAGACAGGTTAAGTGACTGGGCAAAAATGTGCCAGATGGAAAATAATGTGGAGAATTGTGAATTATCCATTTTGGGAGGAAAAATGGAAAAGCAGAACATTTTTTAAAAGATGAGAGACTCACCGCTTTACTGGTGATGTCACAGAGCCGGGTTGGTGGGGGGGAGGGGGGGGGGAGGGGTGGGGGAGGGGGGAGGGGAGGGGGAGGGAGACAGGGTGGGGGGTGCACACTGTGGTGGGAAATTTAAATAGCTGATCTTCTGGGCTGCTGGAGGCAGAGCACAAGAGAGGTACCCTCGATTCTGGGAAACTCCCTGTCGTTCCGCAATGGTTGGGAATCCTAACTGCCACTCCAAGTGCTGAGGGAGTGCTGCACTGTCTGAGGTGCCGTCTTTTGGATGAGGCGTTAAACCGAGGTCCTGTCTGCTCTCTCAGGTGGATGTAAAAGATTCCATGGCACTATTTTGTAGAAGAGCAGAGGAGTGCTCCCCAGTGTCCTGGGCCAATATTTATTCCTCAATCAACATCACTAAAACAGATTATCTGGGCATTATCTCATTGCTGCTTGTGGGAGCTTGCTGTGCACAAATTGGCTGTTGTGTTTCCTACATTACAACAGTGACTGCACTTCAAAAAGTGCTTCTTCGGCTATAAAGCACTTTGGGACGTCCTACGGTTGCGAAAGGCGTTATAGAAATGCAAGTCTTGAGTGGCAGGCGTGCTGTCAGAAACCACTGTATACAGGACTCTTGAGTTATTGTTATTGGTACAGATGTTCAAGGATCATCCTGAAGTAGCCAGGACAGCCCAGAGCGTGCAGGTACCACACATCACCGGCTTCACCTGCTCCTCTCCCCGTACTAAATAAAACTGTTTGGGGGGAGAGACTGGGATGCTTTGCGCCTCTCGTTAGTGCCCCCGGGGGGCGCTAATGGGGCGCGAATTTCTTCGCGCCCGGGCGCGGCGCCGCTAACACCTCCCGCGAAATTTAGCGGGAGGTTAGCGGCGGTGGTAGCCGGTATTGCCCCGCTCCGCCCCCCGGCCTCAACTTCCCTGAACTATAGGCGGGCGATGGGACCGACTGGATCAGGGGGCGGTTTGGCAGCGGCGGCGCCGCTACTTAAAGGGCAGGTGTCGGGCAGCCATTTTTGTTTTGGCCGACTGCCAGCACCTGCTGACCTTTCACATTTGTATGCGGAGTGCCGGCCGCGATCGCTGACATTGAGTAGTAGCGCCCCAAGAAGGAGGTGCAGTGCTTCCAGTAGCCTTTCTCTTCAAAGTTTCATACAATCCGTTTCCTGATGATCGTTCAGAAAATGCACCAACATTATTGTCGGCCGATTTAATTGATATATCGAGAAGTCCCGATCCCAGGCATTGACAGTATTCTGCTGATTTGTGAGAGAGTTTGAGGTGCAGTTTATTTTTTGACTTTGACTTGCTTCTTACATTTTTGACTTTGCTTGTTTTTTCACCTTGTATCATTTCAGGGAACTTAAGTCTAATCCTAAACTTCTTAAACTGACCGGATGAGCATTCTTCTAAGAATATAATGTGGAGAAATGTGAAGTTATCTACTTTGGTAGGAAAAATAGAAAAGCAGAGTATTTTTTAAATGGTGAGAGATTGGGAAATGTTTGGTGTTCAGAGGGACTTGGATGTCCTTGTACACGAATCACTGAAAGTTAACATGCAGGTACAGGAATCAACTAGGAAAGCAAATGGTATGTTGGCCTTTATTACAAGAGGATTTGAGTATAAGAGTAAAGACGTCTTACTGCAATTATATCGGGCCCTGGTGAGACCATACCTGGAGTATTGTGTACAGTTTTGGTCTCCTTACCTAAGGAGGGAGTGTAACGAAGGTTCACCAGACTGGTTCCTGGGATGGGGGGATTGTCCTATGAGGAGAGATTGAGTAGACTAGGCCTATATTCTCTAGAGTTTAGAAGAATGAGAAGTGATCTCATTGAAACATACAAAATTCTTACAGGGCTTGACAGCGTAGATGCAGGGAAGATGTTTCCCCTGGCTGGGGAGTCTAGAACCAGGGGTCACAGTTTTAGAAGAAGGGGTCGGCCATTTAGGACTGAGATGAGGAGAAATGTCTTCACTCAGAGGGTGGTGAATCTTTGGAATTCTCTACCCCAGAGGGCTGTGGAGGCTCAGTCATTGAGTATATTCAAGACAGAGATCAATAGATTTTTCAATATTAAGGGAATCAAGGAATAGTTTAGGAAAGTGGAGATGAGGTAGAAGATCACCCATGATCTTATTGAATGGCGGAGAAGGCTCGAGTGGCCAAATGGCCTACTCCTATTCCTATTTCTGATGTTTTTATGTAATTCCTCTTGCCCTCAGGGAGCTTATGGACGAGGAGAGGTTACATGGGAATGATTCGAGGCTGGTCCACCAGCGGGCTGAACAGATCTGCTATTATCCAAGTGCATAGACCTATACACACCGCCAAAGCTACTTAGGCACATCAGAGTAGATGCACCTTGGCTGCCTACCTTTTATGATTGAGACAGTCTCAGATTGTGACTTCTCCTCCAGTATAATCTGTAGCACAAGACAGCCCTTCAACTGGGTTTGCTAACTGTGATTGGTCATAGTTCGAGAGGTGTTATCACATGACCTCCTGTCTCCAAGCGCCCCGCCCCCACACTCCCGCCATTGGTCACCTGACATGTCCATCTTCGTACTGCACTGCCTTCCCACGGCCAATGGGAAAGCGAATAGACTCTTCATTACCCAATTGGATGATTCTTGACCGCTGGTCAAACAGCCCTTTTTTCCCCCATGTCTGTGATATTTTTATAGCTAATGAACGAAAGTGTTCAAAGAATTTTTTTTAACAACACAATTTTTTACTGCCCCTCTGATCTTTCTCCCGGGCTTCTCGCCGCAGTGTCCTGGAGATTAGTCTTTTATTGCTGGAGACTCCTGGGCAATCCTGGAGCGCTGCCACCCCTACCTTCAATTGTCCAATGTGGGCATCGCTGGCAAGGCCAGCATTTATTGGCCATCCCTAATTCTTCAAAATAGTGCCATGTGATCTTTTACATCCACTCGAGAGAACAGACGGGGCCTCGGTTTAACGTCTCATCTGAAAGACGGCACCTCCGACAATGCAGCACTCCCTATGTACTGCACTGGAGTGTCAGCCTAGACTGCGGTGCTCAAACCTCTGGAGTGGGACCTGAACTCACAACCTTCTGACTCAGAGGCGAGAGTGCTGCCCAGTGAGGCACAGCTGGCACTGCCTAATTAGTCAGGTTAATGGTCCTTGCCACAAGTGCACTATTAGCCGACCCACCAAACACCATTGTCCTCGACTCTACCTCATCTACTCTGCATACCCAACCAGTCATCTTCTGCTACCTTATTGTGGGCAAAAGTGGAATGAAGTTCAAGCAACTTATTTCGCCATCAGTGATTGGCCTCTAAAGTTTTTCTACCTGTGTTGTAGCAAAATTGCTCTGGGAACATTGCATTAATTATTTTCTGAGTACATTGTAGTTTTGACTATTAGTTGCCCCCAGATTGAGAAATGACTCAGCTATGAGAAACACTGCAAACAATATTATTCAAAAAGCACGTTGCGGTACCGACAAGAGTTATCAATTCGTATCACTTTAGAAAAATCAAGGATTGAGTCACCACTTTATATAGTTCTGAAAAAAGCCAGTTTATTGAAAAACAGGTGCCAAATATTACCTACACGCGATCATCATAAGCGTTACAACAACATTTCATCTTGCACAAGGGTGGACCTGGGGCCACATTGTCACTGCCAAACCAACCCTCAAGGGCCCTTCTTATCCTTCGGTTTAAACTTCTTTTGATTGAAATTCGGATACAATTGTCCTTAGCACTGTTACCTCATTGGTGGATAAATCCTAAATCAGAACACCAAGATCTTTCTGTGTCAGAAACTTAAGATGTAGGTAAATTAATGGGGGCTTGGATTTAAACTTTATGGGGGAGAAATTCGGTATCGCCCCATTTGGGGCGCAATTATCGGCCGGGCACAAAGTTTAGCGCCTGCCGCTAATTATCGCCTCTGACTGCAAACTTGGCTTCTATCGCCCCTGGAGGTGATTGCAGCGCTAAATCAGGCGCTATACAACTCTCTTAAGGCGCTAACGCTGAGGAGCGAGTCGCTACCTCAGAGCGCTGGCGAAGATCATGTGATGTCAGTCAGCAATGGAACACAAACACACTGGCGCCGGCCAGTTCTTAAAGGGGAGGGTCGATCTTGCTCTCCATCCACACCCTGCTCATTGCAGCCTTGAATCTCGGACTGGAGAAACCTGTACATCAAATCTGCTGGAAAGAACAATGAAGAGGCGCAGGGAAAGAGCTCAGAGTGCAGCCCCCAAAGTCTCTTTTAAATCGATGCAAGGAAGGTCAAATCAAAATGAACCTGCAAAGTGCTGCTCAGTACCCAAAACTCCTTCACACAGCGTTGAATCTCTCCAGAAGTATCTCTCTCTCTCTCAGAATGCGTGGTGTAAAAATATCGGCGACAAAAAAAGTCAGGAAGCGGTCACCTTTAAATAGCGCTCCCCCAGTCCCCTCCCGACTGCAAAACCTTCCCCTCAACCTATCGTTGCTAGTGGCAGGCTGTAAGGCAGGGGGCACCATTCAATATCCGCTCCGGGGCGCTACCGGGGCATTGCACACTCGACTGATGTCACAATCTGCGGGCGCAGGAGATCATGGCGGTAGTGTTTAGCGCCACCACAAAATGTCTGGACAATTTCGCGAGCGGCGCAAACATCGCCGCGCCTGGGAGCTAGTTGCTTTGCAGGAGGCGCAAAGCAACTGAATTTTTCCTCCTATATGTAGTCTCCGAGACTCCAAGGTACACATCTATGTGACCCATGGAGATGAAAGCTTGGGCCATCCTGGTTTAGATGAGGACATGATCAACATATGTAAAATGAAGCTAATTCTAACTGTTGCAATTAAAGTCCGAGTGTAAACATGCAATCAACTATAACTCTCTACAAAATAGTAAACAATATGAAGTGAGAAGGCAGAATATTGCAAGCTGATGGAAACCAAGGCTAAAAAATAGACAACAAAGGGGTTTGGCAGTGCTTAATGAGATATACTTCAATGCAAGGAGTCGAGTGAATAAGGCAGATGAGCTGAGGGCACAGATAGACACGTGGAAGTATGAGATCACAGCTATTACTGAAACATGGCTGAAAGAAGGGCAGGAATGGCAGCTCAACATTCCTGCTTACAGGGTTTTCAGAGGAGAGAGAGAGGGGGATAAAAAAGGAGGATTCGCAATATTGGTTAAAGAAACAATTACAGCAGTGAGGAGGGATGATAGGTTAGAAGGATCATCAAATAAGGGTATATGGGTAAAACTGCAGAATAAAGGGGCAATTACACTGCTGGGAGTGGACTATAGACCCCCAGTCAGAGGGAGACAGAAGAACAATATGTCGGCAAATTTCTGAGACGTGCAAAAACAATAGGGCAGTAATAGTAGGGGATTTCATCTACCCTATTATTAATTTGGGTAGAATCAGTGTAAAAGGTATAGAGGGTGCAAAATTCTTAAATGCATTCAGGACAACTTTTTTAGCCAGTACATAGCAAGCCCAACAAGAGAGGGGGAGGTTTGGATTCCCCAAATGCTGCCAGCAGGACTTCCACAACTTATGCGCTGACAGGCCATCCGCTCCTCCTCCTCCTCCGAAAGTCTAATTGGTGGCCCAGAGTTGGGCTATTTGCCCAACAAATGCCAATCAATTCTGTATGGAAATTTTCCGGCTTGTGGAAATAGGTGCAGGGACTGTTTCCACGGCATTAGGGGATACCCGAGATAAAAAAAAATTCAATTAAATGACCAAAAAGCTTTTACGAGAAGCAATGCTATTGTTTGTTAAAGCTGCAGGTTTCTAAAAAATATTTCATAACTTGCTGCACAGTTCACAGTATTTGTTTACAAGTGGGAATTAGGAGTAATAAATTGGATTCCCACAGAGTGAGGGTTCCCTGGGTCATGCTATTGTTTAGATATTGGGCAGAAAAAGGTGAATCCCTGTTGTAGAGGACGCAGGGTCTGCTAACAAGAGTGACCAGAGATGCTGAATGCAAGCTAGTATCTAGTCTAAAAAATCCAAGTTTTATAATAGAGACACAGCTTCAAGCTAGGAAAATACAATTTAGGACTGAGATCAGGAGGTTATTCAGAGTGATGAGTATGTAGAATGGACTGCCGGATAAAGTAGTGGAGGCAGAATCCTTAGAATCTTTGAACAAACTAATTGGATGCTGCAGAGGGGGAACCAAGGGTCTTTCTGGATGGGTGAACAGAGGTGAGCTGAATGGCTTTCCTCATCCCTAATTATTTTGAGATCTTGTTATTCCTGCAACCTCCTGTTCCATTTACATAAGAACATAAGAACATAAGAAATAGGAGCAGGAGTAGACCAATCGGCCCCTCGAGCCTGCTCCGCCATTCAATGAGATCATAGCTGATCTGATCCAATCTCAACTCTAAAGAACACAAGAAGCAGGAGCAGGACCAGGCCACCCACAGGGCCTTGACCGATCCGAACTCAAACTCATGTCCAATTTCCAGCCCGCTCCCTGTAACCCCTGATTCCCTTTACTTCTAGAACCAGATATTTACCCACTGCTTTCTAAAAGTTATCATGGCAGCATCAATTTAACCTATGAACTCTCGTGTCACGTGAGGCTCCTAATAGATCGCAGTGATCTTTAGGAAGTGGGGGGGAGGGGCGGTCCTTAGGTAAACTCATTTACATCTTCTTCTGACATTTCTGCAATTGCGGCTCGTGTACTTCCTTGCACAACATCGCAAATTTCTTTGACTTCCTCCAGAGTGGCTGGTGGTAGCAAGGCTCTCACACTGTCAGTAATATTGGCTATTCTGACGTGCAAACGGTTTTCATAATCCTCCTTGTTCTTCTTAACAAGATTCTCTATGGCTTCAGAAGCTGCTTTGCAGTCTGCTCCAAACTTCTGGTGTTCCTTTTCATATTTATCTTTGTCTCTATTTGGATCTAGCCCCAGTAGTTTCCCCAAACTATTGACACGGTCCATCAAGTGTTGGGTGGAGACCTGCACATAAGTTTCAGAGATCATGTGAACAAGACTTGCAATATTGGTGGCTTGACAGGTCTGTGTGTACAGCATGTCTTGTAGCATCTGGTTCTGGGTATAGGTGGAAGATTGCAATTCCTTTTCACTGTACTGAATGAATTTGTTAAGTGATGACCCCAGGCAGCTCTCAATCAGGTTAGACATCATGGTAAAGAAGAGAACCATTTTACCCCATTGTTCTTTCACACGACCTAATGCATCCAATCCTTTCAGGAGCATCTCCACAGTTTTATCAAAATCTATTTCCTGTATTTCACAGTTTCTCATTGTTTCTAGTATCTCTTCAAGCTCTTTATTGTTCTTCTTCATATTTTCAAAGCTTCTCTCGTACATCTCCTGTGAAGCTTGAAGCTGTGCTGCAGATTGCTCCACTTTGAATCTGGCATTGTTGCTGGCCATTCTCAGACCACTGCTATCCTCTTCCAGCTGAGCTTTAGCCATGTGTGGTGGAGTGGCAGTTACACCCATGGACCCAGTAGATGCCTTGCAGTGAGAGAGGAATTTCGTTGATTCCTTCTGCACTTTTTTGAACTTTGCAGCCAGGTCTGCCATCGCCTTTGCATCAGCTTCTTTGGACTTGGCCAGGGTTTCCACCTCCTCACATATTTCAATTGCTGCTTGGCAGATCTTAAGAGCATCGTCCTTCTCCTTGCAATCTTCTCCTTTTGCTGCTTCTTGTTGCAAAGTCTCCAACATTTCTTTACAAAGGTTTGTGATCGCAGTTCTGTTCTTCTCATTCTTCAGTTGCCCCATGTCAATGTTGCCATCCTTGTCCAGGAAAGGCAGAAGCATTGATATCAAATATTGCAGAAGGTCTGATTTAAATATGATATTGTTGACAGCTCCTCCGGTATTCTTGGAGAAATACTTAGTAATAGCCGTTTTACAAACACCGGCAGTTGAGCAGATCAATGTTTTCCAAATTCCTCCACTGAGGAATGAACTGAAACCATTGACAACTGTTTCTGCCATACCCATTGCCACAGCATTCCAGCCAACTGGTGTGGAATCCATTGCGGCTTTGTACTCTTCCTGTGCTTTATCCATTTGTTCTTTCATTTCTTGGTGATACTGTGCAGCCATTTCTTTTGCCTGTTTTCCTGCTTTTTCCCTCATTTCCGTGATTTCTTTTGTGATCTTTACTTGATGTAATGCTTCCTCATACTTTCCTTTGGAACTAGTACACGCCTCCAGTAGTTCATTGATCAGATGGATGACCAAATTGAACTTCCCCTCCACAGCTTCTGCCAGTTTCAAGCATTTTTCTGCAGAGGACTTGATGTTGCCCAAAGGGATCGGGAGGAATTCTTTAGTGATCTCAGGATCCTTCTGCATGATAAACTTCACGGCATCCTTCATGTCAGTCGGGACTGTCAAAGCGTGAAGCCGGATTTGATCCATATTCTTGTGAGCTTCCTGAAAAGCCTCCCAGCCCTGATTGCTTACTTGCACTAAAGAGGCACGGAATGATTTGGGATACTTCATATACTTAAATCCTCCAATGGGCTCCAGCCTGTCTATTGCAAAGTCTTCTCCTGCAGAAAGGAATATAATTTCCCCTAAAATGGCTACAGAAAGTGGACCAGGCATCAAGAACTGTTCCCAGTTACTGTACGGCTGTAAGAGTAATGCATTGTCCTTCCTCACATCAGATGCTTTTGTGATGCTCCTGAAGGCAGCCTTAATGGGAGCTACAGTTTTACATCCCTGGTCTTCCATGATGATCAACTTTGCTCCTGCAAGGGAAACGGTTGTAGTAAACGCACAGATTATTTGTCTATCTAACATTAACGAGGTAAATCTCAAGAGACCCGAAATGCTGGCAGGATCTCACATCCAGTCGGTGCATGTCCGTAAACCATGACTTCTTGATATGCACCAGATGCATGGCAGACCCTCCCGGCGACTTGGGGTCTCACAGAATTTACCCTTGCAGACTGGATTTTATGCAACGGCTAAAGGAAGTTGTGGAAAAGGGGCATCCACCAAGACCTGTGACTTGCCCCTTTAAACTTTAACCTCACTCCCAGCAACCTTTGGCATTGCCAACTTATGTTGATCTTGATTTTAGTGTTTATTCTGGAAACTTTGTTGTCAGAACATAGGAACTGAAGGAGGCCATTCAGCCCCTCGAGCCTGTTCCTACATTAAATTAGATCATGGCTGATCTGCATCTTAACTCCATCTACCCGCCTTGGTTCAGTAACCCTTAATACCCTTAATGTGAAGTTTAATTTGTTAAAGGAGAAGGGTGGAGTTTGACCTGAACTTTTCATCCTAGATATGGGAAAAAGGGCTGTAGTCCACGAGCCAGTGGTGAGTGTAGGGAGGTACTGAGGAGGGTATCAAGGTCGCAGGAATGTACCGGCAGACAGGAAGATGGCTTGAAGTGTGTCTACTTCAATGCAAGGAGCATCCGGAATAAGGTAGGAGAACTTGGAGCGTGGATTGGTACTTGGGACTACGATGTGGTGGCCATTACGGAGACATGGTTAGAACAGGGACAGGAATGGTTGTTGGAAGTTCCGGGGTATAGATGTTTCAGTAAGAGTAGGGAAGTTGGTAAGAAAGGTGGAGGAGTAGCATTGTTAATCAAGGATAGTTTAACAGCGGCAGAAAGGCAGTTCGAGGGGGATCTGCCGTCTGAGGTAATATGGGCTGAAGTTAGAAATAGGAAAGGAGCGGTCACGTTGTTAGGAGTTTTCTACAGGCCCCCAAATAGTAATAAAGATGTGGAGGAAGAAATTGCAAAGCAGATTATGAATAGGTGTGGAGGTCACAGAGTAGTTGTCATGGGTGACTTCAACTTTCCAAATATTGATTGGAACCTTTATAGGTCAAACAGTTCGGATGGGATAGTTTTTGCACAGTGTGTGCAGGAGGGTTTCCTGACACAATATGTGGATAGGCCGACAAGAGGTGGGGCCACGTTGGATTTGGTACTGGGTAATGAACCGGGCCAAGTGTTTGATTTGTATGTGGGAGAGCACTTTGGAGATAGTGACCACAATTCGGTAACTTTCACTATTGCAATGGAGAGGGATAGGGCCATACGGCAGGGCAGGGTTTATAATTGGGGGAGGGGTAATTATGATGCGATTAGGCAAGAATTAGGGAGTATAAGATGGGAACAGAAACTATCAGGGAAAGGCACAAACGAAAAGTGGAGCTTTTTCATGGAGCAATTACTGCGTGTCCTTGATAGGTATGTCCCTGTCAGGCAGGGAGGAAATGGCCGAGTGAGAGAACCATGGTTCACAAAAGAGGTTGAATGTCTAGTCAAGAGGAAAAAGGAAGCGTATGTAAGGATGAGAAAACAAGGTTCAGTTGGGTCGATTGAGGGGTACAAGGTAGCAAGGAATGAGCTAAAAAAAAGAGCTTAGGAGAGCTAGGAGGGGGCATGAGAAGTCCTTGGCGGGTCGGATCAAGAAAAACCCCAAGGCTTTTTACTCTCATGTGAGAAATAAAAGAATGACCAGGGTGAGGGTAGGGCCGGTCAAGGACAGTAGTGGGAACTTGTGCATGGAGTCAGAAGAGATAGGAGAGGTGATGAATGAATACTTTTCGTCAGTGTTCACCGAGGAGAGGGGCCATGTTCTTGAGGATGAGAGTGTGATAAAGGTGGATAGGCTGGAGGTGGTAGATGTTCTGAGGGAAGATGTTTTAGCAATTTTGAAGAACCTGAGGGTCGATAAGTCCCCTGGGCCAGATGGGATATATCCTAGGATTCTTTGGGAGGCAAGGGAGGAGATTGCAGAGCCTCTGGCTTTGATCTTTGGGTCCTCACTGTCCACGGGGATGGTGCCAGAGGACTGGAGAGTGGCGAATGTTGTTCCTCTCTTCAAGAAAGGAAATAGGAATGACCCTGGTAATTATAGGCCGGTTAGTCTTACTTCGGTGGTTGGTAAGATAATGGAAAAGGTCCTGAGGGATAGGATTTATGACCATTTGGAAAGGGGCAACTTAATCAGGGATAGTCAACACGGATTCGTGAAGGGTAAGTCTTGCCTAACAAATTTGATTGAATTCTTTGAGGAAGTAACTAAGTGTGTAGATGAAGGTAGAGCAGTTGATGTCGTATACATGGATTTTAGTAAGGCGTTTGATAAGGTTCCCCATGGTCGTCTCATGAAGAAAGTAAGGAGTTGTGGGATAGAGGGAAATTTGGCCGATTGGATAAGTAACTGGCTATCTCATAGAAGGCAGAGGGTGGTGGTGGATGGAACATTTTCGGACTGGAGACCAGTTACCAGCGGTGTGCCACAGGGGTCGGTGCTGGGTCCTCTGCTGTTTGTGATTTTTATCAATGACTTGGAGGAGGGGACTGAAGGGTGGATCAGTAAATTTGCTGATGACACCAAGATTGGTGGAGTAGTGGATGAGGTGGAGGGCAGTTGTAGGCTGCAAAGAGACATTGATAGGATGCAGAGCTGGGCCGAAAAATGGCAGATGGAATTTAAATCTGATAAGTGCGAGGTGATTCATTTTGGTAGGGCAAATTTGAATAAGGATTACAGGGTCAACGGCAGGGTTCTGAGGAACGTGGAGGAGCAGAGGGATCTGGGGGTTCATATCCACAGATCTCTGAAGGTTGCCACTCAAGTGGATAGAGCAGTAAAGAAGGCCTATGGTGTGTTGGCGTTTATTAACAGAGGGTTTGAGTTTAAGAACCGTGAGGTTATGCTGCAACTGTACAGGACCTTGGTGAGACCACATTTGGAATATTATGTGCAGTTCTGGTCACCTCACTATAGGAAGGACGTGGAAGCATTGGAAAGAGTGCAAAGGAGATTTACCAGGATGCTGCCTGGTTTGGGGGGGAGGTCTTATGAGGAAAGATTGAGGGAGTTGGGGCTTTTCTCTTTAGAGCGGAGGAGGATGAGAGGCGACTTAATAGAGGTTTATAAGATGATGAGGGGGATAGATAGAGTGGATGTTCAGAGACTATTTCCTCGGGTAGAGGCAGCTGTTACAAGGGGGCATAACTATAAGGTGCATGGGGGGAGATATAGAAGGGATGTCCGAGGTAGATTCTTTACTCAGAGAGTGGTTGGGGTGTGGAATGGACTGCCTGCTGTGATAGTGGAGTCGGACACTTTAGGAACTTTCAAGCGGTTATTGGATAAGCACATGGAGCACACCAGAGTGATAGGGAGTGTGATAGCTTGATCTTGGTCTCGGACAATGCTCGGCACAACATCGAGGGCCGAAGGGCCTGTACTGTGCTGTACTGTTCTATGTATCTATGTATCTATATATTCAAAGCAAAAAAAGGCAGTCAAAGAAACAGTGGAACCCCAGAAGAATCTCAAGGGTGAAATGACATTGACTATCTAACGGGCAATGCAGTAGAAATGATTTTGTTTTGTCTGTGTTCACAAAGGAAACTATGGGCTGTCTTCCCAATACTGGGGTGCAGGAATAAGGAGGAATGATAACAACAACTTGCATTCACACAGCACCATTAATGCAGAAAAATGCCCCAAAGCGCTTCACAGAGGTGGAATCAGACAAAGAAAGAGAGGATACAAGGTGAGGACAAGGCACCTACTCTGATGGAATACTTGGGTAGTTGAGGAAGTAGCTAATAAAATCAGACACATCATAGAAGTTATCTTTGGGGAATCTTCAGAAACAGAAATAGTGAAGAGGATTGGAGGATAGCGATTGTAATGCCAATTTATAACATGGAGCCTAAAACATGATGCATTGAAGGGGAAGCTAGATAAGCAAATCCCACCTGATTTTACCGTCCATTGACTTGATTGGAAAGTAAAATCAGGCAGGTGTAATACTGGGGGCCAGCCCGCTACTATCAGTTTCCCACCAGGTCAGTAAGGTTAAAAATTATCTCAGATTATCTGGCCGTTTATTTCATTGCTGTTTGTGGGAATTGCTGTGTGCAATTGGTTGCTGTATTTGCCTACATTACCACAGTGACTAAACTGTGAAGCGCATTGAGTTGTCCTACGGACATGAAACGTGCTATATAAGCGCAAGTTCTTTCTATCTATCAAAGTGACAATTGTAGGTCTGAGCCCTCCCTAAGTAGACGGTAGGTACTGAGGAGCTCCTCAGATTACCCCGTGAGCCACACAACTCAAGATATGTGAGCACGTAGCACCTATCGTCCTAACCGCAGCTTAGTCATGGAATGGTCATTCGTACATTCATAGATGGAGATACATATCGTCAGCAGCAGTTCCTCTCTCTGCAACCCAATCATGGTGGCTCCAAGCAGGGAATAATGACAATTTGTTTAAAATCCAGGATATTTACACGAATCAGAAACACTAAACTAATCCAACCTGCACCAACCCTTAGCAGATTCCACTCAGTACATCTCCCCAGCCCAACATCAGTCCCTAAACTAGTATCCACTGCTTGCCCTCTTGCCCTCTTGCAGTCAATTCCTTACCCAACTCCTAGTTTTAGTCTTGGACTCTAGGGGAATCAAGTGATATGGAGATCGGGCAGGAAATGGAGTTGAGGTCGATGATCAGTCATGATCTTATTGAATGTTGGAGCAGGCTCGAGGGGCCGTATGACCGACTCCTGCTCCTAATTCTTATGTTCTTATGTTCTTAACCTCGGACGCCCATTGCTGTAAGCTTGTACAGCAGCCTTTCATGTTGAACTTTATAGACTATTTTCTGAAAGATATTATGACATAGACCTTTCTAATGTTAACTTGGGATGTCATGCAATCGAAAAATGACAAGGATGTGGATCAGGCAGATTCTCTCTTCTAAAACCATGTCCACCACTACTTGCTGTGTTATTTTCATTGACATAATATTAAAACTGGCACCAAGTTGTCTTATTTCCAATCCAGTGGCACCACCCCTATATTCTCCGACTAGCCTAATCTTCTCTCCCCGAATCAGCCATGGGAAATTGAGCAAGATGTTATTCAGGCACCTGAGGCTGGGGCTCATTTTTCCTGCCCCACACCCACTGGCACTGATTCCCCAAATACTGCCAGCAGGACTTCCAGTAAATCGTGATGTTAGTGTCCATCCATCGAGAGTTAGCAGTTCTCAGCCTTTTCAGTCTGTCTACAGCAGTCCAGCTAAAGTGACATCACAGGCATAAAAAGTATGGATGGATCTCATGCCACTGGGGCCTGTTATAGTGAATCGCTCCAGGGAATACTGATTCAGCATGTTAACTGTTTCCAAATCATCTTCAGTTTCAAGCTCATTCTTTCCCCAAATTATAAAGTGGCCAATTAAAACGATTGCCATTTTGTTCCCAACCGGTTTGTGGAACATAAATTCAATAATGAGAAGTCGCACAACACCAGGTTATAGTCCAACAGTTTTATTTGTAATCACAAGCTTTCGGAGCTTGTGATTTCAAATAAAACTGTTGGACTATAACCTGGTGTTGTGCGACTTCTCAGTTTTGTCCACTCCAGTCCAACACCAGCATCTCCGCATCATAAATTCAATAATGACATAAAACCAATCACGAATCATCTATAGTAATATTAGCTCCAATATTATAAAATAAAAATGCCTTTTATTCTGTAAAATAACAAAAGACTAGTTCAACCAACTGTGTGAATTTACAAATGAATGTATAGCAAATGAAAATGGATAACATGAGCGCAGAGCAGAGAAAAGCTGCAAATTTACTGACCAGTGGAAAGTTGAGGCAGAGCGACTGAGCTTCTCGATAACTTCTGTCTCTTCTGTTCTACCTGATCCATGGTAAATGGAGCAGCAACTGAGAGAAAGCAAGTTTCTTTCACGCTTTTTCTGCAGAGAGCAAATTGTTTTTGAGATTGGCAGGAAGTGGGCAGGAAGAGAGCTAACAATAAGATGTGAAATCTCGCCCAGTCCCCCGGTGTGTGGTTAGACTGAGGCTGTTTATTTGTAAGCTAAAACTGAAACTGACTTTCCGGGAAATCAGGGTCCTTTCAGCTCTAACTGAATTTACAAGAAATCACTTGGACTGAATATTCTTTCTGATGAACAAACAAGATGCCTTCACTTTGTTTCTTTCAGATAGAAAAATGTCCCAGCGACACAACACAGAATCATAGAATCTTACAGCACAGAAGGAGGCCATTCGGCCCATCGTGCCTGTGCCAAAGTGCACTCCAATTAGTCCCACTCCCCCTGCTCTTTCCCCATAGCCCTGCATATTTTCTCAAGTATTGGTCCAATGCTAATGTATAAATCTTACAAAAGCTGGCAAACAGCTTCATACTAATGGTGGCAGGGGGACCATAGGAACAGGAGGAGGCCCTTGAGCCCCTTGAGCCTGTGCCGCCATTCAATGAAAGTAAAATCAGGCAGGTGTAATACTGGGGGCCAGCCCGCTACTATCAGTTTCCCACCAGGTCAGTGAGGTTAAAGGTTATCTCAGATTATCTGGCCGTTTATCGCATTGCTGTTTGTGGGAATTGCTGTGTGCAATTGGTTGCTGTATTTGCCTACATTACCACAGTGACTAAACTGTGAAGCGCATTGAGTTGTCCTACGGACATGAAACGTGCTATATAAGCGCAAGTTCTTTCTATCTATCAAACCGACAATTGTAGGTCCGAGCCCTCCCTAAGTAGACGGTAGGTACTGAGGAGCTCATCAGATTACCCCGTGACCCACACAACTCATGATATGTGAGCACGTAGCACTAATCGTCCTAACCGCAGCTTAGTCATGGAATGGTCATTCGTACATTCATAGATGGAGATACATAACGTCAGCAGCAGTTCCTCCCTCTGCAACCCAATCATGGTGGCTCCAAGCAGGGAATAATGACAATTTGTTTAAAATCCAGGATATTTACACGAATCAGAAACACTAAACTAATCCAACCTGCACCAACCCTTAGCAGATTCCACTCAGGGAAGGTCTGTGATAGGATGGAAGGCAGGAGAGATTAAAAGACAAAAGGGATGATGTTGCAAGACAAAAGGAGATGGTAATGGGGCAAGTTAAAAAACAAAAGCTGACTCTATGTGAGTTTTTTTTCAATTAATTCATGGGACGTGGGCGTCGTTGGCAAGGCCAGCATTTATTGCCCCTCCCTAATTGCCCTTGAGAAGGTGCTGGTGAACCACCTTCTTAAACTGCTGTTTTATTCGCAGTTTGTTATGACTGAGTGGCTTGCTAGGCCATTTCAGAGGACAGTTAAGAGTCAACCACATTGCTGTGGGTCTGGAGTCACATATAGGCCAGACCGGGTAAGGACGGCAGCTTTCCTTCCCTAAAGGACATTAGTGAACCAGATGGGTTTTTACAACAATCCGGTAGTTTCATGGTCATCATTACTGAGACTAGCTTTTTATTCATCCCTCCCCAGCGCTGACCCGCTGGACTCTGCCAGCAGATCAGCTCTCACCGCCCCTCTTCGCTTCTCCCTCCAGAATGTCCCTTCCCTTGTCAAAGGCCCTGGCCATCCATGAGCTTACTGTGGATGATTGCATCGACATCATGGCCTTGACGGAAACCAGGCTGAGGGGTGATGATACCTTCCACCTTATAGCCTTACCTTCCACCACTCACCGCGGTGGTGGAGTGGCTCTTATCATCAAATCACACCTTGGTCTGTCCCCTCACTCCTTTGGCACCTTCTCCTCCTTTGAGCATCTCACCTTGTTCCACATGGAGTGAATTCAATTGGCTGAAGATTGGCTTCTGTGATGGTGGCAACCTCAGGAGGAGGCCGAGATGGATCATCTACTCGGCACTTCTGGCTGAAGATGGTTGCAAATGCTTCAGCCTTGTCTTCTGCACTTGTTTGCTGGGCTCTGCCATCATTGAGGTTGGGAATGTTCATTGAGCCTCCTCCTCCCGTTAGTTGTTTAATGCTTAATGACCCGAGGCCCGAGAGCACAGCGAGAACAGTGAACCCAGGCCCGAGAGCACAGCGAGAACAGCGACCCCAGGCCCGAGAGCACAGTGAGAGCGGTGGGGATAAAAGGAGCAGGGGCGGAGGAGAGAGAGCAAAAAAACCCTCACAGGACAGCAGGCCCAGTTGAGCAGCGGCAGCAGCGGGAGCGGCGGCAGAATTCGAGAATGACATCACAGTACAGAAAGTGATGCCGGCGCAGGGGAAGAAGCTGATTGGTGAGTAGTGGGCAAGTGCTTTTTTTTTCTTCAATTTTATGTTTATTTCTTTTAAGGTAGTTCATAGTTAAGGTCGTTTGGGAGAGCGAGAATCCGAGAGTTTAAACTGATTTAGATATGAATGTAGAAGGTATGATCAGTAAGTTCACAGATGACACGAAAATTGGTGGAGTGGTAAATAGCGAGGAGGGAAGCCTCAGGCTACAGGATGACATAGACAGGTTGTGTTGAGCCAGCCAGGATGTGTATAGATCGTCTCCTCAACTGGTTTTGGGACCCCCTGAATACTGGCCCAATCACCCGCCAATGTCTCTCTCATTATTGAGCCGGGGGGGTATTTGTGTATTGATGTGTCTGGATGGGCCCCCGATTGTCCAGTTCAATGATTCTTACTGTGCGTATGAAACGATTCAAGCACTTATATCATTGTTTTTGTCCAAAATGCAAATGGGTTGCATCCTGCCTTTTCAATTCGTACCGGGTATGGTCTCATAATGAATGTATATTCAACGCCATTTTGTCTGCCCACTGTGTCTCTGGAAGCTTTTGCCACGATGTGCGGCGGCCATTTTACAGGCTTCTGTACCCTTTATTTTAAAACAGCTTTCTGTTCAATAAAAATGTTCAATTGAACCTGCTTCTCTCATATTATTAGAATCATATCGGGAGAAAAGGAGGTGGTGTGACAGTGTATATAAACTCCCGCACTGAAGCACAAGTGAGAAGATATAAAAAAGGAAAGCTTATACACAGAATCACTTTGGGCAGAATTAATAGATGGTGACAGAGATAAACTATTATTGGGGGTATACTATAGACCCCCCAGGCCAGGGTCAAAGCCTGTGGGATGAGATAACGAAGGTGACTAGCGAGGGATCAACTAAACTAGTTGGAGATTTCAGCTTACTGGAAATGAACTGGGACAATAATAGAAAACAGTCCCAGACACACTCAAGAAAGAGAGACTGGGGAATGGGGGCTTGGGGAGAGAGGGAGACTGGGGAATGGGGGCTTGGGGAGAGGGAGACTGGGGAATGGGGCTCGGGGGAGAAAGAGACTGGGGAATGGGGCTTGGGGAGAGGGAGACTGGGGAATGGGGGCTCAGGGAGAGTGAGAGAGACTGGGGAATGGGGCTTGGGGAGAGGGAGACTGGGGAATGGGGGCTCAGGGAGAGTGAGAGAGACTGGGGAATGGGGCTTGGGGAGAGGGAGACTGGGGAATGGGGGCTTGGGGAGAGGGAGACTGGGGAATGGGGGCTTGGGGAGAGGGAGACTGGGGAATGGGGGCTTGGGGAGAGAGGGAGACTGGGGAATGGGGGCTTGGGGAGAGAGGGAGACTGGGGAATGGGGCTTGGGGAGAGGGAGACTGGGGAATGGGGCTTGGGGAGAGGGAGACTGGGGAATGGGGGCTTGGGGAGAGGGAGACTGGGGAATGGGGCTTGGGGAGAGGGAGACTGGGGAATGGGGGCTTGGGGAGAGGGAGACTGGGGAATGGGGCTTGGGGAGAGGGAGACTGGGGAATGGGGCTTGGGGAGAAAGAGACTGGGGAATGGGGCTTGGGGAGAGAGGGAGACTGGGGAATTGGGGCTCGGGGAGAGAGGGAGACTGGGGAATGGGGCTTGGGGAGAGAGGGAGACTGCAGAAAGCGGGCTCGGAGGCTTGGAAGACTGGGGAATGGGGCTCGGAGGCTTGGGAGACTGGGGAATGGGGGCAGGGGAGAAAGAGTTTTGGGAATGGGTGCTCGAGGGGAAAGGGAGACTGGAGAATTGGGGCTCAGGGAGAGAGGGCGACTGCGGAAAGAGGGCTCGGGGAGAGAGGGAGACTAGGGAATGGGTGCTCGGGGGGAGAGAGGGAGACTGAGCAATGGGGGCTCGGAGGGCTTAGGAGACTGGGGAATAGGGGATCAGGGAGAGAGGCAGACTGAGAAATGAGGCCTCGGGGCAGAGAGGGAGACTGGGAAATGAGGCCTCGGGGCAGAGAGGGAGACTGGGGAATGAGGCCTCGGGGCAGAGAGGGAGACTGGGGAATGGAGAGACGGGGAGAGGGAGACTGAGGAATGGAGAGACGGGGAGAGGGAGACTGGGGAATGGGGAGACGGGGAGAGGGAGACTGGGGAATGGGGAGACTGGGAGAGGGAGACTGGAGAATGGGGAGACGGGGAGAGGGAGACTGGGGAATGGAGAGACGGGGAGAGGGAGATTGGGGAATGGAGAGACAGGGAGAGGGACACTGGAGAATGGGGTGATGGGGAGAGGGAGACTGGTGAATGGAGAGACGGGGAGAGGGAGACTGGGGAATGGGGAATCGGGGAGAGGGACACTGGAGAATGGGGAGAGATGAGACTGGGGAATGGAGAGACGGGGGATAGGGTCACTGGAGAATGGGGTGATGGGGAGAGGGAGACTGGGGAATGGAGAGACGGGGAGAGGGAGACTGGGGAATGGGGAATCGGGGAGAGGGACACTGGAGAATGGGGAGAGATGAGACTGGGGAATGGAGAGACGGGGGATAGGGTCACTGGAGAATGGGGTGATGGGGAGAGATGAGACTGGAGAATGGGGTGATGGGGAGAGGGAGACTGGAGAATGGAGAGACGGGGAGAGGGAGACTGGAGAATGGGGAGACGGGGAGAGGGAGACTGGGGAATGGAGAGACGGGGAGAGGGAGACTGGAGAATGGGGAGACGGGGAGAGGGAGACTGGAGAATGGGGAGAGATGAGACTGGGGAATGGAGAGACGGGGGATAGGGTCACTGGAGAATGGGGTGATGGGGAGAGGGAGACTGGGGAATGGAGAGACGGGGAGAGGGAGACTGGGGAATGGGGAATCGGGGAGAGGGACACTGGAGAATGGGGAGAGATGAGACTGGGGAATGGAGAGACGGGGGATAGGGTCACTGGAGAATGGGGTGATGGGGAGAGATGAGACTGGAGAATGGGGTGATGGGGAGAGGGAGACTGGAGAATGGAGAGACGGGGAGAGGGAGACTGGAGAATGGGGAGACGGGGAGAGGGAGACTGGAGAATGGGGAGACGGGGAGAGGGAGACTGGAGAATGGGGAGACGGGGAGAGGGACACTGGAGAATGGGGTGATGGGGAGAGATGAGACTGGGGAATGGAGAGACGGGGAGAGGGAGACTGGGGAATGGAGAGATGGGGGAGAGGGACACTGGAGAATGGGGAGATGGGGAAAGATGAGACTGGGGATTGGGGAATCGGGGAAGTGAGACAGAGACTGGGGAATGGCGACTTGCGGGAGAGAGGGAGACCATTCAGCCCCTCAAGCCTGTTCCACCATTTGGAAACATAGAGACATGGAAAAATAGGAGCATGAGTAGGCCATTCGGCCCTTCGAGCCTCTATCTCAATATCATATTCCCGCTCTCTCCCCATACCCCTTGATGCCTTTTGTGTCTAAAAATCTATCTATCTCCTTCTTAAATATATTCAGTGACTTGACCTCCACAGCCTTCTGTGGTAGAGAATTCCACAGGTTCACCACCCTCTGAGTGAAGAAATTTCTCCTCATCTCAGTCCTACATGTCCTACCCCGTATCCTGAGACTGTGACCCCTCGTTCTAGACCCCCCCCCAGCCAGGGGAAACATCCTCCCTGCGTCCAGTCTGTCTAGCCCTGTCAGAATTTTATACATTTCAATGAGATCCCCTCTCATTCTTCTGAACTATTCTCTCAGTGTCGCTCCCACTCGGCCCTTTACTGACTGCTCCTCTCTCAGTGCCACTCCCACTCGGCCCTTTACTGACTGCTCCTCCCTCAGTGCCACATCCACTCACCCCTTTACTGACTGCTCCTCTCTCAGTGTCGCTCCCACGCGGCCCTTTACTGACTGCTCCTCTCTCAGTGCCACTCCCACTCACCCCTTTACTGACTGCTCCTCTCTCAGTGTCGCTCCCACTCGGCCCTTTACTGACTGCTCCTCTCTCAGTGCCACACCCACTCGCCCCTTTACTGACTGCTCCTCTCTCAGTGCCACTCCCACTCGGCCCTTTACTGACTGCTCCTCCCTCAGTGCCACATCCACTCACCCCTTTACTGGCTGCTCCTCTCTCAGTGTCACTCCCACTCGGCCCTTTACTGACTGCTCCTCTCTCAGTGTCGCTCCCACGCGGCCCTTTACTGACTGCTCCTCTCTCAGTGCCACTCCCACTCACCCCTTTACTGACTGCTCCTCTTTCAGTGCTGCTCCCACTCGGCCCTTTACTGACTGCTCCTCGCTCACTGCCACACCCACTCGGCCCTTTACTGACTGCTCCTCCCTCAGTGTCACTCCCACTCAGCCCTTTACTGACTGCTCCTCTCTCACTGCCACTCCCACTCACCCCTTTACTGACTGCTCCTCTTTCAGTGCTGCTCCCACTCGGCCCTTTACTGACTGCTCCTCGCTCACTGCCACACCCACTCGCCCCTTTACTGACTGCTCCTCCCTCAGTGCCGCTCCCACTTGCCCCTTTACTGACTGCTCCTCCCTCAGTGCCACTCCCACTCCCCCCTTTACTGACTGCTCCTCCCTCAGTGTCGCTCCCACTCGGCCCTTTACTGACTGCTCCTCTCTCACTGCCACACCCACTCGGCCCTTTACTGACTGCTCCTCTCTCAGTGTCGCTCCCACTCGCCCCTTTACTGACTGCTCCTCTCTCAGTGCTGCTCCCACTCGGCCCTTTACTGACTGCTCCTCCCTCAGTGCCACACCCACTCGGCCCTTTACTGACTGCTCCTCCCTCAGTGTCGCTCCCACTCAGCCCTTTACTGACTGCTCCTCCCTCAGTGTCGCTCCCACTCGGCCCTTTACTGACTGCTCCTCCCTCAGTGTCGCTCCCACTCGCCCCTTTACTGACTGCTCCTCTCTCAGTGCTGCTCCCACTCGGCCCTTTACTGACTGCTCCTCCCTCAGTGCCACTCCCACTCGGCCCTTTACTGACTGCTCCTCCCTCAGTGCCACTCCCACTCACCCCTTTACTGACTGCTCCTCCCTCAGTGCCACTCCCACTCGCCCCTTTACTGACTGCTCCTCTCTCAGTGCTGCTCCCACTCGCCCCTTTACTGACTGCTCCTCTCTCAGTGCTGCTCCTACTCGGCCCTTTACTGACTGCTCCTCCCTCAGTGTCGCTCCCACTCGGCCGTTTACTGACTGCTCCTCACTCAGTGCCGCTCCCACTCGGCCCTTTACTGACTGCTCCTCTCTCAGTGCTGCTCCCACTCGGCCCTTTACTGATTGCTCCTCCCTCAGTGTCGCTCCCACTCGGCCCTTTACTGATTGCTCCTCCCTCAGTGTCGCTCCAACTCGGCCCTTTACTGACTGCTCCTCCCTCAGTGTCGCTCCCACTCGGCCGTTTACTGACTGCTCCTCACTCAGTGCCGCTCCCACTCGGTCCTTTACTGATTGCTCCTCTCTCAGTGCCGCTCCCACTCGCCCCTTTACTGGCTGCTCCTCGCTCAGTGTTGCTCCCACTCGGCCCTTTACTGACTGTTCCTCCCTCAGTGTCGCTCCCACTCGGCCCTTTACTGATTGCTCCTCCCTCAGTGTCACTCCCGCTCGGCCCTTTACTGGCTGCTCCTCGCTCAGTGCCGCTCCCACTCGGCCCTTTACTGACTGCTCCTCGCTCAGTGCTGCTCCCACTCACCATCTTGCTGTTCCTGGGTCTGCTGGGAATTTTGGGCCCCATCCCATTCTCCCGCCCTAGAGCTGCAATCCCCTGATGCGCAGTTTCTTCCTCTACCGCACGCCCCAGGCCCCTTCTCTCCCAACCGCCCAACTCAACCCACATTCTCCAGTCTCCCTCTCTCACAAAATCCCCATTCTCCAGTCTCCATCTCTCCCCCTGCGCCCTTATTCTCCAGTCTCCCCTATCCCCGAGGCCCCACTCCCCAGTTACAGAAGGAAGTGGTTTTGGGAGGGGGAAGTGTGATGTAGGTGCAGAGCGATACAGAACGTACTCTTGCTGGGGACTTCAATGTCCATCACCAAGAGTGGCTCGGTAGCACCACTACTGACCAAGCTGGCCAAGTCCAGAAGGATATAGCTGCCAGTCTGGGCCTGCAACAGGTGGTGAGAGAACCAACACGAGGGAAAAACCGACTTGACCTCGTCCTCACCAATCTACCTGTCGCAGATGCATCTGTCCATGACAACATTGGCAGCAGTGACAACCACACCGTCCTTGTGGAGAGGAAATCTCGCCTTCACACAGAGGACATCCTCCATCCTGTTGTGTGGCACTACCACCGTGCTAAATGGGATAGATTCATAACAGAATTAGCAGCTCAAAACTGGGCAACCATGAGGTGCTGTGGGCCATCAGTAGCAGCAGAATTGTATTCCACCACAATCTGTAACCTCAAGGCTTGGCATACCCCTCACTCTACCGTTACCATCAAGACAAGCGACCAACCCTGGTTCCATGAGGAGTATAGAACAGCATGCCAAGAGCAGCACCAGGCAGAACTAAAAATGAGGTGCCAACCTGGAGAACCTGCAACACAGGACGACATGAATACTAAACAACGGAAGCAGCATGATATAGACAGGGCTAAGTAATCCCACAACCAATGGATCAGATCAAAGCTCTGCAGTCCTGCCACATCCAGTTGTGAATGAGTCATAGAGTTATACAGCACAGAAAGAGGCCCTTCGGCCCATCGTGTCCGCTCCGGCCATCAAGCCCTGTCTATTCTAATCCCATTTTCCAGCACTTGGTCCGTAGCCTTGTATGCTATGGCGTTTCAAATGCTCATCTAAATGCTTCTTGAATGTTGTGAGGGTTCCTGCCTCTACCACCCTTTCAGGCAGTGAGTTCCAGATTCCAACCACCCTCTGAGTGAAAAAGTTTTCCCTCAAATCCCCTCTAAACCTCCTGGCCCTTACCTTGAATCTATGCCCCCTGGTTATTGACCCCTCTACTAAGGGGGAAAGTTCCTTTCTATCTACCCTATCTATGCCCCTCATAATTTTGTACACCTCAATCAGGTCCCCCCTCAGCCTTCTCTGCTCTAAGGAAACGAACTCCAGCCTGTCCAGTCTCTCTTCATAGCTGAAGCGCTCCAGCCCAGGTAACATCCTGGTGAATCTCCTCTGCACCCTCTCCAATGCAATCACATCCTTCCTATAGTGTGGCGACCAGAACTGCACACAGTATTGCAGCTGTGGCCTAACTAGCGTTTTGTATAGCTCCATCATAACTTCCCTGCTCTTATATTCTATGCCTTGGCTAATGAAGACAAGTATCCCATATGCCCTTTTAACCACATTATCTACCTGTCCTGCTGCTTTCAGGGATCTATGTACATGCACACCAAGGTCCCTCTGATCCTCTGTCCTTCCTAGGGTCCTACCATTCATTGTGTATTCCCTTGCCTTGTTAGTCCTCCCAAAATGCATCACCTTACACTTTTCAGGGTTAAATTCCATTTGCCACTGTTCTGCCCATCTAACCAACCCGTCTATATCGTCCTGTAGCCTGAGGCTATTTATCACCCCACCAATTTACATGTCATCTGCGAACTTACTGCTAATACCTCCTACATTCATATCTGATTCATTAATGTACACTACAAACAGCAAAGGACCCAGCACCGATCCCTGCAGTACACCACTGGACACAGGCTTCCAGTCACAAAAACAACCTTTGACCATCATCTTCTGCCTCCTGCCACTAAGCCAATTTTGTATCCAATGTGCCAAATTGCCCTGGATCCCATGGGCTCTTACCTTCTTGACCAGTCTCCCATGCAGGACTTTGTCAAAAGCCTCACTGAAGTCCATGTAGACTACATCAACTGCACTACCCTCATCCACACACCAAGTCACCCCCTCAAAAAATGCAATCAAATTGGTAGACATGATCTCCCCCTGACAAAGCCATGCTGACTATCCTTGATTAATCCTTCCCTCTCCAAGTGGAGACTAATTCTGTCCCTCAGAATTTTTTCCAATTATTTCCCTACCACTGATGTTAGGCTCACTGGCCTGTAATTCCCTGGTTTATCCCTACTACCCTTCTTGAATAACTACATTAGCTGTTCTCCAGTCCTCTGGCACCTCCCCTGTGGTCAGAGAGGTTCTGAAAATTTGTGTCAGAGCCCCTGCAATCTCCTCCCCTGCCTCAAACAGCAGCCTGGGATACATCTCGTCTGGGCCTGGGGATTTATCCACTTTTAAGCCCGCTAAAACCGTTAGTACCTCCTCCCTCTCAATACTAATTTGTTCAAGTGTATCACAATCCCCTGCCTGATGTCTATCTCTACATCGTCCTTCTCCATAGTGAACACAGATGCAAAATATTCATTTAAAACCTCACCTACATCTTCCGGCTCTAGACACAGATTGCCACTTTGGTTCCTAATGGGCCCTACTCTTTCCCTGGTTATCCTCTTGCCCTTAATATACTTATAAAACACCTTGGGATTTTCCTTTATTTTGCCCGCCAGTGTTTTTTCATGACCCTCTTCGCTCTCCTAATTTCTTTTTTAAGTACCCCCCCTGCACTTTCTATACTCCTCTAGGGCTTCCATTGTTTTTAGTCCTTTGTATCTTCCAAAATCCTCACTTTTTTTCCTAATCCATTCTTGTATATCCCTTGTCATCCAGGATTCCCTGGTCTTGTTGGTCCCACCCTTGACCTTTACGGAAACATGTTGGCGTTTTACTCTCTCTATTTCCTTTCTGAAAGACTCCCACTGCTCTGATGTGGATTTTCCTACAAGTAGCTGATCCCTATTCACTTTGGCCAGATCCTGCCTTATCATATTAAAATCGGCCTTCCCCCAATTTAGAACCTTTATTTCCGGTCCATCTTTGCCCTTTTCCATGACTACCTTAAATCTCATCGAAATATGGTCACTGTCACCAAAATGCTCTCCTACTAACACATCTACCACTTGCCCGGCTACATTCCCTAGAATTAGGTCCAGAACTGCCCCCTCTCTTGTAGGACTTTCTACATGCTGGCTCAAAAAGCTCTCCTGGATGCACTTTAAGAATTCCGCACCCTCTAAGCCTTTCACACTCTGACTATCCCAGTTAATATTCAGGAAGTTGAAATCCCCTGCTATTATTACCCTATTATTTCTACACTTCTCTAAGATTTGCCTGCATATCTGTTCCTCTATCTCCCCCTGACTGTTTGGGGGCCTATAGTACACTCCCAGCAAAGTGCTTGCCCCTTTTTGTTTTTAAGTTCTACCCATATGGCCTCATTAGAGGAACCTGCTAAGATATCATCCCTCCTTACAGCAGTAATTGACTCCTTGATTAATATTGCGACACCCCCTCCTCTTTTACACCCCCCTCTGTTTCACCTGAAGATTCTATACCCCGGTATATTGAGCTGCCAGTTCTGCCCCTCCCTCAACCATGTCTCTGTGATAGCAACAATATCATACTACGATGTGTTCATCAACACCTTCAATTCATCGGCCTTACTCGCAAGACTCCTTGCATTAAAATAAATGCCTTCCAGCCTTGCCATACTCCCTTGTGCCATTACATATTTGCTCTGCCTTCCAGGCTGACTTATTTTTTCCTCTATATTTGGCTGTGCATCACCCCCTACTATAGCTCCACTCCGTATCCCATCCCCCTGCCAAGTTAGTTTAACTCCCCCCCCCACAACAGCACTAGCAAACCTCCCCACAAGGATGTTGGTCCCGTTCCGGTTCAGCTGCAACCCGTCCGACTTGTACAGGTCCCACCTTCCCCAAAAGCAGACCCAGTGATCCAGGAAACTAAAGCCCTCCCTCTGCACCAACTCTTTAGCCACGCATTCATCTGCTCTATCCTCCTATTCCTATACTCATTAGCACGTGGCACCGGGAGCTATCCAGAGATTACAACCTTTGAGGTCCTGCTTTTTAATCTGCTAGCAAGCTCCCTAAATTCTTGTTGTATGACCTCATCCCTCTTTTTACCCATGTCGTTGGTACCAATGTGAACCACGACCTCTGACTGTTCGCCTCCCCCTTCAGAATGCCCTGCAGCCTTTCAGTGACATCCTTGACCCTGGCACCAGGGAGGCAACATATCATCTTGGAGTTTCGTCTGCGACCACAGAAACATCTATCTGTTCCCCTTACGATAGAATCCCCTATCACTATTGCTCTCCCACTTGTTTTCCTCCCCTCCTGTGCAGCTGAGCCACTTGTAGTGCCAAGGAATTGGCTCTTGCTGCATTCCCCTGAGGAACCATCTCCCCCATCAGTATCCAAAACGGAAAATCTGTTTGAGAGGGAGATGGACCCAGGGGACTCCTGCACTACCTTCCTAGTTCTTTTACTCTGTCTGGCGGTCACCCATTCCCTGTCTGCCTGTGCACTCTTTAGCTGCGGTGTGACCACCTCGTTAAACGTGCTATCCACGAAGATCTCAGCTTCGCGGATGCTCCACAGTGACTCCAGCCGCAGCTCCAGCTCCGAAACGCGGATTTCGAGTAGCTGCAGCAGGAGACACTTCCTGCACATGTGTTCGCCCTGGACACCGAAAGTGTCCGTGACTTCCCACATAGCACAGGAGGAGCACTCCACGCTGCCGAGCTGCCCTGCCATGTCCTGCCCTTAATTTACTCCCTTTACTTCCTTTAAATTAAAGAATATTAAATACACTAGGGGCCTTACTTCCCTTTAAACACTACTTACTCTAAACTAGAGACCTTACTTTTACTTCAATGACTGGACAGTAGAAATACTCACCAGGTCCTACTTACCAATCAGCTCCTTCCCTGGTTGTGACGTCACTTTAGCGGTTTCGCAGTTGTTGTTGTTTGACTGCTCCCACTCTCGGACTCTTTCCTTGGTGTAACGTATGAACCAATTCCCAACTCGCAGCACTCTGTTTAAACCGCACTCAAAGGAACAAAGGGACCTTGGAGTGCATGTCCACAGATCCCTGAAGGTAGCAGGCCAGGTAGATAATGTGGTTAAGAAGGCATACGGAATGCCTGCCTTCATTAGCCTTGGCATAGAATACAAGAGCAGGGAGGTTATGCTTTTCAACTGTATAAAACACTAGTTAGGCCTCAGCTAGAGTACTGCGTGCAGTTCTGGTCACCACATTACAGGAAAGATGTGATTGCACTAGAGAGGGTGCAGAGGAGATTTACAGGGATGTTGCCGGGAGTAGAGAATCTAAGCTATGAGGAAAGACTGGATAGGCTGGGTCTGTTTTCCTTGGAACAGAGGAGGCTGAGGGGAGACCTTATTGAGGTGTATAAAATTATAAGGGACATAGATAAAGTGGATAGAAAGGACCTATTTCCCTTTGCAGAGGGGTCAAAAACCAAGGGGCACAGAATTAAAGTAATAGCTGGAAGGTTTAGCGGGGATTTGAGGGGAAATTTCTTCACCCAGATGGTTGTGGGGGTCTGGAACTCACTGCCTGAAAGGGTGGTAGAGGCAGGAACCCTAACCACATTTAAAAAGTACTTGGATGTGCACTTGGAATGCTCTAACCTGCAGGGCTATGGACCAAGAGCTGGGAAGTGGGATTAGGCTGGATAACTCTTTGTTGGCCGGCGCGGACACGATGGGTCAAAATGGCCTCCTTCCGTGCTGTAACTTTCTATGATTCTATGATTCTAAATGGTTGTAGTAAACGCACAGAATATTTGTCCATCTAACAATAAGGAGGTAAATTGCGTGAGACCCTAAATACTGGCAGGATCTCACATCCAGTCAGTGCATGTCCGTAAACCATGACTTCTTGATATGCACCAGATGCATGGCAGACCCTCCCGGCGACTTGGGGTCTCACAGAATTTACCTTTGCAGAATGGATTGTTTGCAACGGCTAAAGGAAGTTGTGGAAAAGGGGCATCCACCAAGACCTGTGACTTGCCCCTTTAAACTTTAACCTCACCCCTAGCAACCTTTGGCATTGCCAACTTATGTTGATATTGATGTTAGCATTAATTCTGGAAACTTTGTTGTCAGAATATCAGAACCATAAAAGGCCATTCAGCCCCTCGAGCATGTTCCTACATTAAATTAGATCATGGCTGATCTGCATCTTAACTCCATCTACCCACCTTGGTTCAGTAACCCTTAATACCCTTAATGTGAAGTTTAATTTGTTAAAGGAGAAGGGTGGAGTTTGACCTGAACTTTTCATCCTAGATATTCAAAGCAAAAAAAGGCAGTCAAGGAAACAGTGGGATCCCAGAAGAATCTCAAGGGTGAAATGACATTGACTATCTAACGGACAATGCATTACAAATGATTTTGTTTGGTCTGTGTTCACAAAGGAAACTATGGGCTGTCTTCCCAATACAGGGGTGCAGGAATAAGGAGGAATAACAACAACAACTTGCATTCACACAGCACCATTAACGCAGAAAAACGCCCCAAAGCCCTTCACAGAGGTGGAATCAGACAAAGAAAGAGAGGATACAAGGTGAGGACAAGGCACCTACTCTGATGGAATACTTGGGTAGTTGAGGAAGTAGCTAATGAAATCAGACACATCATAGAAGTTATCTTTGGGGAATCTCCAGAAACAGAAATAGTGAAGAGGATTGGAGGATAGCGATTGTAATGCCAATTTATAACATGGAGCCTAAAATATGATGCATTGAAGGGGAAGCTAGATAAGCAAATCCCACCTGATTTTACCGTCCATTGACTTGATTGGAAAGTAAAATCAGGCAGGTGTAATACTGGGGGCCAGCCCGCTACTATCCAGTTTCCCACCAGGTCAGTGAGGTTAAAGATTATCTCAGATTATCTGGCCGTTTATCTCATTGCTGTTTGTGGGAATTGCTGTGTGCAATTAGTTGCTGTGTTTGCCTACAGTACCACAGTGACTAAACTGTGAAGCGCATTGAGTTGTCCTACGGACATGAAACGTGCTATATAAGCGCAAGTTCTTTCTATCTATCAAACTGACAATTGTAGGTCCGAGCCCTCCCTAAGTAGACGGTAGGTACTGAGGAGCTCATCAGATTACCCCGTGACCCACACAACTCAAGATATGTGAGCACGTAGCACCTATCATCCTAACCGCAGCTTAGTCATGGAATGGTCATTCGTACATTCATAGATGGTGTAGAATTCGCAATATATCGTGATTTTATAAATAAGGACAGAACACATAGTTTCGTTCAAACAGCTTTTATTTCAGCAGAATGCTGTCAGGTTTTCAAAGTGGACACAAGCAGCTTGTAAAATGGCCACCGAGCATCGTGGCAGAAGCTTCCAGAATACAGTGGGCAGACAAGATGGCGTTCGAATAAACATTTCAGTATCAGATTGGTTAATACGCAGCAAACACTGATAAAGACAGGATGCAACCTGTCTGCATTCGACACAATAGCAAAGATATAAGTGCTGGAATCATTTTCCATGCACAAGTAAGGACCATTGTAATGGGCAATCGAAGGCCCATCCAGACACAGCAATACACATATCAGTATTCGAGAAGGCCCCAAACCCAGTCAGGGAGACTCCTAGCCGGCTCGACAATGGGGAAAACATTAACGGCTACTTGGCCAGTTTAAGGTGCTACCGAAACCCATTAAAGGAAAGAATCGCCCCATGCTGGGAGTTTTGTGCACCAGCATTTCACAAAGGACAAACATTAAGATTTGAGCGGGAGATAAGGGAACACAGCACTATAACTATAGTGAACAAATGTCCATCAAGGGCTTATTCTCTGGATTCGACTCATATCTCTGCTGACTCTTGACTCGGGCTGGACTCTTGACTGATTGATCTCGCTGATGACTGCTGAACTTTTATTCTCCTATTCTGATCCTCGGGTATCGCTCTGCTGGACGAGCAGCCTTCTGTTTTTCTCTGGACTCTGTTGACTACGAGACGAGACGAGAAGAAGAGGAGAAGAATCCACGTACCGCCACGGTCAGTAAACCCCGACCGCGCCCGAAAATACAAGAAAGAACTGCAGCGAAACGAGCCGAGTGCCTTACTTTAAAATTCTCCGAGTTATCACGAGTGGTGAGCATGAGTCTCGATCCTACCAGTCTAGTTTAGAATAGGTATTGATAGGGGAGGGTTTAAGTTTTAAGGATAACTGTAATGTGTGCCCCCATTTATGATGTGTCGTTCGTTCCTCGTTTCCCTGAAATTAGTTACATAACTGCGTGTAAGATTGTACTGTCATTAATCTGTGCTTATGACATGTATTTTGTAATCTTAAGTATTATGCAATAAAGATTTTCCATTTCGTACCATTCAACCGAGTCTACCTGAGTTTCATCTCCATTACTGCTCTCGCATCTAAGTCCAGTGTCTAGAACCGTAAGGGCGAGTGATTCGAACCACTCACAGGTGTGTCTAGTGCTCCCAGACTGGCTGGAGACCAGAACAGGCAACAAGGCCTAAACCCGCACTGACATACAGGCTGCACAGAGCCACGCGAATCTCACAGGCTGAGAGACACGTCGAAACCCTTACAATGGAGATACATAACGTCAGCAGCAGTTCCTCCCTCTGCAACCCAATCATGGTGGCTCCAAGCAGGGAATAATGACAATTTGTTTAAAATCCAGGATATTTACACGAATCAGAAACACTAAACTAATCCAACCTGCACCAACCCTTAGCAGATTCCACTCAGTACATCTCCCCAGCCCAACATCAGTCCCTAAACTAGTATCCACTGCTTGCCCTCTTGCCCTCTTGCAGTCAATTCCTTACCCAACTCCTAGTTTTAGTCTTGGCCTCTAGGGGAATCAAGTGATATGGAGGTCGGGCAGGAAAGCGGAGTTGAGGTCGATGATCAGTCATGATCTTATTGAATGGTGGAGCAGGCTCGAGGGGCCGTATGACTGACTCCTGCTCCTAATTCTTATGTTCTTATATTCTTTACCTCGGACGCCCATTGCTGTAAGCTTGTACAGCAGCCTTTCATGTTGAACTTTATAGACTATTTTCTGAAAGATATTATGACATAGACCTTTCTAATGTTAACTTGGGATGTCATGCAATCGAAAAATGACAAGGATGTGGATCAGGCAGATTCTCTCTTCTAAAACCATGTCCACCGCTACTTGCTGTGTTATTTTCATTGACATAATATTAAAACTGGCACCAAGTTGTCTTATTTCCAATCCAGTGGCACCACCCCTATATTCTCTGACTAGCCTAATCTTCTCTCCCCGAATCAGCCATGGGAAATTGAGCAAGATGTTATTCAGGCACCTGAGGCTGGGGCTCATTTTTCCTGCCCGACACCCACCGGCACTGATTCCCCAAATACTGCCAGCAGGACTTCCAGTAAATCGTGATGTTAGTGTCCATCCATCGAGAGTTAGCGGTTCTCAGCCTTTTCAGTCTGTCTACAGCAGTCCAGCTAAAGTGACATCACAGGCATAAAAAGTATGGATGGATCTCATGCCACTGGGGCCTGTTATAGTGAATCACTCCAGGGAATACTCGTTCAGCATGTTAACTGTTACCAAATCATCTTCAGTTTCAAGCTCATTCTTTCCCCAAATTATAAAGTGGCCAATTAAAACGATTCCCATTTTGTGCCCAACCGGTTTGTGGAACATAAATTCAATAATAACATAAAACCAATCACGAATCATCTATAGAAATATTAGCTCCAATATTATCATAAAATAAAAATGCCTTTTATTCTGTAAAATTACAAAAGACTACTTCAACCAGCTGTGTTAATTTACAAATGAATGTATAGCAAATGAAAATGGATAATGTGAGCGCAGTGGAAAGTTGGAAAGTTGAGGCAGAGCGACTGAGCTTCTCGATAACTTCTGTCTCTTCTGTTCTACCTGATTCATGGTAAATGGAGCAGCAACTGAGAGAAACACGGTGGCATAGTGGTTAGCACTGGTGCTTCACAGCGCCAGGGACCTGGGTTCGAATCTGACCTCGGGTGACTGTCTGTGTGGAGTTTGCACATTCTCCCCGTGTCTGCGTGGGTTTCCTCCGGGTGCTCCGGTTTCCTCCCACAGTCCAAAAATGTGCGGGTTAGGTTGATTTGGCTATGATAAATTGACCCTCAGTGTTAGGGGGGGATTAAATATGTGGGGTTAGGGGGAATTAAATACGTGGGGTGACGGGGGTAGGGTGGGATATGTGTACTGTGGGGATTAAAGCAGGGGACAGGGTACTGGATTTGGATGATCAGCCATGATCGTATTGAGTGGTGGAGCAGGCTCGATGGGCCGAATGGCCTGCTCCTAGATTCTATGTTTCTAAAGCAAGTTTCTTTCGTGCTTTTTCTGCAGAGAGCAAATTGTTTTTGAGATTAGCAGGAAGTGGGCAGGAAGAGAGCTAACAATAAGATGTGAAATCTCGCCCAGTCCCCCGGTGTGTGGTTAGACTGAGGCTGTTTATTTGTAAGCTAAAACTGAAACTGACTTTCCGGGAAATCAGGGTCCTTTCAGCTCTAACTGCATTTACAAGAAATCACTTGGACTGAATATTCTTCTGATGAACAAACAAGTTGCCTTAACTTTGTTTCTTTCAGATAGAAAAATGTCCCAGCGACACAACACAGAATCATAGAATCTTACAGCACAGAAAGAGGCCATTCGGCCCATCGTGCCTGTGCCGGCTCTTTGAAAGAGCTCTCCAATTATTCGCACTCCACCTGCTCTTTCCCCATAGCCCTGCTTATTTACTCCCCTTTAAGTATTGATCCAATGCTAATATACAAATCCTGGAAAAAGCTGGCAAACAGGTTCATAATAGTCGACAAGTTTAAAAACATACAACTGAAGAAACAGCCCTGAATAAATGCCAAATATTCCAAACATCTAAATGTTATCTATTTATATACTGGATGCAGACTCGGTGTATAATTCTAGCCATCTCAGGGCACTGTCACCACCCGCACCTCGGGTTCCCAACCCTCCTGCTTTTGGTGGGAGTCTCCCGAAATCGACAATTCATTTCCCGAGAGCTGCATTCATCCCTCCCCAGCGCTGACCCGGTGGACTCTGCCAGCAGATCAGCTCTCACCGCCCCTCTTCGCTTCTCCCTCCAGAATGTCCCTTCCCTTGTCAAAGGCCCTGGCCATCCATGAGCTTACTGTGGATGATTGCATCGACATCATGGCCTTGACAGAAACCAGGCTGAGGGGTGATGATACCTTCCACCTTATAGCCTTACCTTCCACCACTCACCGCGGTGGTGGAGTGGCTCTTATCATCAAATCACACCTTGGTCTGTCCCCCCACTCCTTTGGCACCTTCTCCTCCTTTGAGCATCTCACCTTGTTCCACGTGGAGTGAATTCAATTGGCTGAAGATTGGCTTCTGTGATGGTGGCAACCTCAGGAGGAGGCCGAGATGGATCATCCACTCGGCACTTCTGGCTGAAGATGGTTGCAAATGCTTCAGCCTTGTCTTCTGCACTTGTTTGCTGGGCTCTGCCATCATTGAGGTTGGGAATGTTCATTGAGCCTCCTCCTCCCGTTAGTTGTTTAATGCTTAATGACCCGAGGCCCGAGAGCACAGCGAGAACAGTGAACCCAGGCCCGAGAGCACAGCGAGAACAGAGACCCCAGGCCCGAGAGCACAGCGAGAACAGTGACCCCAGGCCCGAGAGCACAGTGAGAACAGCGACCCCAGGCCCGAGAGCATCGACCCCAGGCCCGAGAGCACAGTGAGAACAGCGACCCCAGGCCCGAGAGCATCGACCCCAGGCCCGAGAGCACAGCGAGAACAGCGACCCCAGGACCAAGAACAGCGACACCAAGCCCGAGAGCACAGCGAGAACAGCGACCCCAGGACCAAGAACAGCGACCCCAGGCCCGAGAGCAGCGACCCCAGGCCCGAGAGCACAGCGAGAACAGTGACCCCAGGCCCGAGAGCAGTGACCCCAGGCCCGAGAGCACAGCGAGAACAGTGACCCCAGGCCCGAGAGCACAGCGAGAACAGTGACCACAGGCCCGAGAGCAACGACCCCAGGCCCGAGAGCAGCGACCCCAGGCCCGAGGGCACAGTGAGAACAGCGACCCCAGGCCGGAGAGCATTGACCCCAGGCCCGAGAGCACAGCGAGAACAGCGACCCCAGGCCCGAGAGCACAGTGAGAACAGAGACCCCAGGCCCGAGAGCACAGCGAGCACAGCGACCCCAGGCCCGAGAGCAGCGACCCCAGGCCCGAGAGCAGCGACCCCAGGCCCGAGAGCACAGCGAGAACAGCGACCCCAGGCCCGAGAGCAGCGACCCCAGGCCCGAGAGCAGCGACCCCAGGCCCGAGGGCACAGTGAGAACAGCGACCCCAGGCCCGAGAGCATTGACCCCAGGCCCGAGAGCAACGACCCCAGGCCCAAGAGCACAGTGAGAACAGCGACCCCAGGCCCGAGAGCACAGCGAGAACAGCGACCCCAGGCCCGAGAGCAACGACCCCAGGCCCAAGAGCACAGTGAGAACAGTGACCCCAGGCCGAGAGCACAGTGAGAACAGTGACCTCAGGCCCGAGAGCACAGCGAGAACAGCGACCCCAGGCGCGAGAGCACAGTGAGAACAGCGACCCCAGGCCGAGAGCACAGTGAGAACAGAGACCCCAGGCCCGAGAGCACAGTGAGAACAGCGACCCCAGGCCCGAGAGCACGGCGAGAGCAGCGACCCCAGGCCCGAGAGCACAGCGACCCCAGGCCCGACAGCACAGTGAGAACAGCGACCCCAGGCCCGAGAGCACAGTGAGAACAGCGACCCCAGGCCCGAGAGCACAGTGAGAACAGCGACCCCAGGCCCGAGAGCGGCGACTCCAGGCCCGACAGCACAGCGAGAACAGCGACCCCAGGCCCGAGAGCACAGCGAGAACAGTGACCCCAGGCCCGAGAGCACAGCGACCCCATGCCCGAGAGCACAGTTAGAACAGCGACCCCAGGGCCGAAAGCATCGACCCCAGGCCCAAGAGCACAGCGAGAACAGTGACCCCAGGCCCGAGAGCAGCGACCCCAGGCCCGAGAGCACAGCGAGAACAGCGACCCCAGGCCCGAGAGCAGCGACCCCAGGCCCGAGAGCACAGTGAGAACAGTGACCCCAGGCCCGAGAACAGCGAGAACAGCGACCCCAGGCCCGAGAGCACAGTGAGAACAGCGACCCCAGGCCCAAGAGCAACGACCCCAGGCCCGAGAGCACAGTGAGAACAGCGACCCCAGGCCCAAGAGCAACGACCCCAGGCCCGAGAGCAGCAACCCCAGGCCCGAGAGCACAGCGAGAACAGCGACCCCAGGCCCAAGAGCACAGCGAGAGCAGCGACCCCAGGCCCGAGAGCACAGCGAGAGCAGCGACCCCAGGCCCGAGAGCACAGTGAGAACAGCGACCCCAGGCCCGAGAGCACAGCGAGCACAGTGACCCCAGGCCCGAGAGCACAGCGAGAACAGAGACCCCAGGCCCGAGAGCACAGCGAGCACAGCGACCCCAGGCCCGAGAGCACAGTGAGAACAGAGACCCCAGGCCCGAGAGAACAGCGACCCCAGGCCCGAGAGCACAGTGAGAACAGCGACCCCAGGCCCGAGAGCACAGTGAGAACAGAGACCCCAGGCCCGAGAGCAGCGACCCCAGGCTCGAGAATAGTGACCCCAGGCCCGAGAGCACAGCGAGAACAGCAACCCCAGGCCCGAGAGCACAGCGAGAACAGAGACCCCAGGCCCGAGAGCACAGTGAGAACAGCGACCCCAGGCCCGAGAGCAACGACCCCAGGCCCGAGAGCACAGCGAGAACAGCGACCCCAGGCCCGAGAGCAACGACCCCAGGCCCGAGAGCACAGCGAGAACAGAGACCCCAGGCCCGAGAGCACAGCGAGAACAGCGACCCCAGGCCCGAGAGCAGCGACCCCAGGCCCGAGAGCATCGACCCCAGGCCCGAGAGCAGTGACCCCAGGCCCGAGAGCAACGACCCCAGGCCCGAGAGCACAGCGAGAACAGCGACCCCAGGCCTGAGAACAACGACCCCAGGCCCGAGAGCAGTGACCCCAGGCCCGAGAGGAGCAACCCCAGGCCCGAGAACAGTGACCCCAGGCCCGAGAGCAGTGACCCCAGGCCCGAGAGCACAGCGAGAACAGTGACCCCAGGCCCGAGAGCACAGCGAGAACAGCGACCCCAGGCCCGAGAGCACAGCGAGAACAGCGACCCCAGGCCCGAGAGCACAGCGAGAACAGCGACCCCAGGACCGAAAACTGCGACTTCAAGCCCGAGAGCACAGCGTGAGCATCGACCCCAGGCCCGAGAGCACAGCGAGAACAGCGACCCCAGGCCCGAGAGCATCGACCCCAGGCCCGAGAGCACAGGGAGAACAGCGATCCCAGGCCCGAGAGCATCGACCCCAGGCCCGAGAGCACAGGGAGAAGAGCGATCCCAGGCCCGAGAGCACAGCGAGAACAGCGACCCCAGGCCCGAGAGCATCGACCCCAGGCCCGAGAGCAGCGACCCCAGGCCCGAGAGCAACGACCCCAAGCCCGAGAGCACAGTGAGAACAGAGACCCCAGGCCCGAGAGCATCGACCCCAGGCCCGAGAGCACAGTGAGAACAGTGACCCCAGGCCCGAGAGCAGCGACCCCAGGCCCGAGAGCACAGCGAGAACAGTGAACCCAGGCCCGAGAGCACAGCGAGAACAGTGACCCCAGGCCCGAGAGCACAGCGACCCCAGGCCCGAGAGCAGCGACCTCTGGCCCGAGAGCACAGCGAGAACAGCGACCCCAGGCCCGAGAGCAGCGACCCCAGGCCCGAGAGCAGTGACCCCAGGCCCGAGAGCACAGTGAGAACAGTGACCCCAGGCCCGAGAGCACAGCGACCCCAGGCCCAAGAGCACAGCGAGAGCAGCGACCCCAGGCCCGAGAGCACAGCGAGAGCAGCGACTTCAAGCCCGAGAGCACAGCGAGAACAGTGACCCCAGGCCCGAGAGCATCGACCCTAGGCCCGAGAGCACAGTGAGAACAGTGACCCCAGGCCCGAGAGCACAGCGAGAACAGTGACCCCATGCCCGAGAGCATCGACCCCAGGCCCGAGAGCACAGCGAGAACAGTGACCCCAGGCCCGAGAACAGCGACCCCAGGCCCGAGAGCAGCGACCCCAGGCCCGAGAGCAACGACCCCAGGCCCGAGAACACAGTGAGAACAGTGACCCCATGCCCGAGAGCATCGACCCCAGGCCCGACAGCACAGCTGGAACAGCGACCCCAGGCCCGAGAGCAGCGACCCCAGGCCCGACAGCACAGCGAGAACAGCGACCCCAGGCCCGAGAGCACAGCGAGAACAGCGACCCCAGGCCCGAAAGCATCGACCCCAGGCCCGAGAGCAGCGACCCCAGGCCCGAGAGCACAGCGAGAACAGCGACCCCAGGCCCGAGAGCACAGTGAGAACAGTGACCCCAGGCCCGAGAACAGCGAGAACAGCGACCCCAGGCCCAAGAGCAACGACCCCAGGCCCGAGAGCACAGTGAGAACAGCGACCCCAGGCCCAAGAGCAACGACCCCAGGCCCGAGAGCAGCGACCCCAGGCCCGAGATCACAGTGAGAACAGTGACCCCAGGCCCGAGAGCACAGCGACCGCAGGCCCGAGAGCACAGTGAGAACAGCGACCACAGGCCCGAGAGCACAGCGAGAACAGTGACCCCAGGCCCGAGCGCACAGCGAGAACAGAGACCCCAGGCCCGAGAGCACAGCGAGAACAGAGACCCCAGGCCCGAGAGCACAGTGAGAACAGCGACCACAGGCCCGAGAGCACAGCGAGAACAGCGACCCCAGGCCCGAGAGCACAGAGAGAACAGCGACACCAGGCCCGAGAGCACAGCGAGAGCAGCGACCCCAGGCCCGAGAGCAGCGACCCCAGGCCCGACAGCACAGCGAGAACAGCGACCCCAGGCCCGAGAGCACAGCGAGAACAGTGACCCCAGGCCCGAGAGCACAGCGACCCCATGCCCGAGAGCACAGTGAGAACAGCGACCCCAGGCCCGAAAGCATCGACCCCAGGCCCAAGAGCACAGCGAGAACAGTGACCCCAGGCCCGAGAGCAGCAACCCCAGGCCCGAGAGCACAGCGAGAACAGTGACCCCAGGCCCGAGAGCACAGCGAGAACAGCGACCCCAGGACCGAAAACTGCGACTTCAAGCCCGAGAGCACAGCGAGAGCATCGACCCCAGGCCCGAGAGCACAGCGAGAACAGCGACCCCAGGCCCGAGAGCATCGACCCCAGGCCCGAGAGCACAGGGAGAACAGCGATCCCAGGCCCGAGAGCAAAGCGAGAACAGCGACCCCAGGCCCGAGAGCATCGACCCCAGGCCCGAGAGCAGCGACCCCAGGCCCGAGAGCAACGACCCCAAGCCCGAGAGCACAGTGAGAACAGAGACCCCAGGCCCGAGAGCATCGACCCCAGGCCCGAGAGCACAGTGAGAACAGTGACCCCAGGCCCGAGAGCAGCGACCCCAGGCCCGAGAGCACAGCGAGAACAGCGACCCCAGGCCTGAGAACAACGACCCCAGGCCCGAGAGCAGTGACCCCAGGCCCGAGAGGAGCAACCCCAGGCCCGAGAATAGTGACCCCAGGCCCGAGAGCACAGCGAGAACAGCAACCCCAGGCCCGAGAGCACAGCGAGAACAGAGACCCCAGGCCCGAGAGCACAGTGAGAACAGCGACCCCAGGCCCGAGAGCAACGACCCCAGGCCCGAGAGCACAGCGAGAACAGCGACCCCAGGCCCGAGAGCAACGACCCCAGGCCCGAGAGCACAGCGAGAACAGAGACCCCAGGCCCGAGAGCACAGTGAGAACAGCGACCCCAGGCCCGAGAGCAACGACCCCAGGCCCGAGAGCACAGCGAGAACAGCGACCCCAGGCCCGAGAGCAACGACCCCAGGCCCGAGAGCACAGCGAGAACAGAGACCCCAGGCCCGAGAGCACAGCGAGAACAGCGACCCCAGGCCCGAGAGCAGCGACCCCAGGCCCGAGAGCATCGACCCCAGGCCCGAGAGCAGTGACCCCAGGCCCGAGAGCAACGACCCCAGGCCCGAGAGCACAGCGAGAACAGCGACCCCAGGCCTGAGAACAACGACCCCAGGCCCGAGAGCAGTGACCCCAGGCCCGAGAGGAGCAACCCCAGGCCCGAGAACAGTGACCCCAGGCCCGAGAGCAGTGACCCCAGGCCCGAGAGCACAGCGAGAACAGTGACCCCAGGCCCGAGAGCACAGCGAGAACAGCGACCCCAGGCCCGAGAGCACAGCGAGAACAGCGACCCCAGGCCCGAGAGCACAGCGAGAACAGCGACCCCAGGACCGAAAACTGCGACTTCAAGCCCGAGAGCACAGCGACAGCATCGACCCCAGGCCCGAGAGCACAGCGAGAACAGCGACCCCAGGCCCGAGAGCATCGACCCCAGGCCCGAGAGCACAGGGAGAACAGCGATCCCAGGCCCGAGAGCATCGACCCCAGGCCCGAGAGCACAGGGAGAAGAGCGATCCCAGGCCCGAGAGCACAGCGAGAACAGCGACCCCAGGCCCGAGAGCATCGACCCCAGGCCCGAGAGCAGCGACCCCAGGCCCGAGAGCAACGACCCCAAGCCCGAGAGCACAGTGAGAACAGAGACCCCAGGCCCGAGAGCATCGACCCCAGGCCCGAGAGCACAGTGAGAACAGTGACCCCAGGCCTGAGAGCAGCGACCCCAGGCCCGAGAGCACAGCGAGAACAGTGAACCCAGGCCCGAGAGCACAGCGAGAACAGTGACCCCAGGCCCGAGAGCACAGCGACCCCAGGCCCGAGAGCAGCGACCTCTGGCCCGAGAGCACAGCGAGAACAGCGACCCCAGGCCCGAGAGCAGCGACCCCAGGCCCGAGAGCAGTGACCCCAGGCCCGAGAGCACAGTGAGAACAGTGACCCCAGGCCCGAGAGCACAGCGACCCCAGGCCCAAGAGCACAGCGAGAGCAGCGACCCCAGGCCCGAGAGCACAGCGAGAACAGCGACCCCAGGCCCGAGAGCAACGACCCCAGGCCCGAGAGCACAGCGAGAACAGAGACCCCAGGCCCGAGAGCACAGCGAGAACAGCGACCCCAGGCCCGAGAGCAGCGACCCCAGGCCCGAGAGCATCGACCCCAGGCCCGAGAGCAGTGACCCCAGGCCCGAGAGCAACGACCCCAGGCCCGAGAGCACAGCGAGAACAGCGACCCCAGGCCTGAGAACAACGACCCCAGGCCCGAGAGCAGTGACCCCAGGCCCGAGAGGAGCAACCCCAGGCCCGAGAACAGTGACCCCAGGCCCGAGAGCAGTGACCCCAGGCCCGAGAGCACAGCGAGAACAGTGACCCCAGGCCCGAGAGCACAGCGAGAACAGCGACCCCAGGCCCGAGAGCACAGCGAGAACAGCGACCCCAGGCCCGAGAGCACAGCGAGAACAGCGACCCCAGGACCGAAAACTGCGACTTCAAGCCCGAGAGCACAGCGAGAGCATCGACCCCAGGCCCGAGAGCACAGCGAGAACAGCGACCCCAGGCCCGAGAGCATCGACCCCAGGCCCGAGAGCACAGGGAGAACAGCGATCCCAGGCCCGAGAGCATCGACCCCAGGCCCGAGAGCACAGGGAGAAGAGCGATCCCAGGCCCGAGAGCACAGCGAGAACAGCGACCCCAGGCCCGAGAGCATCGACCCCAGGCCCGAGAGCAGCGACCCCAGGCCCGAGAGCAACGACCCCAAGCCCGAGAGCACAGTGAGAACAGAGACCCCAGGCCCGAGAGCATCGACCCCAGGCCCGAGAGCACAGTGAGAACAGTGACCCCAGGCCCGAGAGCAGCGACCCCAGGCCCGAGAGCACAGCGAGAACAGTGAACCCAGGCCCGAGAGCACAGCGAGAACAGTGACCCCAGGCCCGAGAGCACAGCGACCCCAGGCCCGAGAGCAGCGACCTCTGGCCCGAGAGCACAGCGAGAACAGCGACCCCAGGCCCGAGAGCAGCGACCCCAGGCCCGAGAGCAACGACCCCAAGCCCGAGAGCACAGTGAGAACAGAGACCCCAGGCCCGAGAGCATCGACCCCAGGCCCGAGAGCACAGTGAGAACAGTGACCCCAGGCCCGAGAGCAGCGACCCCAGGCCCGAGAGCACAGCGAGAACAGCGACCCCAGGCCTGAGAACAACGACCCCAGGCCCGAGAGCAGTGACCCCAGGCCCGAGAGGAGCAACCCCAGGCCCGAGAATAGTGACCCCAGGCCCGAGAGCACAGCGAGAACAGCAACCCCAGGCCCGAGAGCACAGCGAGAACAGAGACCCCAGGCCCGAGAGCACAGTGAGAACAGCGACCCCAGGCCCGAGAGCAACGACCCCAGGCCCGAGAGCACAGCGAGAACAGCGACCCCAGGCCCGAGAGCAACGACCCCAGGCCCGAGAGCACAGCGAGAACAGAGACCCCAGGCCCGAGAGCACAGTGAGAACAGCGACCCCAGGCCCGAGAGCAACGACCCCAGGCCCGAGAGCACAGCGAGAACAGCGACCCCAGGCCCGAGAGCAACGACCCCAGGCCCGAGAGCACAGCGAGAACAGAGACCCCAGGCCCGAGAGCACAGCGAGAACAGCGACCCCAGGCCCGAGAGCAGCGACCCCAGGCCCGAGAGCATCGACCCCAGGCCCGAGAGCAGTGACCCCAGGCCCGAGAGCAACGACCCCAGGCCCGAGAGCACAGCGAGAACAGCGACCCCAGGCCTGAGAACAACGACCCCAGGCCCGAGAGCAGTGACCCCAGGCCCGAGAGGAGCAACCCCAGGCCCGAGAACAGTGACCCCAGGCCCGAGAGCAGTGACCCCAGGCCCGAGAGCACAGCGAGAACAGTGACCCCAGGCCCGAGAGCACAGCGAGAACAGCGACCCCAGGCCCGAGAGCACAGCGAGAACAGCGACCCCAGGCCCGAGAGCACAGCGAGAACAGCGACCCCAGGACCGAAAACTGCGACTTCAAGCCCGAGAGCACAGCGAGAGCATCGACCCCAGGCCCGAGAGCACAGCGAGAACAGCGACCCCAGGCCCGAGAGCATCGACCCCAGGCCCGAGAGCACAGGGAGAACAGCGATCCCAGGCCCGAGAGCATCGACCCCAGGCCCGAGAGCACAGGGAGAAGAGCGATCCCAGGCCCGAGAGCACAGCGAGAACAGCGACCCCAGGCCCGAGAGCATCGACCCCAGGCCCGAGAGCAGCGACCCCAGGCCCGAGAGCAACGACCCCAAGCCCGAGAGCACAGTGAGAACAGAGACCCCAGGCCCGAGAGCATCGACCCCAGGCCCGAGAGCACAGTGAGAACAGTGACCCCAGGCCTGAGAGCAGCGACCCCAGGCCCGAGAGCACAGCGAGAACAGTGAACCCAGGCCCGAGAGCACAGCGAGAACAGTGACCCCAGGCCCGAGAGCACAGCGACCCCAGGCCCGAGAGCAGCGACCTCTGGCCCGAGAGCACAGCGAGAACAGCGACCCCAGGCCCGAGAGCAGCGACCCCAGGCCCGAGAGCAGTGACCCCAGGCCCGAGAGCACAGTGAGAACAGTGACCCCAGGCCCGAGAGCACAGCGACCCCAGGCCCAAGAGCACAGCGAGAGCAGCGACCCCAGGCCCGAGAGCACAGCGAGAGCAGCGACTTCAAGCCCGAGAGCACAGCGAGAACAGCGACCCCAGGCCCGAGAGCATCGACCCTAGGCCCGAGAGCACAGTGAGAACAGTGACCCCAGGCCCGAGAGCACAGCGAGAACAGTGACCCCATGCCCGAGAGCATCGACCCCAGGCCCGAGAGCACAGCGAGAACAGTGACCCCAGGCCCGAGAACAGCGACCCCAGGCCCGAGAGCAGCGACCCCAGGCCCGAGAGCAACGACCCCAGGCCCGAGAACACAGTGAGAACAGTGACCCCATGCCCGAGAGAATCGACCCCAGGCCCGACAGCACAGCTGGAACAGCGACCCCAGGCCCGAGAGCAGCGACCCCAGGCCCGACAGCACAGCGAGAACAGCGACCCCAGGCCCGAGAGCACAGCGGGAACAGCGACCCCAGGCCCGAAAGCATCGACCCCAGGCCCGAGAGCAGCGACCCCAGGCCCGAGAGCACAGCGAGAACAGCGACCCCAGGCCCGAGAGCACAGTGAGAACAGTGACCCCAGGCCCGAGAACAGCGAGAACAACGACCCCAGGCCCAAGAGCAACGACCCCAGGCCCGAGAGCACAGTGAGAACAGCGACCCCAGGCCCAAGAGCAACGACCCCAGGCCCGAGAGCAGCGACCCCAGGCCCGAGAGCACAGTGAGAACAGTGACCCCAGGCCCGAGAGCACAGCGACCGCAGGCCCGAGAGCACAGTGAGAACAGCGACCACAGGCCCGAGAGCACAGCGAGAACAGTGACCCCAGGCCCGAGCGCACAGCGAGAACAGAGACCCCAGGCCCGAGAGCACAGCGAGAACAGAGACCCCAGGCCCGAGAGCACAGTGAGAACAGCGACCACAGGCCCGAGAGCACAGCGAGAACAGCGACCCCAGGCCCGAGAGCACAGTGAGAACAGCGACACCAGGCCCGAGAGCACAGCGAGAGCAGCGACCCCAGGCCCGAGAGCAGCGATCCCAGGCCCGACAGCACAGCGAGAACAGCGACCCCAGGCCCGAGAGCACAGCGAGAACAGTGACCCCAGGCCCGAGAGCACAGCGACCCCATGCCCGAGAGCACAGTGAGAACAGTGACCCCAGGCCCGAGAGCACAGCGAGAACAGCGACCCCAGGCCCGAAAGCATCGACCCCAGGCCCAAGAGCACAGCGAGAACAGTGACCCCAGGCCCGAGAGCAGCAACCCCAGGACCGAGAGCACAGCGAGAACAGTGACCCCAGGCCCGAGAGCACAGCGAGAACAGCGACCCCAGCACCGAAAACTGCGACTTCAAGCCCGAGAGCACAGCGAGAGCATCGACCCCAGGCCCGAGAGCACAGCGAGAACAGCGACCCCAGGCCCGAGAGCATCGACCCCAGGCCCGAGAGCACAGGGAGAACAGCGATCCCAGGCCCGAGAGCAAAGCGAGAACAGCGACCCCAGGCCCGAGAGCATCGACCCCAGGCCCGAGAGCAGCGACCCCAGGCCCGAGAGCAACGACCCCAAGCCCGAGAGCACAGTGAGAACAGAGACCCCAGGCCCGAGAGCATCGACCCCAGGCCCGAGAGCACAGTGAGAACAGTGACCCCAGGCCCGAGAGCAGCGACCCCAGGCCCGAGAGCACAGCGAGAACAGTGACCCCAGGCCCAAGAGCACAGCGAGAACAGTGACCCCAGGCCCGAGAGCACAGCGACCCCAGGCCCGAGAGCAGCGACCTCTGGCCCGAGAGCACAGCGAGAACAGCGACCCCAGGCCCGAGAGCAGCGACCCCAGGCCCGAGAGCAGTGACCCCAGGCCCGAGAGCACAGTGAGAACAGTGACCCCAGGCCCGAGAGCACAGCGACCCCAGGCCCAAGAGCACAGTGAGAGCAGCGACCCCAGGCCCGAGAGCACAGCGAGAGCAGCGACTTCAAGCCCGAGAGCACAGCGAGAACAGTGACCCCAGGCCCGAGAGCATCGACCCTAGGCCCGAGAGCACAGTGAGAACAGTGACCCCAGGCCCGAGAGCACAGCGAGAACAGTGACCCCATGCCCGAGAGCATCGACCCCAGGCCCGAGAGCACAGCGAGAACAGTGACCCCAGGCCCGAGAACAGCGACCCCAGGCCCGAGAGCAGCGACCCCAGGCCCGAGAGCAACGACCCCAGGCCCGAGAACACAGTGAGAACAGTGACCCCATGCCCGAGAGCATCGACCCCAGGCCCGACAGCACAGCTGGAACAGCGACCCCAGGCCCGAGAGCAGCGACCCCAGGCCCGACAGCACAGCGAGAACAGCGACCCCAGGCCCGAGAGCACAGCGAGAACAGCGACCCCAGGCCCGAAAGCATCGACCCCAGGCCCGAGAGCAGCGACCCCAGGCCCGAGAGCACAGCGAGAACAGCGACCCCAGGCCCGAGAGCACAGTGAGAACAGCGACCCCAGGCCCAAGAGCAACGACCCCAGGCCCGAGAGCAGCGACCCCAGGCCCGAGAGCACAGTGAGAACAGTGACCCCAGGCCCGAGAGCACAGCGACCCCAGGCCCGAGAGCACAGTGAGAACAGCGACCACAGGCCCGAGAGCACAGCGAGAACAGTGACCCCAGGCCCGAGCGCACAGCGAGAACAGAGACCCCAGGCCCGAGAGCACAGCGAGAACAGCGACCCCAGGCCCGAGAGCACAGTGAGAACAGCGACACCAGGCCCGAGAGCACAGCGAGAGCAGCGACCCCAGGCCCGAGAGCAGCGACCCCAGGCCCGACAGCACAGCGAGAACAGCGACCCCAGGCCCGAGAGCACAGCGAGAACAGTGACCCCAGGCCCGAGAGCACAGCGACCCCATGCCCGAGAGCACAGTGAGAACAGCGACCCCAGGCCCGAAAGCATCGACCCCAGGCCCAAGAGCACAGCGAGAACAGTGACCCCAGGCCCGAGAGCAGCGACCCCAGGCCCGAGAGCACAGCGAGAACAGCGACCCCAGGCCCGAGAGCAGCGAGAACAGCGACCCCAGGCCCGAGAGCAACGACCCCAGGCTCGAGAGCACAGTGAGAACAGCGACCCCAGGCCCAAGAGCAACGACCCCAGGCCCGAGAGCACAGTGAGAACAGCGACCCCAGGCCCAAGAGCAACGACCCCAGGCCCGAGAGCAGCAACCCCAGGCCCGAGAGCACAGCGAGAACAGCGACCCCAGGCCCAAGAGCACAGCGAGAGCAGCGACCCCAGGCCCGAGAGCACAGCGAGAGCAGCGACTTCAAGCCCGAGAGCACAGCGACCCCAGGCCCGAGAGCACAGTGAGAACAGCGACCACAGGCCCGAGAGCACAGCGAGAACAGTGACCCCAGGCCCGAGAGCACAGCGAGCACAGCGACCCCAGGCCCGAGAGCACAGTGACCCCAGGCCCGAGAGCACAGTGAGAACAGCGACCACAGGCCCGAGAGCACAGTGAGAACAGAGACCCCAGGCCCGAGAGCACAGCGACCCCAGGCCCGAGAGCACAGCGAGAACAGCGACCCCAGGCCCGAGTGCACAGCGACCCCAGGCCCGAGAGCAACGACCCCAAGCCCGAGAGCACAGCGAGAACAGCGACCCCAGGCCCGAGAGCACAGCGAGAACAGCGACCCCAGGCCCGAGAGCATCGACCCCAGGCCCGAGAGCACGGCGAGAACAGAGACCCCAGGCCCGAGAGCATCGACCCCAGGCCCGAGAGAATCGACCCCAGGCCCGAGAGCAGCGACTCCAAGCCCGAGAGCACAGCGAGAACAGTGACCCCAGGCCCGAGAGCAGCGACCCCAGGCCCGAGAGCAGCGACCCCAGGCCCGAGAGCAGCGACCCCAGGCCCGAGAGCAGCGACCCCAGGCCCGAGAGCAGCGACCCCAGGCCCGAGAACACAGCGAGAACAGCGACCCCAGGCCCGAGAGCAGCGACCCCAGGCCCGAGAACACAGCGAGAACAGCGACCCCAGGCCCGAGAACAGCGAGAACAGTGACCCCAGGCTCGAGAGCACAGCGAGAACAGCGACCCCAGGCCCGAAAGCATCGACCCCAGGCCCGAGAGCACAGCTGGAACAGCGACCCCAGGCCCGAAAGCATCGACCTCAGGCCCGAGAGCACAGCGACCCCAGGCCCGAGAACACAGCGAGAACAGCGAGCCCAGGCCCGAGAGCAGCGACCCCAGGCCCGAGAACACAGCGAGAACAGCGACCCCAGGCCCGAGAACAGCGAGAACAGTGACCCCAGGCTCGAGAGCACAGCGAGAACAGCGACCCCAGGCCCGAAAGCATCGACCCCAGGCCCGAGAGCACAGCTGGAACAGCGACCCCAGGCCCGAAAGCATCGACCTCAGGCCCGAGAGCACAGCGACCCCAGGCCCGAGAGCACAGCGAGAACAGCGACCCCAGGCCCGAGAGCATCGACCCCAGGCCCGAGAGCACAGCGAGAATAGTGACCCCAGACCCGAGAGCACAGCGAGAACAGCGACCCCAGGCCCGAGAGCAGCGACCCCAGGCTCGAGAACAGTGACCCCAGGCCCGAGAGCACAGCGAGAACAGCGACCCCAGGCCCGAGAGCACAGTGAGAACAGTGACCCCAGGCCCGAGAGCACAGCGAGAACAGCGACACCAGGCCCGAGAGCACAGCGAGAACAGCGACCCCAGGCCCGAGAGCACAGTGAGAACAGCGACCCCAGGCCCGAGAGCAACGACCCCAGGCCCGAGAGCACAGCGAGAACAGAGACCCCAGGCCCGAGAACACAGCGAGAACAGCGACCCCAGGCCCGAGAGCAGCGACCCCAGGCCCGAGAGCAGCGACCCCAGGCCCGAGAGCAGTGACCCCAGGCCCGAGAGCAACGACCTCAGCCCGAGAGCACACCGAGAGCAGCGACCCCAGGCCCGAGAGGAGCAACCCCAGGCCCGAGAACAGTGACCCCAGGCCCGAGAGCAGTGACCCCAGGACCGAGAGCACAGCGAGAACAGTGACCCCAGGCCCGAGAGCACAGCGAGAACAGCGACCCCAGGCCCGAGAGCACAGCGAGAACAGCGACCCCAGGCCCGAGAGCAGCAACCCCAGGCCCGAGAGCACAGCGAGAACAGAGACCCCAGGCCCGAGAGCACAGCGAGAACAGTGACCCCAGGCCCGAGAGCACAGCGAGAACAGCGACCCCAGGACCGAAAACTGCGACTTCAAGCCCGAGAGCACAGCGAGCGCATCGACCCCAGGCCCGAGAGCACAGCGAGAACAGCGACCCCAGGCCCGAGAGCATCAACCCCAGGCCCGAGAGCACAGCGAGAGCAGTGACCCCAAGCCCGAGAGCACAGCGAGAACAGCGACCCCAGGCCCGAGAGCATCGACCCCAGGCCCGAGAACACAGCGAGACCAGCGACCCCAGGCCCGAGAGCATCGACCCCAGGCCCGAGAGCAGTGACCCCAGGCCCGAGAACTGCGACCCCAGGCCCGAGAGCACAGCGAGAACAGTGACCCCGGGCCCGAGAGCAACGACCCCAAGCCCGAGAGCACAGCGAGAACAGTGACCCCGGGCCCGAGAGCAACGACCCCAAGCCCGAGAGCACAGCGCGAGCATCGACCCCAGGCCCGAGAGCACAGCGAGAACAGCGACCCCAGGCCCGAGAACAGCGACCCCAGGCCCGAGAGCACAGCGAAAACAGTGACCCCAGGCCCGAGAGCACAGCGAAAACAGCGACCCCAGGCCCGAGAGAACAGCGACCCCAGGCCCGAGAGCAACGACCCCAGGCCCGAGAACAGCGACACCAGGCCCGAGAACAGCGACACCAGGCCCGAGAACAGCGACACCAGGCCCGAGAGCACAGCGAGAACAGTGACCCCAGGCCGAGAGCACGTCGAGAACAGCGAACCCAGGCCAGAGAACAGCGACCCCAGGCCCGAGAGCACAGCGAGAACAGTGACCCCAGGCCCGAGAGCAGCGACCCCAGGCCCGAGAACAGCGACACCAGGCCCGAGAACAGTGACCCCAGGCCTGAGAGCAGCGACCCCAGGCCCGAGAACAGTGACACCAGGCCCAAGAGCACAGTGAGAACAGCGACCCCAGGCCCGAGAGCACAGCGAGAACAGCGACCCCAGGCCCGAGAGCAGCGACCCCAGGCCCGAGAACAGTGACACCAGGCCCAAGAGCACAGTGAGAACAGCGACCCCAGGCCCGAGAGCACAGTGAGAACAGTGACCCCAGGCCCGAGAGCACAGCGAGCACAGCGACCCCAGGCCCGAGAGCAGAGCGAGAACAGTGACCCCAGGCCCGAGAGCACAGCGACCCCAGGCCCGAGAGCACAGCGAGAACAGCGACCACAGGCCCGAGAGCACAGCGAGAACAGAGACCCCAGGCCCGAGAGCACAGCGAGAACAGCGACCCCAGGCCCGAGAGCACAGCGAGAACAGCGACCCCAGGCCCGAGAGCAACGACCCCAAGCCCGAGAGCACAGCGAGAACAGTGACCCCAGGCCCGAGAGCACAGCGAGAACAGCGACCCCAGGCCCGAGAGCACAGCGAGAACAGCGACCCCAGGCCCGAGAGCACAGCGAGAACAGCGACCCCAGGCCCGAGAGCAGCGACCCCAGGCCCGAGAGCATCGATCCCAGGCCCGAGAGCACAGCGAGAACAGTGACCCCAGGCCCGAGAGCACAGCGAGAACAGCGACCCCAGGCCCGAGAGCACAGCGAGAACAGAGACCCCATGCCCGAGAGCAACGACCCCAAGCCCGAGAGCAGTGACCCCAGGCCCGAGAGCAGTGACCCCAGGCCCGAGAGCACAGTGAGAACAGTGACCCCAGGCCGAGAGCAGTGACCCCAGGCCCGAGAGCACAGTGAGAACAGTGACCCCAGGACCGACAGCACAGTGAGAACAGCGAACCCAGGCCCGAGAGCACAGCGACCCCAGGCCCGAGAGCACAGTGAGAACAGCGACCCCAGGCCCGAGAGCACAGTGAGAACAGCGACCCCAGGCCCGAGAGCACAGCGAGAACAGAGACCCCAGGCCCGAGAGCACAGTGAGAACAGCGACCCCAGGCCCGAGAGCACAGCGAGAACAGCGACCCCAGGCCCGAGAACAGCGACCCCAGGCCCGAGAGCACAGCGAGAACAGCGACCACAGGCCCGAGAGCACAGTGAGAACAGTGACCCCAGGCCCGAGAGCACAGTGAGAACAGCGACCCCAGGCCCGAGAGCACAGCGAGAACAGAGACCCCAGGCCCGAGAGCACAGTGAGAACAGCGACCCCAGGCCCGAGAGCACAGCGAGAACAGTGACCCCAGGCCGAGAGCACAGCGAGAACAGTGACCCCAGGCCCGAGAGCACAGCGAGAACAGCGACCCCAGGCCCGAGAGCACAGCGAGAACAACGACCCCAGGCCCGAGAGCATCGACACCAGGCCCGAGAGCACAGTGAGAACAGCGACCCCAGGCCCGAGAACAGCGAACCCAGGCCCGAGAGCAACGACCCCAAGCCCGAGGGCACAGCAAGAACAGCGACCCCAGGCCCGAGAGCAGTGACCCCAGGCCCGAGAGCATCGACCCCAGGCCCGAGAGCACAGCGAGAACAGCGACCCCAGGCCCGAAAGCACAGCGAGAACAGCGACCCCAGGCCCGAGAGCAGCGACCCCAGGCCCGAGAGCACAGTGAGAACAGTGACCCCAGGCCCGAGAGCACAGCGAGAACAGTGACCCCAGGCCCGAGAGCACAGCGAGAACAGCGACCCCAGGCCCGAGAGCAGCGACCCCAGGCCCAAGAGCACAGCGAGAACAGAGACCCCAGGCCCGAGAGCACAGCGAGAACAGCGACCCCATGCCCGAGAGCACAGTGAGAACAGAGACCCCAGGCTCAAGAGCATCGATCCCAGGCCCGAGAGCACAGCGAGAACAGCGACCCCAGGCCCGAGAGCACAGCGAGAGCAGCGACCACAGGCCCGAGAGCAGCGACTCCAAGCCCGAGAGCACAGTGAGAACAGAGACCCCAGGCCCGAGAACAGCGACCCCAGGCCTGAGAGCACAGCGAGAACAGTGACCCCAGGCCCGAGAGGAGCAACCACAGGCCCGAGAGCACAGCGAGAACAGTGACCCCAGGCCCGAGAGCAGTGACCCCAGGCCCGAGAGCACAGCGAAAACAGCGACCCCAGGCCCGAGAGCACAGTGAGAACAGCGACCCCAGGCCCGAGAGCACAGTGAGAACAGAGACCACAGGCCCGAGAGCACAGCGAGAACAGTGACCCCAGGCCCGAGAACAGCGAGAACAGCGACCCCAGGCCCGAGAGCACAGCGAGAACAGCGACCACAGGCCCGAGAGCACAGCGAGAACAGAGACCCCAGGCCCGAGAGCACAGCGAGAACAGAGAACCCAGGCCCGAGAGCACAGCGAGAACAGCGACCCCAGGCCCGAGAGCAACGACCCCAAGCCCGAGAGCACAGCGAGAACAGTGACCCCAGGCCCGAGAGCACAGCGAGAACAGCGACCCCAGGCCCGAGAGCACAGCGAGAACAGCGACCCCAGGCCCGAGAGCACAGCGAGAACAGTGACCCCAGGCCTGAGAGCACAGCGACCCCAGGCCCGAGAGCACAGCGAGAACAGCGACCCCAGGCCCGAGAGCACAGCGAGAACAGAGACCCCATGCCCGAGAGCAACGACCCCAAGCCCGAGAGCAGTGACCCCAGGCCCGAGAGCAGTGACCCCAGGCCCGAGAGCACAGTGAGAACAGTGACCACAGGCCCGAGAGCACAGTGAGAATAGCGAACCCAGCCCGAGAGCACAGCGACCCCAGGCCCGAGAGCACAGCGAGAACAGCGACCCCAGGCCCGAGAGCACAGCGAGAACAGAGACCCCAGGCCCGAGAGCACAGTGCGAACAGTGACCCCAGGCCCGAGAGCACAGCGAGAACAGTGACCCCAGGCCGAGAGCACAGCGAGAACAGTGACCCCAGGCCCGAGAGCGCAGCGAGAACAGTGACCCCAGGCCCAAGAGCACAGCGAGAACAGAGACCCCAGGCCCGAGAGCACAGTGAGAACAGTGACCCCAGGCCCGAGAGCACAGCGAGAACAGCGACCCCAGGCCCGAGAGCACAGCGAGAACAGCGACCCCAGGCCCGAGAGCACAGCGAGAACAACGACCCCAGGCCCGAGAGCATCGACACCAGGCCCGAGAGCACAGTGAGAACAGCGACCCCAGGCCCGAGAGCAGTGACCCCAGGCCCGAGAGCAACGACCCCAAGCCCGAGGGCACAGCAAGAACAGCGACCCCAGGCCCGAGAGCAGTGACCCCAGGCCCGAGAGCATCGACCCCAGGCCCGAGAGCACAGCGAGAACAGCGACCCCAGGCCCGAAAGCACAGCGAGAACAGCGACCCCAGGCCCGAGAGCAGCGACCCCAGGCCCGAGAGCACAGTGAGAACAGTGACCCCAGGCCCGAGAGCACAGCGAGAACAGCGACCCCAGGCCCGAGAGCACAGCGAGAACAGCAACCCCAGGTCCGAGAGCAGCGACCCCAGGCCCGAGAGCACAGCGAGAACAGAGACCCCAGGCCCGAGAGCACAGCGAGAACAGCGACCCCAGGCCCGAGAGCACAGTAAGAACAGAGACCCCAGGCTCAAGAGCATCGACCCCAGGCCCGAGAGCACAGCGAGAACAGCGACCCCAGGCCCGAGAGCACAGCGAGAGCAGCGACCCCAGGCCCGAGAGCAGCGACTCCAAGCCCGAGAGCACAGTGAGAACAGAGACCCCAGGCCCGAGAACAGCGACCCCAGGACTGAGAGCACAGCGAGAACAGTGACCCCAGGCCCGAGAGGAGCAACCCCAGGCCCGAGAGCACAGCGAGAACAGTGACCCCAGGCCCGAGAGCAGTGACCCCAGGCCCGAGAGCACAGCGAAAACAGCGACCCCAGGCCCGAGAGCATCGACCCCAGGCCCGAGAGCACAGCGAGAACAGTGACCCCAGGCCCGAGAGCACAGTGAGAACAGCGACCCCAGGCCCGAGAGCACAGTGAGAACAGAGACCCCAGGCCCGAGAGCACAGCGAGAACAGTGACCCCAGGCCCGAGAACAGCGAGAACAGCGACCCCAGGCCCGAGAGCACAGCGAGAACAGTGACCCCAGGCCCGAGAGCACAGTGAGAACAGCGACCCCAGGCCCGAGAGCACAGTGAGAACAGTGACCCCAGGCCCGAGAACAGCGAGAACAGCGACCCCAGGCCCGAGAGCACAGTGAGAACAGCGACCCCAGGCCCGAGAGCAACGACCCCAGGCCCGAGAGCACAGCGAGAACAGTGACCCCAGGCCCGAGAGCAGCGACCCCAGGCCCGAGAGCACAGCGAGAACAGTGACCCCAGGCCCGAGAGCAGCGACCCCAGGCCCGAGAGCAGCAACCCCAGGCCCGAGAGCACAGCGACAACAGCAACTCCAGGCCCGAGAGCACAGCGAGAACAGTGACCCCAGGCCCGAGAGCACAGCGAGAACAGTGACCCCAGGCCCGAGAGCAACGACCCCAGGCCCGAGAGCACAGCGACAACAGCAACTCCAGGCCCGAGAGCACAGCGAGAACAGTGACCCCAGGCCCGAGAGCAGTGACTCCAGGCCCGAGAGCACAGTGAGAACAGAAACCCCGGGCCCGAGAGCAGCGACCCCAGGCCCGAGAGCACAGCGAGAACAGCGACCCCAGGCCCGAGAGCACAGTGAGAACAGAGACCCCAGGCCCGAGAGCATCGACCCCAGCCCCGAGAGCACAGAGACCCCAGGCCCGAGAGCACAGTGAGAACAGTGACACCAGGCCCGAGAGCACAGTGAGAACAGAGACCCCAGGCCCGAGAGCACAGCGAGAACCGCGACCCCAGGCCCGAGAACACAGCGAGAACAGAGACCCCAGGCCCGAGAGCACAGCGAGAACAGAGACCCCAGGCCCGAGAGCACGGCGAGAACAGCGACCCCAGGCCCGAGAGCAGCGACCCCAGGCCCGAGAACAGAGACCCCATGCCCGGGAGCAGCGACCCCAGGCCCGAGAGCAGCGACCCCATGCCCGAGAACAGTGAGAACAGCGATCCCAGGCCCGAGAGCACAGTGAGAACAGCGACCACAAGCCCGAGAGCAGTGACCCCAGGCCCGAGAGCACAGTGAGAACAGCGACCCCAGGCTCGAGAGCAGCGACCCCAGGCCCGAGAGCAGCGACCCCAGGCCCGAGAACACAGTGAGAACAGCGACCCCAGGCCCGAGAACAGTGACCCCAGGCCCGAGAGCACAGCGAGAACAGTGACCCCAGGCCCGAGAACACAGCGAGAACAGCGACCCCAGCCCCGAGAGCACAGCGAGAACAGCGACCCCAGCCCCGAGAGCACAGAGAGAACAGCGACCCCAGGCCCGAGAGCACAGCGACCCCAGGCCCGAGAGCACAGTGAGAACAGCGACCCCAGGCCCGAGAACAGAGACCCCAGGCCCGAGAGCAGCGACCCCAGGCCCGAAAACAGCGACCCCAGCCCCGAGAGCACAGCGAGAACAGTGACCCCAGGCCCGAGAGCAGCGACCCCAGGCCCGAGAGCACAGCGAGAACAGCGACCCCAGGCCAAGAGCACGGCGAGAACAGTGACCCCAGGCCCGAGAGCAGCGACCCCAAGCCCGAGAGCACAGCGAGAACAGCGACCCCAGGCCCGAGAGCACAGCGAGAACAGCGACCCCAGGCCCGAGAGCATCGACCCCAGGCCCGAGAGCACAGCGAGAACAGCGACCCCAGGCCCGAAAGCACAGCGAGAACAGCGACCCCAGGCCCGAGAGCAGCGACCCCAGGCCCGAGAGCACAGTCAGAACAGTGACCCCAGGCCCGAGAGCACAGCGAGAACAGCGAACCCAGGCCCGAGAGCACAGCGAGAACAGCGACCCCAGGCCCGAGAGCAGCGACCCCAGGCCCGAGAGCACAGCGAGAACAGAGACCCCAGGCCCGAGAGCACAGCGAGAACAGCGACCCCAGGCCCGAGAGCACAGTGAGAACAGAGACCCCAGGCTCAAGAGCATCGACCCCAGGCCCGAGAGCACAGCGAGAACAGCGACCCCAGGCCCGAGAGCAGCGACCCCAGGCCTGAGAGCACAGTGAGAACAGAGACCCCAGGCTCAAGAGCATCGACCCCAGGCCCGAGAGCACAGCGAGAACAGCGACCCCAGGCCCGAGAGCACAGCGAGAACAGTGACCCCAGGCCCGAGAGCAGTGACCCCAGGCCCGAGAGCACAGCGAAAACAGCGACCCCAGGCCCGAGAGCACAGTGAAAACAGCGACCCCAGGCCCGAGAGCACAGTGAGAACCGAGACCCCAGGCCTGAGAGCACAGCGAGAACAGTGACCCCAGGCCCGAGAGCACAGCGAGAACAGCAACTCCAGGCCCGAGAGCACAGCGAGAACAGTGACCCCAGGCCCGAGAGCAGTGACCCCAGGCCCGAGAGCACAGTGAGAACAGAGACCCCGGGCCCGAGAGCAGCGACCCCAGGCCCGAGAGCACAGCGAGAACAGCGACCCCAGGCCCGAGAGCACAGTGAGAACAGAGACCCCAGGCCCGAGAGCATCGACCCCAGGCCCGAGAGCACAGAGACCCCAGGCCCGAGAGCACAGTGAGAACAGTGACCCCAGGCCCGAGAGCACAGTGAGAACAGCGACCCCAGGCCCGAGAACACAGCGAGAACAGAGACCCCAGGCCCGAGAGCACAGCGAGAACAGAGACCCCAGGCCCGAGAGCACGGCGAGAACAGCGACCCCAGGCCCGAGAGCAGCGACCCCAGGCCCGAGAGCAGCGACCCCAGGCCCGAGAACACAGTGAGAACAGCGACCCCAGGCCCGAGAACAGAGACCCCAGGCCCGAGAGCAGCGACCCCAGGCCCGAGAGCAGCGACCCCAGGCCCGAGAACACAGTGAGAACAGCGACCCCAGGCCCGAGAACAGAGACCCCAGGCCCGAGAGCAGCGACCCCAGGCCCGAGAGCAGCGACCCCAGGCCCGAGAGCACAGCGAGAACAGTGAACCCAGGCCCGAGAACACAGCGAGAACAGTGACCCCAGGCCCGAGAGCAGTGACCCCAGCCCCGAGAGCACAGCGAGAACAGCGACCCCAGGCCCGAGAGCACAGTGACCCCAGGCCCGAGAGCACAGTGAGAACAGCGACCCCAGGCCCGAGAACAGAGACCCCAGGCCCGAGAGCACAGCGAGAACAGAGACCCCAGGCCCGAGAGCACAGTGAGAACAGCGACCCCAGGCCCGAGAGCACAGTGAGAACAGCGACCCCAGGCCCGAGAGCACAGTGAGAACAGCGACCCCAGGCCTGAGAACAGAGACCCCAGGCCCGAGAGCACAGCGACACCAGGCCCGAGAGCACAGTGAGAACAGCGACCCCAGGCCCGAGAGCAGCGACCCCAGGCCCGAAAACAGCGACCCCAGCCCCGAGAGCACAGCGAGAACAGTGACCCCAGGCCCGAGAGCAGCGACCCCAGGCCCGAGAGCACAGCGAGAACAGCGACCCCAGGCCAAGAGCACGGCGAGAACAGTGACCCCAGGCCCGAGAGCAGCGACCCCAAGCCCGAGAGCACAGCGAGAACAGCGACCCCAGGCCCGAGAGCACAGCGAGAACAGCGACCCCAGGCCCGAGAGCGGCGACCCCAGGCCCGAGAGCACAGCGAGAACAGAGACCCCAGGCCCGAGAGCACAGCGAGAACAGAGACCCCAGGCCCGAGAGCAGCGACCCCAGGCCCGAGAGCACAGCGAGAACAGAGACCCCAGGCCCGAGAGCAGCGACCCCAGGCCCGAGAGCACAGCGAGAACAGTGACCCCAGGCCCGAGAGCACAGCGAGAACAGCGACCCCAGGCCCGAGACCACAGCGAGAACAGAGACCCCAGGCCCGAGAGCACGGCGAGAACAGCGACCCCAGGCCCGAGAGCACAGCGAGAACAGAGACCCCAGGCCCGAGAGCACAGCGAGAACAGCGACCCCAGGCCCGAGAGCAGCGACCCGTGGCCCGAGAGCACAACGAGAGCAGCGACCCCAGGCCCGAGAGCAGCGACCCGTGGCCCGAGAGCACAACGAGAACAGCGACCCCAGGCCCGAGAGCACAGCGAGAACAGTGACCCCAGGCCCGAGAGCACAGTGAGAACAGCGACCACAAGCCCGAGAGCAGTGACCCCAGGCCGAGAGCACAGCGAGAACAGCGACCCCAAGCCCGAGAGCAGTGACCCCAGGCCCGAGAGCACAGCGAGAACAGCGACCACAGGCCCGAGAACACAGCGAGAACAGCGACCCCAGGCCCGAGAGCAGCGACCCCAGGCCCGAGAGCAGCGACCCCAGGCCCGAGAGCAACGACCCCAGCCCCGAGAGCACAGCGAGAACAGTGACCCCAGGCCCGAGAGCACAGCGAGAACAGCGACCCCAGGCTCGAGAACAGAGACCCCAGGCCCGAGAGCACAGTGAGAACAGAGACCCCAGGCCCGAGAACAGAGACCCCAGGCCCGAGAGCACAGCGAGAACAGAGACCCCAGGCCCGAGAGCACAGCGAGAACAGCGACCCCAGGCCCGAGAACAGTGACCCCAGGCTCGAGAGCATAGCGAGAACAGTGACCCCAGGCCCGAGAGCACAGCGAGAACAGTGACCCCAGGCCCGAGAGCACAGCGAGAACAGTGACCCCAGGCCCGAGAGCACAGCGAGAACAGTGACCCCAGGACCGAGAGCACAGCGAGTACGGTGACCCCAGGCCCGAGAGCACAGCGAGAACAGTGACCCCAGGCCCGAGAGCACAGCGACCCCAGGCCCGAGAGCACAGCGAGAACAGCGACCCCAGGCCCGAGAACAGTGACCCCAGGCTCGAGAGCACAGCGAGAACAGTGACCCCAGGCCCGAGAGCACAGCGAGAACAGTGACCCCAGGCCCGAGAGCACAGCGAGAACAGTGACCCCAGGCCCGAGAGCACAGCGAGAACAGTGACCCCAGGACCGAGAGCACAGCGAGAACTGTGACCCCAGGCCCGAGAGCACAGCGAGAACAGTGACCCCAGGCCCGAGAGCACAGCGACCCCAGGCCCGAGAGCACAGTGAGAACAGCGACCCCAGGCTCGAGAACAGAGACCCCAGGCCCGAGAGCAGCGACCCCAGGCCCGAGAACAGAGACCCCAGGCCCGAGAGCACAGTGAGAACAGAGACCCCAGGCCCGAGAACAGAGACCCCAGGCCCGAGAGCACAGCGAGAACAGAGACCCCAGGCCCGAGAGCACAGCGAGAACAGCGACCACAGGCCCGAGAACAGTGACCCCAGGCTCGAGAGCACAGCGAGAACAGTGACCCCAGGCTCGAGAGCACAGCGAGAACAGTGACCCCAGGCCCGAGAGCACAGCGAGAGCAGTGACCCCAGGCCCGAGAGCACAGCGAGAGCAGTGACCCCAGGCCCGAGAGCACAGCGAGAACAGTGACCCCAGGCCCGAGAGCACAGTGAGAACAGTGACCCCAGGACCGAGAGCACAGCGAGAACAGTGACCCCAGGACCGAGAACAGCGACTCCAAGCCCGAGAGCAGCGACCCCAGGCCCGAGAGCAGTGACCCCAGGCCCGAGAGCACAGCGAGAACAGTGACCCCAGGACCGAGAATAGCGACTCCAAGCCCGAGAGCACAGCGAGAACAGCGACCCCAGGACCGAGAACAGCGACTCCAAGCCCGAGAGCACAGTGAGAACAGCGACCCCAGGCCCGAGAACAGAGACCCCAGGCCCGAGAGCACAGTGAGAACAGCGACCCCAGGCCCGAGAGCACAGCGGGAACAGCGACCCCAGGCCCGAGAACAGTGACCCCAGGCCCGAGAACAGCGACCCCAGACCCGAGAACAGTGACCCCAGGCCCGGGAACAGCGACCCCAGGCCCGAGAACAGCGACCCCAGGCCTGAGAACAGTGACCCCAGGCCCGAGAGCACAGTGAGAGCGGTGGGGATAAAAGGAGCAGGGGCAGAGGAGAGAGAGCAAAAAACCCTCACAGGACAGCAGGCCCAGTCGAGCAGCGGCAGCAGCGGGAGCGGCGGCACAATTCGAGAGTGACGTCACAGTGCAGAAAGTGACGCCGGCGCTGGGGAAGAAGCTGATTGGTGAGTAGTGGGCGAGTGCTTTTTTTTTCTTCAATTTTAAGTCGATTTCTTTTAAGGTAGTTCATAGTTAAGGTAGTTCGGGAGAGCGAGAATCCGAGAGTTTAAATTTGAGGTAAGAGTTTTTTTAAATTAAAGGTATGACAGGGGACCTCAGTCCCGTGCGTTGCATGGCCTGCAGCATGTGGGAATTCCTAGACGCTTCTTGCAGTCAGGATGACCACATGTGCAGTAAGTGCCAACGGTTTGGCCAACTTGAGATCGGTTGCTGTTGTTTAACCTAGTCCCAAGGTGCTTCACAGGAGCGTTATCAAAGATAATTTGACACCAAGTCAAATAAGGAGATATTAGGACAGGTGACCAAAAACTTAGGCAAAGAGATAGGTTTTAAGGAGCGTCTTAAAGGAGGAGAGAGAGGCGGAGAGGTTTAGGGAGAACTCAAGTGTTGCAAATTTGTGTCTGCCATCGATATTTCCTCAGGTTCAGTAGCATCAGTCGCTCCCGTTAGTAGATCCTGATTTTTATTTCCATTGAAGTCATCGGGAGAGATGTAAAACGGGCTGCCAACTCACCATCACCAAGTTTATACTATCGCACAAAGTCAAGACCCACCCCAATGATTGAGATTTTACTGATTACTGAGGCAGGTTATTGTTTACAATCTTTGTGGAAATAACTTCAAAGCCTAGTTGATTAGTATTTGAACTATCTTTTTGTCTCAGTGATTTCAAATCAAAACACTTGTGTGAATACACTTTGCTTTAAAAACCTAACATTTGAACATTACTTTTTTTTCCAAAGCCTTTCTGTGGAAATCCCCCTTCCCTCCCAGGAGTGCATTATTTATTTCCCAGCAGAAAAGATGTAGAAAAGATAAGAGGCTCTGAATTTCCACAGCGGTTCCCCTGATCTCCTGGCGGGAGATTGTTGCACTCCCTTGAGAAAGGGCGCAAGAGACCATGGAAGGGTCGAGAGAAGTGGTGATGAGGTAGAGCTGGATGCCCACCATCCATCCTAACCACCTCCAATTTCCATTTCTGTACTGTCCCTGTAAATACAGCTGAGATCCCGTCATGTGGGTGCACAGCTTGGAGATGCGAAACCTGGAAGTCAAAATTAATCGGTACAATTGAGTTTAGATCACAGATTCCAACCCGCTCAGTTGACTTCCGAGTTTCCCCCCACATAATTCCAGCACACCCCTCCTCCCCCACGCCCCCAACACGCTCGGAGCCATCGTCGTATTAATATGGGGGCCAATGCTGCTCTCATGGTGGCAGTGGGCTGCAGGTCTTCAGCCAGTAGTTGACATAACTCCTCTGGCGAGCTCCAGGGGTAACAGTGCGAGGGCAGGAAAAGAATCCATTGCTGGAAATGCTATGGCTGTGATTGGATAAGTAAGAGTAGAACCAAGCAAGGGCAGTCTCAATCAGATAGACAAAAGAAGGAGAGGCATTGGAAGAGGATAGTGTGGCCAACCATGTCAAAGGCTGCAGAGAGATCAAGGAGTAAGATGGATAGTGCACCATAGGCACATCACAGAGGATGTCATTTAATCATTTCATTGCCCACCTCCTCCCCTACCTTAGCCTATCTGCTGAGGAAACCCTCATCCATGGCTTTGTCACCAGACTGGACTATTCCACTGCTCTCCTGTCCTCTACCCACCGTTCATCCAAATCTCTGCTATCTATATCTGATCGTGCACAAAGTTCCATTCGCCCATCACTCTGTCCTCGCCAATCTACATTGGCTCCTGATCCCACAACTCAAATTTAAAATTCTCAACTTTGTCTTAAATCCCTTCATGGCCTCCTGCCTCCCTATCTCCTTCAGGGCCAATCTCTCATTCTCTCCATTCCTCCTATTCCTGCCTCTTGTGCACTACCCCCCTCCGCACCTTTTCCCAGAATTACAGAAAGAAAGAACTTGCATTTATATAGCACCTTTCACAACCTCAGGATTTCCAGAAACATTTTGCAGCCAATTAAGTACTTTTTGAAGTGCAGTCACAGTAATGTAGGAAACGCGGCAGATGTTTTGTGCACAGCAAGCTCCCAGAAACAGCAATGCGAAAGTAACCAGATAATCTGTTTTAGTGATGTTGGTTAAGGGATAAATGTTGGGCAGAACTCCCCTGCTCTCCTTCAGAAAAGTGCCGTACGATCTTTTACGTCCACCTGAGAGGGCAGACAGGGCCTCAGTTTAACGTCTCATCCGAAAGACAGTGCAGCACTCCCTCAGTACGGCACTGAGGTGTCAGCTGTGTATTCAGTCACCTCGGCCCCATGCGCTGGAAATACCTCCCTAAACCCCTCTACTTCTCCACCTCACTCTCCTCCTTTAAGACCCTCCTTAAAACCCACCTTTTTGGACGATTCTTTTGTTCTCCCCTCCTTTGGATCGGTTCTATTTTGCTCCCTTTGTGAAGGGCTTTGGGCAGTTTTTCCACTCTAATGCAAGGTCTGGTGCTGCAATAAGACAGAGTTGGAGCTAACAGGCCCGAGGCAGCTTTGGGTGAGTGGGGAGAAGACACTGGAGAGACCAGGAACAAAAATAGGATCAGAAACACACTGGGAATTAAAGAGGGTTAAAAGAACGGTTGAGTATTTCCAGACAATCCTTAAGGGATTTGAAATGTCTGAAACTTTGCTTTATTCTATGTGACAGTAACCTTCTCCCTCCCCCTCCTGTTCTTCCTGCTGATCGACTGATCATTTCAGACCTGAAGGTGAGTACTTCAACATATATCAGACAGTAAGAGAAAATGGAAGGTGTCAAGCTGCAAAATATCACATTTATATCTCACTGGTGTCTCTGGGAGGTTGTGCTAGTCTGTAGGACAGTGTGGCTTTTATTTAGAATGATTTGGGACGGCTGACAGTGCAGTGAATGATATTCACTCTTTGAGAAGCATTACTTCCATGTGTGCAGGTCCTACTGAATGCTACCAAGTGAGGCGCAGCAGAAGGTTAGTAAAGACAGGGCAAGGTGTAATTTGAAACAGTTAGTGAGAGTACAGAGCTCGAGCAGGTGCCACAGCAGAGTGAGCTGCGGACAGAATGAGGACCTCGTAAATGTTAATTTGGTGCGAGTGGGAATTAGGTGCAGAGGTGGAAGGAGGTGCGAAATAAATTAACTGAGGGATAAAAGCAAGAGAAAAAGAGGGAGGGGGATTTCAAGGAATTTAATTGAAAGGGATTTCTCTTTTTTTCTCAAGGTTGTTATTATTACATCAAACAAGTTTAAGACTTTAAAGTTGCACGAGGATGGTTGCAGAAGTTGTAAAGTGTTTGCCTTCCAGACCCAGATTCTGGAGGGTTTCATCTGCAACAACTGCAATTGAGGAGAGAAAGTGTTGGAGAGCACCAGGGATAATTGCTCCTGGCCCATTAGCTGATGTACTCAAGGCTGAAGTGGTCAGCCTCAGTGAGCGACTGGCCACGCAGCAAAATATTAGGGTGGGAGCAGTTTTTTCGAGGGTTGGAGAAGGAGAGAATGCCCTGGTGCCGAGAGGAGGAGAGGGGTCTCTGTTAGAAAGAGGGGCCAGAAGTGGTGGTCATGTAGTGCGGCAGGAGCAGTTATCCCTGGTGCTCGCCAACAGTTCCTCTCCTTGAGGTGACTGCGACAGGGCACGGATGTGCCTTGCACTGGGGTAAATCCAGCAGCCTGGCAGGGAAGGAGGGGAGAGAGAAGGATCAGCAGACAAGTTGCGGTGTTCGGGCATTCGATTTTTCGGCTCAGATAGAATTCTGTGCAGAACTCCAGAATGGTGGAAATAACAACAGAAAACGCTGGAAAAACTCAGCAGGCCAGGCAGCATCCGTGGAGAGAGAAAGAGAGTTGACGTTTCAGGTCGATGACCTTTCATCAGAACTGGGAAGAGCTGGAACGTCTCTTAGGCGCATGGTTCAGGGATCTGGCATTCCGGCTTGACAGAACGCGAGAGGGAGCAGGTGAGGAAGCAATTGTTCTCCATGTGGGAATGAATAACAGAGGTAGAAGTAGACCAGAAGTCCTCCATGCTAAATTTTGGGTATTATGTGGAGTATTTGCTGAAATTGTACCCGTGCCACATGCTAGTGAAGACAGACTGAGGCTAATTACACAGACCAACGCATGGCTAAGGATTCGGTATTAGGAATCAGGGTATCGGTTCTTCAAACAATGGAGCACCTTTTTTGAATAAAGGATCCTGTGCTTACTGGGTGGGCTCCACCAAAACAAAAGGGGGGCAGAGGTGTTGGTAGGCAGGATAGATAGATGGTGGGGAGTGTTTAAACTAGATACAGGGGTTGTTATGATTGATGTAAGGAACATCCGTACCGATTAGAACAAACAAGGTGTACCCGTGAAAATCAAAGTTGGATAAGTCCAATTCCAATGGTGGGAGATAAATAAGATGCGTGACAGTGAAGGTCTTGCAAGGGCTGACAGATTGGACATCATGAGCATCACAGGCAACTGGTGGAAAGAGTCCAATCAGTGGGATACAAATCTGTAAAGATATATAATTGTTGTCAAGAGACCATATCGGGAGAAAAGGAGGTGGTGTGACAGTGTATATAAACTCCCGCACTGAAGCACAAGTGAGAAGATATAAAAAAGGAAAGCTCATACACAGAATCACTTTGGGCAGAATTAATAGAACAGAGAGAAACTATTATTGGGGGTGTACTATAGACCCCCAGGCCAGAGTGAAAACCTTGATTTGTTTGTATATTTCTTCCTCCACCTCCTTCCACTATTAGATGGTCTGTAGACTAGTCCTATTAGTGTGATTGATCCTTTTTTATCTCTTAACTGTATCCACATGGATTCTATTTCTGTCTTACTGATGGCTGACTCACTTTTTTCTACTGCCATTATGTTATCTCTAATAAGTACAGCTACTCCACCTCCCCTTTTTCCCTCTCTATTTTTTCTAAATATGTTGATCCCTGCAATGTTTAATTCCCAGTCCTGATTTTTCTGTCGCCATGTCTCAGTAATCTCTACTATATCTAATGCCTCACAACATATTATTGCCTCCAGTTCACTGTGTGCATCGCTGTACAGACAGTTTAACTCATTTGTAATAGCAGTTCCTTTCTCTTTATTTTTAACCATCTCGTTACAAAATCTCTGTATTCCCTGGCCATTTATGTCCTCCCTTAGATTAGTCTGTCCCATGCTCATCTTTCCAGTTTTATTTATATTTAGGCTGGTTTAATTTCTTGTAGATCCCTCCCCCCATTTTATTAGATTAAAGCCTTTGCAATATCCCTATTTACCCTTTCCGCTAGGACACTGGTCCCATTCTGGTTCAGGTGGGGCCTGTCCCGTCGGTACATTTCCTTCTTGTCCCAGTACTGGTGCCCATGCCCCATGAAAAATAACCCTCTTTCCCTCACCACCGCTTTAGCCACATGTAAACTTGCCTGATCTGTCTGTCTCTATGCCAATTTGCACGTGGCTCGGGCAATAATCCAGAGATTATTACCCCCGAGGTCCTTCTTTTAAACCTAGTTCCTAACTACTGATACTCCCTCATCAGGACCTCCTCCCTGTTCCTACCTATGGACCATGACAACTGGATTTAGCCCCTCCCTTTCCAAATCCCTCTCGCTTACCCTGGGTAGGCAACACACCCTTTGAAACTTTTGTTCATGGCTGCAGAGGATGCTATCTATCCCTAATTATAGAATCCCTATCACTACCACATTTCTATTCTGCTCTTCCCCCCGCCCCCCCCCCACCCCACCCCACTTGAACAGCCTTTTGAGCCACGGTGCCTTGGTCTGCATTGGCAGCAAGTACATTGTACCTGTTGGACAGGACCAGTGTAGGCGGGACCTCCTTCACAACCTCTCCTAAGTCCCTGCTACCCAACTCCCTAACAGTCACACACTCCCCTTCCTGAACCTGTGCTTTCCTCTGGGGTGTGACCCTATTCTGGATAAAACTGACCAGAAATTCCTCCCCCTCCCTTATGTTTTGGAGTGTCTCTAACTCACACTCCAGCTCAATGACTCTGAGCGGGTGTGACTGAAGGCAGAGACATTTCCTGCAGATGTGGGAATCTGGGACAGTCTCGCTGTCCACAAACTCCCACATACTACAGTCCCGACACATAGCCTGCACTGCCATCTCTAATCTTTTTTATTTACTTGTTTATTGATAGCCTGAATTAAAATTAGGTAGACAGCTGTTGTTGAAGAAAACAAATTATTTACTGCTTACTCACCTGATTTACTCACCCTCCAGGCTCCTCCGTGCTTGCCATGACATCATTTTCCCTTGAGTTGGTTTCTGTGGTTCTGTTCCTTTTAAACTAAGTTTTATCTCTGCGCTGCTTCTGACGTCACTATCATGCCACTCTTTCAATTTCTGCTTTATCCTGGCTCCGCTCTCGCCGCTAGAGAAGGTTAAGAGGATATTTGACAGATGTTCAAAAAGGATCAGTGCTTGGGCCTCAGCTTTTCACAATCTACATCAATGATTTGGATGAGGGGACCAAATGTAAAATATCCAAGTTTGCTGATGATACAAAGCGAGGTGGGAAAGTAAATTGTGAGGAGGATGCAAGGAGGCATCAAGGAGATATAGACAAGTTAAGTGAGTGGTCAAGAACATAGCAGATGAAATATAATGTGGAGAAATGTGAAGTTATCCACTTTGGTAGGAAAAAATAGAAAAGTAGAATATGTTTTTTGTGGTATATATCAACGATCTTGACTTGAATATAGGGGGTATGATTAAGAAGTTTGCAGATGATACTAAAATCGGCTGTGTGGTTGATACTGAAGAAAGAAGCTGTAGGCTGCAGGAAGATATCAATAAATTGGTCAGGTGGGCAGAACAGTGGCAAATGGAATTCAATCTGGAGAAGTGTGAGGTAAGGCATTTGGGGGGGCTAACGAGGAAAGGGAATACACATTAAATGGTAGGACCCTGAGTAGTGTAGAGAAACAAAGGGACCTTGGAGTGCATGTCCACAGATCGCTGAAGGTAGCAGGCCAGGTAGATAAGGTGGTTAAGAAGGCATGCGGAATGTTTGCCTTAATTAGCCGTGACATAGAATACAAGAGCAGGGGGTTATGCTTCAACTGTATAAAACACTAGTTAGGCCTCAGTTAGAGTACTGCGTGCAGTTCTGGTCACCACATTACAGGAAAGATGTGATTGCACTAGAGAGGGTACAGAGGAGATTACAAGGATGTTGCTGGGAGTAGAGAATCTTAGCTATGAGGAAAGACTGGATAGGTTGGGTTTGTTTTCCTTGGAACAGAGGAGGCTGAGGGGAGACCTTATTGAGGTGTATAAAATTATGAGGGGCATAGATAAAGTGGATAGAAAGGACCTATTTCCCTTGGCAGAGGGGTCAAAAACCAGGGGGCACAGATTTAAAGTAATTGGGGGAAGGTTTAGAGGGGATTTGAGGGGAAATTCCTTCACCCAGAGGGTTGTGGGGGTCTGGAACTCACTGCCTGAAAGGGTGGTAGAGGCAGGAACCCTAACCACATTTAAAAAGTACTTGGATGTGCACTTGGGATGCTCTAACCTGCAGGGCTACGGACCAAGAGCTGGGAAGTGGGATTAGGCTGGATAGCTCTTTGTTGGCCGGCGCGGACACGATGGGCCAAAATGGCTTCCTTCCGTGCTGTAACTTTCTATGATTCTATGTTTTAAATATTCCAGTCCCAGTGAGGGACTGGGAAATGTTGGTGTTCAGAGGGACCTGGGTGTCCTTGTACACGAATCACTGAAAGGTAACATGCAGGTACAGCAAGCAATTCGGAAAGCAAATGTATATTAGCCTTGATTACAAAAGGATTTGAGTATAAGAGTAAAGAAGTCTTACTGCAAATATATAGGGCCCTGGTAAGATTACACCTGGAGTATTGTGTACAGTTTTGGTCTCCTTACCTAAGGAAGGATATACTTGCCATAGAGGGAGTACAACAAAGGCTCACCAGACTGATTCCTGGGATGGGGGGATTGTCCTATGAGGAGAGATTGAGTAGACTAGGCCTATCTTCCCTAAAGCTTAGAAGAATGAGAGGTGATCTCACTGAAGCATAAAATTCTTACAGGGCTTGACAGGGTAGATGCAGGGAGGATGTTTCCCCGGCTGGTGAGTCTAGAATAAGGGGTCGACCATTTAGGACTGAGATGAGGAGAAATTTCTTCACTGAAGGGGTGGTGAATCTTTGGAATTCTCTACCCCAGAGGGCTGTGGAGGCTCAGTCGTTGAGTATATTCAAGACAGAGTTCGATAGATTTTTGGATACTAAGGGAATCAAGGGATATGGGGATAGTGTGGGAAGGTGGAGTTGAGGTAGAAGATCAGCCATGATCTTATTGAAGGGCTGAATGGCCTGCTCCTGCTATTTATGTTCTTGTGTAAAATCTACGGGAAACCAGCAATGGCAGGATGAAGAAATCTGCAATCTAAAGACATTCAAGTTAAAATTACAATTTGGCCTCGACAAATTTCTTGAAAGAAGCAAAAAAATAAAGTTTGTATAAGCTGCCAAGAAATATTTCATGTGATTGTCAGATTTTGACAACCTACTAATGCCAGTATTTGTACTATATAATGACATTTCCCTGTGATAATTCGATGTATCATGTGGTCTCAGTTAACAGGATGGCACCATTCACACCAATGGAATCTCCAATGCATCTGGTTGTGAACTCAACCGATGGAGCACTGACTGTGTGTAAAGATGCTGTGGATGTGTTAGCGTCCATTGATCAGCCTTTAGTTGTTGTGGCTATGGTTGGGAAATACCGCACCGGAAAATCATTTCTGCTGAACCGACTTGCTGGAAGAAAAAAAGGTAAGTGTGAGAATGTGAACGAACTTGTACTTATTGCACATTGTGAATGTGATTGCTGACACTGTATGGGTAGAACTGAGCACGGCAGTTTGAAGGAATTTGATGTCTTATACTTTAGGTGAGGATAGCACAGCAGCTAATATGATCAAGCATTTATAATGTAAGAATATCAGATTCAATGCAAAGAATGACAGTAGACCGAATGGCCCAGAATTTCCTTACATTTTTAGGGCAGAATTTGGTGGGAGGATTGGTGGACGGACCTAAATTTGGAGTGGAGACAAGAACCTCTTCTGCTTGCTCTCCTGCACACCGACTCCAGTCTGTGGAGATTTTGGTAACATTCTTGGACCACCCCAGGAATCCCACTAAATACACTCCCTACACGCGCAGAAATCTGTGTAAGCGTCATTCTGGGCCGCAAGCGGACCACTTGTAGAATTTGCAAAATTATCGCGATTTCGAAAGAACGAGAAAGAGACATAAAGTTTCATATAAACAGCTTTTATTTCAGCGAAATGCTGTCAGGTTTCAGAAAGGACACAAGCAGCCTGTAAAATGGCCACCACACCTCGTGGCAGAAGGTTCTAGATTTTTCCGTAGGCAGACAAGATGGCGTCTCAATAAACATTTCAGCAAGATTGAACAGTACCCAACATAATGAGATAATGACAAGACGCGATGGGTTTACACTTTAAACATGAATATTGGAATCGGTCTTCCAGGGACAAACAAGAGCTATTGTACTGGGTAATCAAGGGCCCATCCAAGGGCATTGATACGCAAATTCCCCACGGCTCTACGATGAGAGCCGTTCGCGGGTACTCACAGTAAGAATTTGGAAGCCCCAAAACCCCTCCAGGGAGACTCCTGACCGGTTCCACAATGGGAAAATATTAACGGGTACTCAGACAGTTACAAGGTGTGGCCTCACCAAGGCCCTGTACAACTGTAGCATCACCTCCCTACTCCTGTACTCAAATCCCCTTGCTATGAAGGCCATCATGCCATTTGCTTTCTTGACGGCCTGCTGCACTTGCCTTCCCACCTTCAGTGACTGATGTACCATGACGCCCAGGTCTTGTTGCACCTCCCCTTTCCCTAATCTGCCACCATTCAGGTAATAGTCTGCCTCCCTATTTTTACCACCAAAGTGGATAACCTCACATTTATCCACATTGTACTTCATCTGCCATACATTTGCCCATTCACCCAACCTGTCCAAGTCACTCTGTAGCCTCCTAGCATCCTCCTCATTGTTCACACTGCCTCCCAATTTAGTGTCATCCGCAAATTTGGAGATATTACAATTAATCCCTTCGTCCAAATCATTAATATATAATGTAAACAGCTGGGGCCCCAGCACCGAACCCTGCGGTACCCCGCTGGTCACTGCCTGCCATTCTGAAAAGTACCCATTTACTCCTACTCTTTGTTTCCTATGTGCCAACCAGTTATCAATCCACGTCAACACATTACCCCCAATCCTATGTGCTTTAACTTTGCACACCAATCTCTTGTGTGGGACCTCGTCGAAGGCCTTCTGAAAGTCCAAATACACCACATCTACTGGTTCCCCCCCGTCCACCCTATTGGAAACATCCTCAAAAAATTCCAGAAGATTTGTCAAGCATGATTTCCCCTTCACAAATCCATGCTGACTTGGACCTATCATGTCGCCACTTTCCAAATGGTCTGTTATGACATCTTTAATAATTGATTCCATCATTTTACCCACGACCGATGTCAGGCTGACCGGTCTATAATTCCCTGCATTCTCCCTCCCTCCTTTTTTAAAAAGAGGGGTTACATTAGCCACCCTCCACTCCTTCGGAACTGATCCAGAGTCTAAGGAATGTTGGAAAATGATCGTCAATGCATCCACTATTTCCAAGGCCACCTCCTTAAGTACTCTGGGATGCAGACCATCAGGCCCTGGGGATTTATTAGCCTTCAGTCCCATCAATTTCCCCAACACCTTTTCCCGACTGATAAGGATTTCCCTCAGCTCCTCCCTCTTACCAGATCCTTTGATCTATTTTATTTCTGGAAGGTTGTTTGTGTCCTCCACAGTAAACACCGAACCAAAGTACTTGTTCAATTGATCTGCCATTTCTTTGTTCCCCATTATGACTTCCCTTGTTTCTGACTGCAGGGGACCTACGTTTGTTTTTACTAACCTCTTTCTTTTTACATATTTATAGAAGCTTTTGCAGTCCATTTTAATGTTCTCCGCAAGCTTCCTTTCATATTTTATTTTCCCTGCCCTAATCAAACCCTTCGTCCTCCTCTGCTGAGTTTTAAAGTTCTCCCAGTCCCCGGGTTTGCTGCTACTTCTGGCCAATTTGTATGCCACTTCCTTGCTTTTAATACTATCCCTGATTTCTCTTGTTAGCCATGGTTGAGCCACCTTCCCTTTTTTATTTTTACGCCAGACAGGGATGTACAATTGCTGTAGTTCATCCATGCGATCTCTAAATGTCTGCCATTGCCCTTCCACTGATAACCCCTTAAATATCGCTTGCCAATCTAACCTTGCCAATTTACGCCTCATACCCTCAAAGTTGCCCTTATTTAAGTTCTGGACCATGGTCTCTGAATTAACTGTTTCCTTCTCCATCCTAATGTAGAACTCCACCATACTATGGTCACTCTTCCCCAAGGGGCCTCGCACCACAAGATTGCTGATTAGTCCTTCCTCATTACACAACACCCAGTCCAGGATGGCCTCCCCTCTAGTTGGTTCCTCAACATATTGGTTTAGGAAACCATCCCTTAAACACTCCAGGAAATCCTCCTCCACCGTATTGCTTCCAGTTTGAGTAGCCCAATCTATATGCATATTAAAGTCACCCATGATAACTGCTGCGCCTTTTTTGCATGCACCTCTGATTTCCTGTTTCATGCCCTCCCCCGCCTCACTACTACTGTTTGGAGGTCTGTACACAACCCCCACTAACGTTTTCTGCCCTTTGGTGTTCTGCAGCTCAACCCATATTGATTCCACATCCTCCAAGCTAATGTCCTTCCTAGCTATTGCATTAATCTCCTTTTTAACCAGCAATGCTACCCCACCACCTTTTCCTTTTATTCTATCCTTCCTGAATGTTGAATACCCCTGGATATTCAGTTCCCAGCCTTGATTCTTCTGGAGTCACGTCTCTGTAATCCCAATCACATCATATCCGTTAACATCAATTTGCACAGTCAATTCATCCACCTTATTACGGATACTCCTTGCATTAAGACACAGAGCCTTTAGGCTTGTTTTATTAACACCCTTTGTCCTTTTAGACTTATGATTTAGTATGGCCCTTTGTGTTTCTTGCCTTTGTTTATGCGGATTTCCCTTATTGTTTCTCACCCTTCTAACATTTGTTTCTGACTGCATATTACTTCCCGCTGTTTCGCTACATAGGTTCCCATTCCCCTGCCATATTAGTTTAAATCCTCCCGAACTGCCTTAGCAAATATTACCCCGAGGACATCGGCTCAACACCATCCAAGGCATAGCAGCCCACTTGATTGGGACCCCATTCACCACCTTAAACATTCACTCCCTCCACCATCGGTTCATCATGTCTGCAGTGTGTACTATCTACAAGATGCACTGCAGCAACTCGCCAAGGCTTCTTTGGCAGCACTTCCCAAACCCATGACCTCTACCACCTAGAAGGACAAGGGCAAGGGCAGCAGGCACATGGGAACACCACAACCTCCAAGTTCCCCTCCAAGTCACACACTATCCTGACTGAGAAGTATATCGCCGATCCTTCATCGTCGCTGGGTCAAAATCCTGGAACTCTCTCCCTAACAGCACTGTGGGAGTACTTTCACCACATGGACTGCAGCGGTACAAGAAGGTGGCTCACCACCACCTTCTCAAGGACAATTAAGGGTGGGCAACAAATACTGGCCTTGCCAGCGACGCCCACATCCCATGAATGAATAAAAAGCAACAGCCACCTCCATAATCTCAAATCCATGGACAGCAGATTAGAGACCAAAGGTTGCACAACCAGCTTGCCTGATCGGTCTTGACCATTTTGTCAGTATCGGCCATGGATCAGTGGGTAGCGCTCTCTCCTGAGTCAGAAGGTTGTGAGTTCACAGTCCCACTCCAGAGACTTGAGCACAGAAATCTAGGCTGATACTCCAGTGCAGTACTGAGGGAGTGCTGCACTGTCGGAGGGGCAGTACTGAGGGAGCGCTGCATTGTCGGAGGGGCAGTACTGAGGGAGCACTGCACTTTCGGAGAGGCAGTACTGAAGGAGTGCTGCACTGTCAGAGGGGCAGTACTGAGGGAGCGCTGCATTGTCGGAGGGGCAGTACTGAGGGAGCACTGCATTGTTGGAGGGGCAGTACTGAGGGAGCGCTGCATTGTCGGAGGGGCAGTACTGAGGGAGCACTGCATTGTCGGAGGGGCAGTACTGAGGGAGCGCTGCATTGTCGGAGGGGCAGTACTGAGGGAGCGCTGCATTGTCGGAGAGGCAGTACTGAGGGAGCGCTGCATTGTCGGAGGGGCAGTACTGAGGGAGTGCTGCACTGTCGGAGGGGCAGTACTGAGGGAGTGCTGCACTGTCGGAGGAGCAGTACTGAGGGAGCCCTGCACTGTCAGAGGGGCAGTACTGAGGGAGGGCTGCACTGTCGGAGGAGCAGTACTGAGGGAGCGCTGCATTGTTGGAGGGGCAGTACTGAGGGAGCGCTGCACTGTCGGAGGGGCAGTACTGAGGGAGCGCTGCACTGTTGGAGGGTCAGTACTGAGGGACTGCTGCACTGTTGGAGGGTCAGTACTGAGGGAGCGCTGCACTGTCGGAGGGACAGTACTAAAGGAGTGCTGCACTGTCGGCGGGGCAGTACTGAGGGAGCGCTGCACTGTCGGAGTTGTCGTCTTTCAGATGAGACGTGAAACCAAGGCCCCTGTCTGTGTCTCGGGTGGACGTAAAAGATCCCATGGCACTATTTCGAAGAGGAGCAGGGGAGTTCTCCCCGCTGTCCTGGGCAATATTTATCCCTCAATCAACATAGCAAAAACAGATTATCTGGTCATTATCACATTGCTGTTTGTGGGAGCTTGCTGTGCGCAAATTGGCTGCCGTGTTTCCTACATTACAACAGTGACTACACTGAGGTTGTGAAAGCAAGTCTTTTTTTCTTCTTTTCCACATCCACATTCTCTTATTCTTCCAGAGTGATCCTGGATGGCAAAGCAAACCCCAAACTCCTCTTTGCCACCCTCATTCATTGCATCCTAAATCGTCACCTCTGATTCAAGATTAGATAAACTAACTTTTTTTTATTCTTTATGATGTGGGTGACATTGTCTACCCCTAGTTGCCATGAGAAGTTGGCTTTGTTCTTGAACCGCTAAAGTCCTTATGGTGAAGGTGTCCCCAGGAAGCTGTTGGGTAAGGAGTTCTAGGATTTTGACCTAGCAACAATGGCAGAACAGTGATATACGCCCAAATCAGGATGGTGTGTGATGTGCAGGGGAACTTGAAGGTGATGGTGTTCCCATAATCTTGCTGCTTTTGTCCTTCTCGGTGGTAGAGGTCACATCGTTGGGAGGTGCTGTAGAAGTAGGTTTAGCAAGTTGCTGTAGTGCATCCTATAGATAGTACATCCTGCAGCCGGTGTGCCAGAGATGGAGTGGGTGGATACTGAATCTCGTGGCAGAATGCTGATCAAGTGGACTGCTGTATCCTGGATAATGTCAAACTGCTTGAGTGTTATTACACTGCTCCCATCCAGGCGAGTGGTGAGTCTTCCATCACCCTACTCATGAACTTCATGGACTCGGTCTCCTCCTGTCCTCCATTCTCCACAATCTTTCTTTGAACCTGATTCCCACTGCCCCGTACTCTGCATTTTCTGCTCCATCTCTCTCGCTGCAGCCCTGATACCACTCCTTTCCACTATGAAGTTCACTACCTGTTCTCTCAACCTCCCTGTAATCCACCTAAATTCCCCTTGCTGATATTGTCAATCTGTCCTTCTCTTCAAGAATTGCTTCCATCCAATTTAAAACCCCTTCTAGATCATAAGCTATTACATCACTAGGCTGCATACGAAGGGAACTGAGAAGGTTCTGTCCATTGAATGAGACATTGAACCAATACCCTGCCTCCCTGTCCCAGTCATTCAGCTAGATGTTAAAGATCCCATGCCTCTATACAAAGAAAAAGGAACTCTTCCAGTCTCCTGGTGAACCTTTCTTTCTCGACCAATACCATCAAGAATAATTGCATTCTCTCTGCACGATCTTGCTGTGCTCACCTACATAACCTCAATCACTCCAAAAACATTGAGTGTAAAGCACTTTGAAACTTTTCTGAGATGTGCTAAGATGCTATACAAATACAAGTCTTTCTCTTCCCTATCCCTTTGCTTTCTTCCCCTCCTCTATCTCTCTCTTTGTGACCCTCTGCTGACCCTCTCTTCTCCCTTCTCTGCTCTTGGCTAAAGACCTCCTCAATCCCCTTTCTCCTGTCCCCCCCCTCCCCCTTCACCCAACCTTTCAATTGTGGGGCCACCCATCAGGTGAGAGTATCCTGCTGGATGTCAACCCTGACCTCCTAGCCAGAGCTCTTGTCTCCTCTCGCCTGGACTGTCTAGAGCGAGGTTTGAAACCTTCTCCCTCTGACTGAGGCGGATAGCTATCACTATAAACCAAAGCTCACTCCTACCATCCTGGTAGCCACGTGATACTATAATAATGCAACTGTTAACTAATCATGGCAATCAGTATATCTCCTTTTGGTGGCATTGGTTGAGGGAAGCAGATTGTTGAGGGATATGAACATCCACCTGAACGGGCAAGTGGGGTCTTTGTTTTAACATTCCATCTGCAAGATGCCATCGATGAAAGGCCATCATTCCTTCAGTGCTGCACAGTGACAACCTAGAACCTGTGCATAAATCGGAATTGAGCTCGAACCCACAACCTTCAGACTAAGACAAGAGTATTACTGAGTAAAACTGGCATATAAGTTGCAGTAAATAACAGCTGGAAAATAATTTTCACACGGCATACTATTTATTCTGTTTCATCAGGGTTTGCAGTTGCATCAACTGTACAATCTGAGACAAAGGGAATCTGGATGTGGTGTCACCCACATCCACGCAAGCCTGATCACTGCTTGGTACTGTTGGACACTGAAGGTCTTGGAGATGTGGAAAAGGTACATTCATTTTATTTTCACAGCAACATGAACAGCCTTTACATGTGTAATACCAGATCAATAAATGGACACGTATTCAATACACAGGAATAAAGCAAGTAGGTGTTGTATTAGCTCTGCTGCAACACTAAGTATAGTGTGGCAGGACTTCCTCCAATCCACTATTTTCATTCCTGATACCGCCCTATTTCTCGGGGTAAAGGATATTTAGATACTTTGAGTGGGCACCCATACCATTTATAACACAGTTGGATGTCCACCTCTGGTAGGGGGAGGAAAATTGCTGTGCCAGTTTTGAAAAATGTGTTTCCTTAATGTAATTGATCATAGGGAAACCAGCCATTTAAAATGTAAAGCCCCACCAAGACAATTAACGACCCCAGATGCCAGGAATCTACAGGTATCTCTGGCATCCAGCATTGAGAGCTATGTCATATGATGTAATTTCCTTCATTGGCATGGCATCATAATATGCTCGCCCATATATGGATGGGTCCCAATCCCAGCAGAATTTTTGACTGATACTAAAACACTGTGGTTACCCAGCAGAGCCTGGTCCCATCCCAAATTCTGCCCTCTCCTATCCCGATTACACAGTTCTTTTTTGCAAAAACACCAAGGAATTTGGGGCCTAACGTTTGCTTGCTGTATCAGCATCACTGATGCCAATTTGAACTCTTCCTCCTTTGCAAAGGTACAAACATCTTTCTCCACCCTCGGGTCCAATATAATTTGCAGATCTAATGGATTCCTTTGTCTCTAAAATTGAGAACATCCCTGCAGCTACCTGGTCTTCTCCTCCCTGTTCCTCCACCCTTCCATCCACTCTACCTCCAATCCCCTGTCACTGCAGTTTCTCTCCCGTGTCTTCCCCCTGCTCTCACTGATTTTTGTCTCTTTCATGAGATCCACCTCCTGCTCCCTCAACCTCCTCCTACTCAACTCCTGCTCACTTAACTACTACCTCTCCTGGTCTGCATGCTTGCCGACATTGTCAATGGATCCCTTCGCTCAGGCACAGTCCCTCCTTTTCATAACTGTTGTCCTCGCCTTCAACTTCAGTCGACCCTCAACCCATCCGTCCCCTCCAACTACCATCCCATTTCTAACCTTTTGCTCTATAGTCCTTGAATGTTTTCAATGCCCATCACTCCCAAAAATTCCCTTCTGGCTTCCACCCTGCCAGCAGCACCAAAGTCACCTGGCGTCTGTCACAAAAACATTATCTCTGACTGCGACCATGGTGCGTTATCCCTCCATTTCCTCCGAGACCTCTCCACAGCATTTGTCATGGTTCACTACATCATCCTCTTCTATCACCTCTCTTCTGTTGTCCACTTCCTTCGCAAGGTTTTGCTTATCTCTATCCAAATGGAGCAGGCAGATCTTGAGAAATGGTTTATCTTCCCATCACCACACAATTGCCTGTGTAGTCCCTCAAGGAACTATTGTTCGCCTCCTCCTCTTTCTCAGATACCCCTCGCTCAGCTTCCATATACAGGCTGTTAACAACTAACTTTCCATGTCCACCATTTCCTTCAACCCCACAGCCACCCCAGTGCTGCCTGACGTCAATTTATGGATGAGTCAAACTTTCTTTCAACTGAGCATCAGGAAGACCACGGAAATCACTTGTCCCTGCCATAAACTCCACTCCCTTGCATGAAGAATCTAGAATAATAATCCACTGTTACAATATACCTAGAATAACAATGAACGTTGTGCATATTGAATAATTATCCCTTAACAAGCTTACATACATTTGTAAGATCACCTCTCAAATGCTACATTTCTAGGCTGAAAAGCTAAAGTTTCCAGTCTTTCCTAAATGCTCAGACCCTTTACAATAGGATTCAGCCCCATGGCATTAGACATAGCACTCAAGCTCCAGTCTGATCAGAGCACTATCACGTTGAATCACTGCCTCCTCCGACCTATATTCTACTGTTTTGGCTCGGTAGTTCAAAATCCTATTGGCTTTGTTCATTGTTGCTCTGCATTGGTTGGTCATATTAAGCGTCGATGCTATTGAGTCTCTTTCAGCTTCATCCTTGGCTATTTCAACACCATAAATGCAAGTTGTTGTGGTAAGGTGGACTCCACAAAAGGAATAGAGAGACAGCTGAGATTTTCCAATTGGAGCACATCTCTGGTGGGGTGGGATTCCCACCCGCCATAGAGATGCTCCCCTGATCCTGGCCAAATTTCTAGCCCTAGGGTCATAGAAGCATAGAAATTTATGGCACAGGTGGAGGCCATTCAGCCCATCGTGTCTGTGCCAGCAGGAAAAGAGCTATCCAGCTTAATCTCACCTTCCAGCTCCTGGTCCGTAGCCTTGTAGGTTACAACACTTCAAGTGCACATCCAAGTACTTTTTAAATGTGATGAGGGTTTCTGCCTCTATCACCCTTTCAGGCAGTGAGTTCCAGACCCCCACCACCCTCTGGGTGAAAAAATTTCTCCTCAACTCCTTTCCAATCCTTCTGCCAATTACTTTAAATCTATGCCCCCTGGTTATTGACCTCTCTGCTAAGGGAAATAGGTCCTTCCTATCCACTCTATCTAGACCCCTCCTAATTTTATACACCTCAATAAGTTCTCTCCTCAGCCTCAGGAATACTATTTTCTAATTTTGGATGCGGTCAATATAATTCAAAGGGGGCGATTTCGCCAGCCCTGGGGAGGTGGGTATGGAGGCGGGAATGCCAGGAAAATGGCAGAATTTGGGGGCGGGTGCCCAACCCGGCTAACTCTGGTGTGCAGATCTTCAGCACTGCAGCCAGGATGCTGTCAGGACATCAAATCTGTACAATTAAATCTTGACCGAAATATTCCGCTGCAATTGGAGGGGTGTCTTTAGCTCGGTGTGACATATGCCCCTGACCCCACCAGATATTTGCACGTTGAGGTTATTTCAAAGGGGGCGTGGAGATTGGTCTGCCATAGTGTAGCTTAGTCGCTGGCCATGGCCTCTTTAGGATTATAAAAAATATATTCAAATTTGTGCATCAGCCTGTGCAATCCATTTAAATTTTAAACCTCCCCTCCCCTGAAATAGTAATGCTGGACACCAGGGACAAGCAGACATCCTTTACATCCAACAGAAGCAGCAATGGCGAGCAGACTGAGTCCAAATGAATTACGTCTGGGAGTAGGTGTAACCAGAGTGTAAAATTGACTTCTTGTGTCACACTCTAGAATCATAGAAAGTTACAGCACGGAAGGAGGCCATTTCGGCCCATCGTGTCTGCGCCGGCCAACAAAGAGCTATCCAGCCTAATCCCACTTCCCAGCTCTTGGTCCGTAGCCCTGCAGGTTACAGCATCCCAAGTGCACATCCAAGTACTTTTTAAATGTGCTTGGGGTTCCTGCCTCTACCACCCTTTCAGGCAGTGAGTTCCAGACCCCCACAACCCTCTGGGTGAAGAAATTTCCCCTCAAATCCCCTCTAAACCTTCCCCCAATTACTTTAAATCTGTGCCCCCTGGCTTTTGACCCCTCTGCTAAGGGAAATAGGTCCTTTCTATCCACTTTATCTATGCCCCTCATAATTTTATACACCTCAATAAGTTCTCTCCTCAGCCTCCTCTGTTCCAAGGAAAAGAGACCCAGCCTGTCCAGTCTTTCCTCCTAGCTAAGATTCTCTACTCCCGGCAACATCCTTGCAAATCTCCTCTGTACCTTCTCTAGTGCAATCACATCTTTCCTGTAATGTGGTGACCAGAACTGCACGCAGTACTCTAGCTGAGGCCTAACTAATGTTTTATACAGTTGAATCATAACCACCCTGCTCTTGTACTCTATGCCGCAGCTAATAAAGGCAAGCATTCCGTATGCCTTCTTAATCACCTTATCTACCTGCTACCTTCAGGGATCTGTGGACATGCACTCCAAGGTCCCTTTGTTCTTCTACACTACTCAGTGTCCTAACATTTAATATGTATTCCCTTTCCTTGTTAGCCCTCCCCAAATGCATTACCTCATACTTCTCCTGATTGAATTCCATTTGCCACTGTTCTGCCCATCTGACCAATTTATTGATATCTTCCTGCAGTCTACAGCTTCCTTCTTCAGTATCAACCACACAGCCGATTTTAGTATCATCTGCAAACTTCTTAATCATAGCCCCTATATTCAAGTCTAGATCATTGATATATACCACAAAAAGCAAGGGACCTAGTACTGAGTCCTGCGGAACCCCACTGGAAACAGCCTTCCAGTCACAAAGACACCCATCAACCATTACCCTCTGCTTCCTGTCTCCGAGCCAGTTTTGAATCCAACTTGACACTTTGCCCTGGATCCCATGGGCTTTTAACTTTGTGAACAGTCTGCTATGTGGAACATTATCAAAATCCTTGCTAAAGTCCATATACACTACATCAAATGCACTACCGTCCTTGTCACCTCCTCAAAAAGTCAATCAATTTTGTCAGACACGACCTTCCCTTAACAAATCTATGCTGACTATCCTTGATTAATCCTTGTCTTTCTAAATGAAGATTTATCCTGTCCTTCAGAATTCTTTCCAATAATTTTCCCACCACCGAGGTTAGGCCGACTGGCCTGTAATTACTCAGTCTATCCTTTTCTCCCTTTTTAAACAAGGGTACCACATTAGCAGTCCTCCAGTCCTCCGGCACCACACCTGAAGCCAGAGAGGATTGGAAAATGATGGTCAGAGCCTCTGCTATTTCCTCTTTTGCTTCGCTTAACAGCCTGGGATACATTTCATCCGGGCCTGGGGATTTATCCACTTTTAAAGCTGCTAAACGTCTTAATACTTCCTCTCTCACTATGTTTATTTCATCTAATATTTCACACTCCTCCACCCTGATAGCAATGTCTGCTTCGCCCCTCTCCTTTATGAAAACAGAAGCAAAGTATTCATAAGAACCCTACCAACATCTCCCACCTCCACACACAGAATTCATTAGACTCGGGAACAGTGCCCATGGATTGGAGGGTAGCTAACGTTACCCCACTATTCAAAAAGGGGGGTAGGGAAAAAGCAGGTAATTACAGACCTGTAAGCCTTACATCAGTTGTGGGCAAAATGCTGGAGTCCATCATTAAGGATGAAATAGCCGAGCACTTAGCAAATGGGGACAGGATAGGACAGAGTCAACATGGATTTACAAAGGGTAAATCGTGCTTGACTAATCTATTGGAATTTTTTGAGGGAGTAACTGGTAAAATAGATGGGGGAGAGCCAGTAGATGTGGTGTACCTGGACTTCCAAAAGGCCTTCGATAAGGTCCCACATAAAAGATTAGCATGGAAAATTGAAGCTCATGGGATAAAGGGGAAAGTATTGACGTGGATAGAGAACTGGCTGTCAGATAGAAAACAGAGAGTTGGAATAAACGGCTCATTTTCTGAATGGCAGGCAGTAACAAGTGGGGTACCACAGGGATCTGTCCTGGGTCCCCAGCTGTTCACAATTTATATTAATGACCTGGATCAGGGAGTCGAATGCAGCATTTCCAAATTTGCAGACGACACTAAACTAGGAGGGGGGGTGGGCTCAGAGGAGGAGACCAGGAAGCTCCAGAGCGATTTGGACAGACTGGGTGATTGGGCGGATAAATGGCAGATGCACTATAATGTGGACAAGTGCGAAGTTATCCACCTTGGGTGCAGGAACGGGAGGGCAAATTATTATTTAAATGGCAATAAATTGGGAGAGGGGGAAGTACAGAGAGACCTGGGTGTTCTTGTACACCAGTCACTGAAGGCGAGCATGCAGGTGCAACAGGCGGTCAAGAAGGCAAACGGTATGCTGGCCTTCATAGCAAAAGGGTTGGAATACAGGAACAGGGATACCTTGCTGCAGCTGTACAGGGCACTGGTGAGACCACACCTCGAGTACTGTGTACAGTTTTGGTCGCCTCATCTGAGGAAAGATGTTCTTGCCATGGAGGGGGTGCAGCGGCGATTCACCAGGCTGATACCAGGAATGGCGGGATTGACCTATGAGGAGAGACTATGTAGTTTAGGGATGTACACACTGGAGTTTAGAAGATTGAGAGGGGACCTCATAGAAGTGTATAAAATTCTGACAGGTCTAGACAGATTAGATGCAGAAGGAATGTTTCCCTTGGCGGGTGAGAACAGAACTAGTGGACATAATTTAAGGATAAGGGCTAAACCATTTAGGACAGAAATGAGGGGGAATTTCTTCACTCAGAGAGTGGTGAACCTGTGGAACTCATTGCCACAGAGGGCAGTGTACGCCAGCTCATTAAATATATTTAAGAGGGAATTAGATATATTTCTACAGGCAAAAGGGGTTAAGGGTTACGGAGAGAAGGCGGGGACGGGATACTGAATTGAAGGATCAGCCATGATCTCATTAAATGGCGGAGCAGGCTCGAAGGGCCGGATGGCCTACTCCTGCTCCTATCTTCTATGTATCTATGTATCTATGTATTACCCTCATGATCTCTAATAGGCCCTACCCTTTCTTTAGTTATCCTCTTACTCTTAATATATTTATGAAACATCTTTGGGTTTTCCTTGATTTTACTTGCCAAGAATTTTTCAGGCTCTCTCTTTGCTTTCCTAATATCCTTTTTAATTGCACCCCCGCTCTATCGCAACGTGTCAGATATGCTTCACATGTAATACTTGCACATGTGACCGTGGGCAACAAAAGTCCTGAACGGCTGAAATAAATAAAGCAACAAAGCAGTGTTAACTGACCAATGTTTATTGGTTACGATATAACAACACTATTGGGAAAGTTATAAATGAACCACCCACAAATTAGTAAAAACAGCACCAATCCACAATCAGCAAACACCACAACCCAATTAAAATGTTTTATTCTGCTCTGCTCCATAATGAGTTGTCTCATAGTTTGGCACAATCTTTAATAATCGGAAGCAAAATTGGTCATTCAAGGATCATGTTATAACTCACCCGTACACAATGATGGTTCTGTAGCCAACCAGCAGTGATGATAGGCCAATAATAAAATCACAAAACATTTTTCAAGCTGATTCATGTGGACATCTTGATTTCTCACCGAGCCTACGACATACATTTAAAAATTAAATTTGAGAACCCATTGAAAACATTACAGTTCACACAATTATTAAACTTACCCTGCAGTGTTGGAAGTCCCTGCAATAATGGCCCAGAAATTTGACTCGGAGGCTTGCCGCGGGGGTAAGGATCGCGCGCGATATCACACTCCGCGCTGGCCGTTGTGTTTTGGGCCCACAGGAACTTCGGGTCCTGGGCCTCTCCCTAGTGCCGGCGCGCAGTGCGTGCGTGTCCCAGGGGCGCAGTTAGTGCGATGCGACCTCTGGGATCACGTGGGCCATGGAGAGCCAATGGCAGCACACCATCTTTCATTCATAGATTTGACAGGAAACTTGTCAAATCTGTGAATTGAAAGAGACCCCAAAAGAACAGCTAAACCTCAAATAAATTTAAAAAAAAACCATCACATTAATAAAATAACTATAGTTGAATAAATTAACCACTTTAAACAAAAATTTTAATTTTTGAAAAAATTAATTTTTTTTTATAAGTTATAAAAATAATCTTACCTTTCTTTAAAGTCTCTAAAAAAGATAAACCTGTTGAAAAAAATTAAAAATTATACTTAATTAACTACTTACCTTGTTCAAAAGGGGTCTTATGCCTCCTTTTTACATGTGTAGAATCTTCCATACTTACCCTCGCGTTGAAACCTGAAAAAAAACCTAATTGTGCTGCGTGCGCACAGCCTCTAGTGCGCACGTGGTTCACCTAGGAACCGCCCCCTTCGCCATACTGGAAGTGCCGGTTTCCCGCGCATGCGCAGTGCATGCAGGAAACCGGCACTTCGGGAACGAATACGGGTGAGTACACAGTGCGTACTCACCCGGGAAGGGCCGAATTTTTGGGCCAATGTCTCTCGGGCTCCTGGATCTTGAGTTGGACTTCATTCCCAGAACCATCATTGTGTACATGTGAGGTTCTGCCTCACCAAGTAGTGGACAACTACCACAGAGCAGCTCAAGGGAGCAACATTGGAAATCTGTTGGGCATTCAGACAGGAAGGTGGAGCATGATCCTTGAATGGTTAATGTTGCTGCCGATCATTAAAGATTGTGCCAAACTATGAGACAACTCATTATGGAGCAGAGAGGAATAAAACACCAAAACATTTTAATGATTGCCAGCAAGGTTGGCCACAGAGAATGCCAACACTTCCTGTTTGTACTCTCCCTTTCCCCTCCCCATCCATGATGCGGAGATGCCGGTGTTGGACTTGGGTGGACAAAAATGAGAAGTCGCACAACACCAGGTTATAGTCCAACAGCTTTATTTGAAATCACAAGCTTCACCTGACGAAGGAGCAGCGCTCCGAAAGCTCGTGATTTCAAATAAAACTGTTGGACAATAACCTGGTGTTGTGCGACTTCTCATTTTTGTCCTCCCCATCCAGTGATGGAGATGACTCACCACACCAAGAGGACAACATTATTAGATTAGATGAAGACTTTGAAGTTTTTATGGCAAAAGCAACAAAAACAATATAAAGCAATAACCTTTGAATTATATCTGAAGTAAGCTTAATTGGAAAGGCAATGGGGGAATTTTAACCACCAAAAACAGGAGGGTTGGGGTCGGGTGGGAGGTTAAAATGTTAAAAATCTGAACCCCAACTACAACCCGCCCACTTCCGGTTTTAACGGAGGTGGGACGGCGGGGGTCGGGCAGACAACCAACCCGCTTGCAGGAGGCAGGTTGACAATTTACATATTATAAAGAGGCTGGGGGCCTCACATTGAACCACAATTTTAAATTTAACCCTGGCCGGCTGGGTTTTCTGGGCCTCGGGAAACCTGGCGGCTAAAGGGAGGAGAGGACAGCTGCATCCAGGAGGTAAGTGCATTCCACTTACCTGCTGGATCCAGCTTACCTGCTTCACCCACCCCCCAATATCGGACACCACCCTCGACCCTTCCGATCTCCTCCTCAAGGCCTCCAATCTCACCCCACCGATCATTCCGATCTCCCCTCTACCCTGGCCTCCGATCTTCGTTGTGGCCTCTGGAGTCCAATCACCCCACGTTGCTCAGCTCATGACTCCCGATCTTCCTCGCCACCCCCCCCCACCCCTTCCTGCCTCGCCGATGTTGCCCGGCCCACGACTCCAGATCTTCCTCCAGCCCCCCTCATCCCCAGCCTCCCCGATCCCTCCCTCCATCCTCTCCTGTCCCCGGCTGCGGCCTGGTGCCAAAGACCTACCCGCCTGCCAGCGAGCCTGCCTCTCAATCTGACTCGCTGCGGTGGGGAAATGGAGCCAAAAATTTTTAATCAGGACCTTTGGGAAACCTGTTCTTCTGGGTTTCCCGACCTCAATCCTGCCCCCAACTTCCTCCCCGCCTCTGAGTTAATATCCAGCCCAATATATAAGAGTTTATAATATGATATGTTATACAGGACTGACCTATATAGAGAAGCCTCAATCCAAAGCTTCCAATTCCAGCCCTAGTCCTCCCCTCCACTCACTAACACCTCCACCTAGACCAGGTTCTCGACTTTTCACTCACCCTTGTCAAGCAGTAGGAAACCGCCCCACTCCAACGTTGCTTCAACTTGATGCTTGCTTAATTGTAGCTCCAGCTCTCGCCTGCCCTGTGCCCCTTTCCCAGCCAATTGTTCCATTCCATAGCCTGTGTCGAAACCACCAGTAAGCAATACAGTGGGAGAACTACAAATAAGTCTGAGATAAGTTTTTCATTTCTTTCGCATATAAACAGATTGTTACAGTGGGATATACTTGCTGAATCATCAGCAGCTGCCGCCTGAGAAAATAGGGGCCGGGGTTACAGTCTGAAATTGTTGAACTCAATGTTGAGTCCAGAAGACTGTAAAGTGCCTAATCAAAAGGTGAGGTGCTGTTCCTCGAGCTTAGGTTGAGCTTCATTTGAACAGTGTAAGAGGCCGAGGACGGTGAGGTCAGAGTGGGAGTGGAGCGGAGAATTAAAGTGACAGGCGACCGGAAGCTCGGGGTCACCCTTACGGACTGAACGGAGGTGTTCCGCAAAGCGGGCACCCAATCTGCGTTTGGTCTCCCCAATGTAGAGGAGACTTGGTGAATAGTCACAGAACAGGACCAAACTTAAAAGAACCCTTCTTTAGATTATTCTTGATTACCTTCTTTGACCAATGAAATTGTGACTTTTCTACTTTTATCCTTTTTCTCATTGGAATATTCTACATTCCTTAAAATGGTTTTAAACAATTTCAGTTTTCTTCTGTTGATTTATTTTCGAGTTGCAGTTTACACTCTAGTCCTTAATTTTTTTTGCCCTCCTCATAACACCAAACGTACATCTACTCTCAACATTACTCTTAATTGCAGCATCAGATCTAACTGTACAATGATGACTAGAACCCAAGGGTTCACTCATTTCTAGATTATTCTCCTTAACAGTGGATCAGTTATGTGACGGAACTAACCCAACTCATTAAAACAAGTTCGAAAACAGATGAAAAAGGAGAAAATTTCATGGCATACTTTCCTGGCTTTGTGTGGACTGTGCGAGATTTTACTCTGGAGCTGGAAATTAATGGGCAACAAACAACACCAGATCAATACTTGGAGCATGCCCTTAAACTGAGAGGAGGTAAATAAGAAAAACAGTGTATTGATAACAATCATCTCATCTAGTGCTGTGGAATTTAAACCAATTACTGGAGGGTGTTTTTGCGTTCCCCGTGTTTCTATGACTCTCCCTTGAGTCGACCCGTGCATTAAAAACTCCCCGGTTTGGGTTCTTTCCCTTGGACGGCAGGTGCTTTTGCCGATAGTCCCTGCCTAGCCCGTCGATTAGCGGGTAATCCCACACAGATAGACTAAGGCCAAATAGGTCTTCTCCTATGCCCGATGCGCAGCGTCCCCAGCGGGATTACTGTGTAACCCGGCCGTGACCGGATGCCACCCGGTTGGTCTTCCGAATTATACCGCGAACCACAAGCCCCACAACCCCCAAGTTCGGACCCAAGGAGTTACTATGGACAGATTATAATTGACTCAGATGAAACAAAATGGTTCAGGTTGTTCAAAGATCGATTCCTTTTATTACACTCTCAAAACGACAACCCCTACTCCTCTCGCTTACGGCATAACGAGTAGGTGACCGTGGACACTAGCTTATAACCTTAGACTAAAATACCCACCCTGTCGGTTACGCCGAACCAACCCCTTCCCAGATTCTAAGCCTAGATAATGGAAAAACCCTTCTAACTAAACCCCTCTCCCGGTTTGGTCAGAACCCAAACGGAAGCCTCCTCACACACACACACACGTCTTGGACGCTTGCAGTTCCTCAGCAGCCAAACACGTGGGCGGTCCTGGGGATTTATAGAGGTGTATGCTGGATATTAATTAGTAACAATACTGTGGAGGAGTAAATTCCCCTGATTCTGACTGCAAGGGACCTACGCTTGACTTCACCAATCTTTTTCTCTTCACATATCTATAAAAGCTTTTACAGTCAGTTTTTATGTTCCTCGCAAGCTTACTCTCATACTCTATTTTCCCCCTCTTAATTAATCCCTTTGTCCTTCTTTGCTGAATCCTATACTGCTCCCAATCCTCAGGTTTTCTGCTTTTTCTGGACAATTTATATGTCCTTTCCTTGGATCTTATGCTATCTCTGATTTCCTTTGTTAGCCACGGTTGAGTCACCGTTTTTGTTTTATTTTTCTGCCAAACAGGGATGAACAAATTCTGTAGTTCATCCATGCGATCTTTAAATGTTTGCCATTGCCTCTCCACCGTCAACCCTTTGAGTGACATTCCCCAATCCATCCTACCCAACTCGCGCCTCATACCATCGTAGTTTCCTTTATTTAAATTCAGGACCCTAGTCTCTGAGTCAACTACTTCACTCTCCATCTTAATGAAGAATTCGATCATATTATGATTGCTCCAACCCAAGGGGCCTCGCACAACAAGATTGCTAATTAATCCTTTCTCATTACATAATACCCAGTCTAAGATGGCCTGATCTCTAGTTGGTTCCTCGACATATTGGTCCAGGAAACCATCCCGTATACACTCCAGGAATTCCTCCTCCACAGTATTGTTACTAATTTGGTTAGCCCAATCTATATGTAGATTAAAATCACCCATGATAACTGCTGTGCTCTTATTGCACGCTTCTCTAATTTCCCTTTTAATGCCATCCCCAACCTCCGTATTACTGTTTGGGGGTCTCTACACCACTCCCACAAGCGTTTTCAGCCCCTTGGTATTTCTCAGTTCTACCCATACAGATTCCACATCATCAGAGCTAATATCCTTCCTTACAATTGTGTTAATCCCCTCTTTAACCAGCAATGCTACCACACCTCCTTTTCCTTTTTGCCTATCTTTCCTGAATATTGAATACCCCTGTATGTTGAGTTCCCAGCCTTGGTCACCCTGGAGCCATGTTTCCGTAATCCCAATCATATCATATTCGTTTACCTCTATTTGCGCAGCTAATTCATCCACCTTATTACGAATGCTCCTGTAAGGGGTGACACGCCTGTGGCTCTGTGCTTAGCCTGGGTGCTAGTGCGAGGTTAGGCCTTGTTGCCTGTTCTGGTCTCCAGCCAGCCTGGTAGCACTAGACACCTGTGAGTGGTTCGACCCACTCGCCCTTACGGTTCTGACACTGGACTTAGGTGCGAGAGCAATAATGAAGAGAAAACTCAGGTAGACCCGGTTGAATAGTGCGAAATGGAAAATCTTTATTGCATATTATTCAAGATTACGAAATACATGTCATAAGCACAGATTAATGACAGTACAATCTTACACGCAGTTATGTAACTAATTTTAGGGAAACGAGGAACGCATGACACATCGAAAAAGGGGGCACACATTACAATTATCCTTAAAACTTAAACCCTCCCCTATCAATACCTGTCCTAAACTAGATTTGTAGGATCGAGACTCATGCTCACCACTCGTGATAACTCAGAGAATTCCGAAACTCTGCTCGGATGGTTTTACCGCAGCACCTGACCACCCACGTGTTGATCAGGGGTCTCTGTACCCCACTTGTTTACTCGTTTCTGCTCCGGCTAGCAGGCTGGACCGTCTGCTGTCATGAAGATCTGTGTTGTCCTCGGAGTTCCGACACGACTCGAAAAATAGTCTTCCTGTGCCCTCGCACCGATGCGATAAAACTCGAAGAATGGTCTTCCTGTGCCCTCACGCCAGTTTGTAAAACTCAAAGAATAGTCTTCCTGGGCAAGGAAAGTGTTTATTCGACCTACAGACGCGGTCGGGGCTTACTGACCGTGGCGATACATATGGTCGTCTTCTTCTCTTCTCATCTCATCTCATCTCATCTCATCTCGGGCCATCGGTTCCAACACCGTTTACCGACTTCTCGGGATGGTGTGCCCGTTTCAAGGCTTCACAGCCCAGTTCCACACAGATCTTCGCGGCAAGCCACGAGGTTGATCCTGGCGGATCAGAAAGTTCAATAGTCTTTCAGCAAGTCGAGCAGCAAGAGTCAAGATCCAAGAGTCAAGAGACAGATGGACGGTTGTACCTTACAGTTATAGTGCTGTAATTCCTCTTTTCCCGCCCAATCTTAATGTCTATCTTTTGTCAGGTTTTGGCGCTCAAACTTCTTGTCTAGGGTGATCTCCGTTTAATGGGTTTCGGTGATACTTGCAACTGTCTGAGTACCCGTTAATACTTCTCCCATTGTGTAACCGGCCAGTATTCTCCCTGGAGGGGTTTTGGGGCTTCCAAATGTTTCTGTAACTACCCGCAAACGGCTCTCTCATCGTAGAGTCGTGGGGATTTTGCATATTAATGTCTTTGGATGGGTTCTTGATCGCTCGGTACAATAGCCCTTATTCGCACCTGGGAGACCGATTCCAGTATTTATGTGTAAAATGCAAACCCATTATGTCTTGTGAATTATCTCAAATGTGCTGAGTCTTGTCCGATCTCGCACAAATGTTTATTGGAACGCCATCTTGTCTGCTTATTGAAAAGTCTGGAACGTTCTGCCACGAGGCGTGGCGGCCATTTTACAGGCTGCTTGTGTCCACTTTGAAAACCTGACAGCATTCTGCTGAAAGAAAACTGTTGGTACGAAACTATGTGTCTCCTTCTTATTTTATAAAATCGTGATAATTTTGTGAATTCTACAGTCCCTCCTGTTGATGCGAATAACTCCGCTTATCGTATCAAAAAAAATATTGTGGTGAGCAATATTATCTCGATTCTCCAGATCCAGAAAATCCCCATAACTTAAACTATCTAGGGTCTTTGTGTCGTCCTTATTTCCCAGGAAAAATTACATTCTTATAACACCGCAGGCAGCATTTGCCTTTAACATACACCACTTGTTTTCCTTCCAGGTGTAACCAGGCCGATGTCTCTCGCACCACCTGTATATGCATATTTTTTTATTCAAGGAAAACAAAAACAAAAACAAAACCAAACAATCATATTCAACAACAACACCATCACCAAAATAATCAAAACCAACTCTTAAACATGTAGAGTTCCAAAACGTAATTACAGTTTCTGAGAAAAATCACGATCGATTACAACACTTCCGAGGCGCACGTGGCAAATGGGAGTGACGCCATTTTGTCTGATTACACGGTGCTTTCATCGTGCACGCGCACGTAACGTTCTCGCCACTCTCCCGTGTTTTCATTCTTGGTGAGGCGTTTGCCTCTCTTACAATGCACGACCAATAAGTATACCACAATAAACACTTGGCATACAACTAAAATGTGGGAGGCTATCCTAATCCAGGAAGGCACTTCAATGTTGGTGAACAGATTCCACCACGGTGGAATTACTATGTCCAGAATTTCTGTCCCTATCTCGACAGTCTTTTGTTCTAGGGTGTAAAAATGTTTTTGCGATACCGCGACGGCTTTCAAAAGCTTAGTGAGGTGTTCAGGGAGAGGGGGAATGAGGTATCCGAAATGCGCGACGAATCGCTGCAGGTCGGTGAAGTTCTCTTTTACGGTAAGATGAACCGTGGATGGTTCAGGGATTGGGACAATTCGCTGTTGTGCTACTTGAACTTCCGCCCTGGGTGTAAAACAGAAACTGCTGTCACTCACCGGACACCGGCTACGGTTTCCATGTTGGTAGTGTTGCGCTGCAGTGGTAACACAATATGTTCCACCCCCGATGTATGCTACCTGCGGAGGCACATGATCTTGTGCCATTGCCTCCATGGTGCAATTCATGGGTTGGCGCCGGCCGTTCTGAACCCGCACTGTGGTGTTAAAAAGGCATTCAAGTGCTGGGGACACAGTATTATGTGTGCTCCCCGGCCATGACAACCAGAGAGATCTGTACCTGTCATCGTTTGCTCCCAGCGGATGACGTAAGGTGGAACCGCTGCATAGCGAATGTGGGCTCCCCCCTGAATGACACCAATGTTCTCTACCCGATACACCGGGGCGGGCTTTGTTGTGTCGCCCAAAACCGGCATGCGTAATACTATACCCATGATAGTATGGTTTGATCGTCCGCAGTCCACGGGGACTGGGTATGCTTCTGAAGCTAGCCTGAGCTGGCACGGGCTTAATGTGTTCTGAAAAGGGTGGAGCGCCTGCAGGTGTTTGTTACTTATCCAGGACGGGACCAAACCTTGTTTTAAATCCTCCAAATTACTGCGGCCCTCGCCCAGTAACCACGCCCCGTAAAGCACGCACACCTCATTCTGCGCAGCCTGATCGGACGCATTCCGATCTTCCCTGATCAGGGCATTTACCGTTCTCGCGTGTTTCTCCAGCTCAGCTATTATTTCTTTTAAATGGAGAGTCATGGCCTGGTCCTCGTGTAACCCAGACCCAACCACCTTATTTTCATCTGTGAGAATGCTTTTTAATTGCGTTTTTAAGCCATTAATCTGGGTCTGCAGCTCCACGCTGTCTAGAGCGTTGACCACAGAGGTACCTGTGTTGAAAGCAGTGAACACGTCGTTCACAACACCCCTTCTTTGCCTCCCCACCTGATCCAAAACTTCTTGTGGTGCGGTGTACAAACTTGTTTTATCAATTTCCGCGAAATCGAACTCATAAAATTGTCTGAACATCTTGGTCAACAGGACCTGATATAACTGTTCCGTCTTTTTGGGGCACCACTCTGGTAACCGCACCTCGGTGAGATTTAAAATCACCGAGGCCACCGCGTAATGTACCCCCTGAAATAGTATCTGGTCTGTGGGGACCAGTACCAAACCATTCCCGGGTCCCTTACTGGTTTTAGGGCACCCTTCTTCCTTAGCTAGAACCACCGGAATCGTGGGCAGGGCTTTGCGTGGGCGCGTAATGAGTTCAGTGGCATTTACCGGGATCGGGGAGTATGGGGCTCCGCACCCCCTGGTGCTCGCATCCCACCTCATCCCCTGTCCGTTATCCTGCCATTGATTGATGAAAAATATGGAGATGCCTTTCGGGCAAACGTACTTTGACCCCCACATACATACATAAATTCCCTCATCCGGTTCCCACCATTTGTCCCAACAGACTTTCAATTGTCCGTTAGTCCCCGTAATTGTCCGACGGGTATTTTTACCCAATCGCTCCCACTCGACCGAAGAATTCCTCATATTCCTGCTCAGCTTTCGTAGCCACCACCATCGGCTCAATGGGACATTCCCATTACATGTCAAACAAATCCTTTTGCCGACAGTGACGCTGATTCTGGGTGCAATGATCCTCACTCTGGGGCACAGTAAAGAAGTCTCTTTGTAGGCAAATCCCGATGCACTGGAGTATTCCATTGAATTCATTCCCAGCCATCCCGGCCACCTTCCCTTGTGGAAATAGGTGGCGGTCTCCTCAGCCTTCCGCTTCCCGGTCCCATCCGTCGCGATGGGGGCCGTGTCCCCGGAGCAACCAAACACAACGACATCCTTGGTGAGGCCCCGATAGGCCAATCCATATCCGATCGTTGCGAGCACTATCAGAATCTGTTCCATCTTTCCTGGTTCCTGTGATCAGATAAAATGCTGTAGCCAGCCTCCCAAGAGTCTCTGGCTTTTGTGAAGGGTGAGCGGGTCCCTTGACCTCGTCTCACGTAAAAAGACATGTATGCTGGATAGACTTTAACTATTCCTATCTCTAACTCCCATCATATTACCATTTTCTGTTAAAAAAATTAAACTACAAACTTAACCTGATTTAAAACTATAAACCTAAACTTATAAACTTATAAACTTATCCTAAACTTATAAACTGTACAGTGCCGCCCGTTCCCAGGGCGGCCTACTTAAATTCTGAAAAGGCTGCCACGAGCTTTTCCCGACGGTGGGAGGGCATTGACCCCTCCCTTTGATCTACCGCAGCCTGTTGCTGCTGCGCTGGGACTGGGATCTCCCTGGGCTGCCTTAGCCTTGAGCCTACGCCTTGGGACACTCTGGGGACTTGACCATATCTCACATTTTTCTAGGATGTCCTCTCCCCTGATGCAAGCTGCTTTGCCTGCCTGTGTGCCCTGTGGTCCTACCTGGGGCTGCGAGTCCCCACTCGCAGGTTTGGCCCCTGTGGTTGGCCCTTGTGCACCTGGCTTATACAGTTTGCACTGATTTACGTGGAACCACTTAGTGCGCCGAGGTACCTTTACGGCGTATACCATGGGACTCGCCTTATCTACAATGTTGTAGGGTCCCATATACAGTGGTTCCAGACTCCCTACTCTGGCGTAGTTTCTGACCATGACCTGGTCTCCTACTTCCCACTCCCGCTTTTTGCGGGGTTCCAGCAACAGGCGATTGCCCTGATGCTGCCTTCCCATGTTCCCAGCCGCCTGCTCATAAACCTGCTTCAGGCGCTCCAAGAGGGTCTGGATGAACTTGTCCCTGCTTATCTCTTGGAGCTGACCCTCAGTGAGCACCGGCGCTAGCACATGGGTGGGGGTTCGCATGATCCTCCCAGTCATCACCTCGTGCGGGGAATACCCCGTACTTTTTGACTGACTGGCCCGGACCCCCATGAGGACTAAAGGCAGAACCTCCGCCCATTTTTGGGGCAAGTTCATAGTCTCTTTCCTCAATTTCTCCTTCAGGGTCCGGTTCATGCGTTCAACAATCCCGGATGATTGGGGATTGTGTGCTACGTGCCATTTCCCTTCAATGCCCAAAAGCATGAGGGTGTTCTGCATCACCTGGCCGGTGAAATGACTCCCTTGGTCTGACTCCACAAAACGGGGGAGTCCCCACCGCGAGAACACCTCCCGGACCAAGATTTTTGCAGTACCCAGTGCCGTAGCTGTTCTACAGGGGAAGGCTTCCACCCACTTGGAAAACACATCCACCAAGACGAGGCAGTATTTATAGCCTCCCTGGGTGGTGGGCAGGGGCCCTATATAGTCGATCTGTATCGACTGCCATGGTCCCTCTACCCTCCTGATGTGCCCCATGGGCACTTTCCTTTTCTGGGGGTCTGGGTTGTTTGCAGCGCACACGAGACAGCTTGCACAGAACTCGCGGACCTGCTCCCTGAGCCCCGGCCACCATCCCGCTTGCTCTACCCGTTGCCAGGTAACCTCGGGCCCGGGGTGCCCTGCCCCCGGTCCCTCGTGAGCCAACTGGAGGAATTCCCTCCTGAGCTGCTGTGGCACAACCCACTGCTCTTTGCGGAACAGCATGCCTTCCTTAACGGAGAGGGTTGCCGTACTGTACGGACCCTCTACCTGCTTCCCCTCAGCAAGGGTTCTGAGGACTGCTTTTAGGGCGGGATCCTGGTTCTGGATGGTCTTAAGGTCTAGGGGCAATGCTACCCTGGTGTTCCCGGGATTCCCGTCCCTGCCTTGGATCGCTGCCATGGGTCTGGGCCCATAGGGGTCCCAGAAAATGCCGTTGCGGGCACCCTCCCTGGATAGCGCATCCGCCTGCTGGTTGCCCTCCCCACGGGGCTCTGTGGAGGAGTGAGCCTTCACCTTATGGATGAAAATCTCCCCTTCCTCCCCTACTGCTGCTAGGATCTTTTCCAGCAAGGGCTTCACCGTTAAAGGTCGCCCGTCCGCGGAGGTGTATCCACGGCGGGACCAAATGGCCAGGTATTCCGTACACGAATTGCATGTGAACATACTGTCCGAGCAAATCGTGTATGGGGTTGGGAAAATTTCTGGGTGGGTAACGACGTACACCACTGCAGACAGCTCAGCCTGCTGCGCGCTCATGGTGCTGGGGAGCTTAATCGCCAGGGCAAGGTTTGCCGCAGGGTCATAAACTCCGCACCCTGTGAGTCGTTCGCCAGCGGACACTGTGCTGGAACCATCAACATAAATCTCGCGCCCAGTGGGATGTATCCCGGCCCGCAAACCTATGTTGACTTCCCACACCCCTTCCACCGAACACTGGTGGGCTGTACCGGGGTATACCAAATTGGCCGCAAGCCTGGGCTCGCAAAGACCTTTAACTCTAAGATCCATCTGGGAAAGAAGAAGGGTCCAGCGCGCAATACGCACGCTGCTTACGGTCCCATCTTTAATCCTCCCATCTAGAAGCATCTTAGTTGGTGTGTGATGGGTGAGGAGAGTGATGGGAGAGAGCCCTGTGAAGATCGCTGATCTTTTCACAGCCCAATGCGTGGCTAAAAGGTGCCTTTCGCAATTGGAGAAACTTCTCTCCACATCCGTTAACACCCTGGACGAATAGACAACCGGCCTCAGCTTGCCGTGACGCTCTTGGAGCAGCACAGCGCTCAAGCTGTCCCCGCTGGCAGCTACCTCCAGGAAAAACTCCTTCCCCCCATCTATGGCCCCTAAAGCTGGCGCGGTCTGCAAATCCCTTTTTAACTTCTCGAAGGCTGCCTGGCAGCCCTCGTCCCAAGACCACTCCACTCCCTTATGGAGGAGTCGGAGCAGCGGCGCCGCTGTGGCCGCATAGTCTTCGATAAAATCCCTGCAGTAACCGGTCAGTCCCAAGAAGGACCTCACACCCCTTATGGTGTTGGGAATCGGTAACTCTTGCACCGACTCCCTCCTAGCCTTATCTGTGGCTCTTTCCCCAGCGCGAATGGTCAGCCCCAGGAATTTTACTTCCTGCTGACCGACACGTGCTTTCTTAGGGTTCACTTTAAAACCCTTTCTCGCTAGCAGCTCCAATAACTCGGCCAGCAGTGGTCCATGCTCCTCCCTTGAATCCGTAAATAGGAGCAAATCATCCACGTACTGCACTATCTGATTGGGCTGACTAAACTCCTTTAAACTTCCTGCCATACACTGATGGAAAATACTGGGGCTGTTGTGGAAACCCTGTGGCAGACAGTTCCATGTGTACTGTTGTCCTTTGAAAGTAAAGGCAAACTTGTACTGGTCCTCTCGCCGCAGCGGGATGGACCAAAAACCATTCGAGATATCCAGCACCGTGAACGTGGTCGCGGACGCTGGGATACTCCCTATTAGGTCAGCGACTGCTGCTACCGTGGGCGCGCAGGCAGGAATGTTACTGTTAAGGACTCTGTAGTCCACCGTGGCCCTCTACGAATTATCCGGCTTCCTAACCGGCCATAATGGGGAGTTCACGTGTGTGGCTATCGGCCTCAACACGCCCTGCTGCACCAAGGAGGACATTGCTGTCTCCATATCGGGTTCTGCTTCTTTGGGGAAGTTATACTGCTTTTGCGGCCGGGTCATGGGGTCCCCATCTACGCTGACCTCAAACCCGGTAACCCTCCCACAATCGTGCTTGTGGGTTGCAAACGCGTGCATATTATCTGACACGTACGTTTGCATGTCCGTTGGGACATCCGCGACCATAAGCCCGAGGTCGTAGCCTCCGGATGGCTTCATGGTACACAGGGCCCCTGTTCCTTCCTCCCCCGGAATTACCACTACCTCGCCTTCTTCACCCTTAGTCCCCCAGAGACAGTGATTCCTGAGGTCCACGAGGATCCCGTGCCCCGATAGGAGATCGGACCCGAGGATACCTCTCCCACCCCCCTCTTGCCATTTCATCAGTATGCACTTCCACGTGGTGTGGAGTGCTCCTAAATGAATGGATAGCGGAAGGGAGAACGCGCCAGCGTGTTCTTTTCCCGTGAACCCCGCTAATGTGAATGGGACCTTGGTAGATAGCGGTGCGTCAAAAGGGCTATCTGTATGAATCATGGTGCATGAAGCTCCCGTGTCCAACAAATAACTACCCTTCTGTTGCTCTACCTCCATCTCCACCAGGGGTCGCATCTAAGCATCATAGCTGAGTGGACACAGGTAGACGGGCTGTGCGGGCTCTAGTCATTGGGTACTATTGGACGGGGCTGTGGCACCTGCGGGGCCGGTAGCAACCGCCACCCTTCCATGCGCACTCATGAGGTTGCGCATGGCTCCCAACACTGATTCGATCGCGTCGGGATGGATGGGTGCACTAGCTCCCCTATCAGAGACAGGCTCCTGGGCTCGGGCTGCGGGATTTTTATCCCTGGAATCCTTCCAAGGGTTCCTGCAGTTCTTGCGCCAGTGCCCTGTCTTCCCACACCCGTAACAAGCATTGCTGGCCTGCGGGGCGCGGTTACCCTCCTGATGCCACTCCTTTTGAGACGGGGCTGCGAGTCGTACCTCATGCACCTTTCCCTTAAGGGGACGTGCTCCCATACCCCTGGTATTACGGTACCCTACCGTGAGTCGATTTAGGACCGACTCCTCTGTAGTGGCGGGGTCAGTGGGATCAAACCACGCCTTTGCCTGCTCCCTGACGGCTGGCAAACTGTTGGCTACTATACACCTGAGCCAATGAGTTAAACCGACGCCGTCCAAATCGGCGCGCTCTGGCGCACCTGGGCAGCTACGCTGGTATACTGGCCACAGCCTGTCGGCGAAAACCTTCGGGGGTTCTCCCTCCATCTGCACTGTTTGTCCCAGTCTAACGAACGGACCCTCATCGTCCATTCCCAACACTTCTAGGACCTCATCTCTTCGCTCCCCATAGGTATTAAAACCCCTCTTGCTCTCGTCTGAGAGACACTGAAGGATCGAGCTGTCTAGTGAGAATAACAGCATTTTTGCTTTTTCCCCATCATCGCAGCCGTTAATGGCTGCGGTTTGCTCTACTTCCCTGAAATGTACGGAAGGGTCATCTGACTCGGCCAGCTTCCGTACGTGACTGATCATAACCCTCAGCTGGTGTGAGCTGTGAGGCAACACAAGCTGGTTGAGGAGATCCCCCTGTTCCCCATCTGCTCCGTTCGGGCCCCTTTTGATACCCGTGACCGGACACAACGGTCCCGGCTTCACTTCTACCTCAGTGGGCTCTTTCTTTACTTCTACCACTTCCTCCCTCACCCAGGTTGCCGAATAGCTGGGTGGCGCGGAGGGCATAGTGGCAAATACCTCCTCTGCTTTGTTCGGTGGGGATTTCTGAAATCCCTCATCCACTAGCGGCTGGTGTGCTGACGGGCTGATAAGGCACACCATGCCGTGCGCTTTGTTCAAGGCCTTTTTAAGGTTCCCTATCTCTTTTTGGCAGACGCTGTGATCGGCCCCCTGAAATTTATCCTCGAGGGCCATCTTATATGCCGCCCTAACCCCCGTTAAGCTCTCTTCCTGGACTTTTATTTGGGCAGCTAGGCGGGCACATCGTTCCTTTAATCTACCCTCACTTAACTTTGCCTCAGTGACCTGGCACTCGAGGTAATCTATTTTTGCTTCATGGTGGTTGGCGACTAACTGGCGTTCTTGATGCAACGCATTTAAAGTCGTGATGAGCTGCTGCCCCCCCGCGACCTTCTCGTCCATTTCCACCTCTAAACTCTTGATCTGAGCTGCCTGCGCTAAGATGACCTGATCCGAAATTTGGACTTGTCTTTTATAGCACATCAGCCAGACCGCTTTCTCTACTGCCTTTTTATGTTCCTTGCTATCTGTCCACCTCTCGGCTGCCTCTAGTGGACGCTTATCCACCAGCAGGTCACTTATCCATTTCTTGGTCAAATTCACTTTTCCAAACACATAATCTGCTATTCTCTCTTCCATGACATTTCGCCCATTCATACCAGGGTCTAACACATTATTCTCTCGCTGCCAATGTCCTGCCGCGGTCACCATTTTCTGTAAGGGGTGACGCGCCTGAGGCTCTGTGCGTAGCCTGGGTGCTAGTGCGAGGTTAGGCCTTGTTGCCTGTTCTGGTCTCCAGCCAGTCTGGTAACACTAGACACCTGTGAGTGGTTCGACCCACTCGCCCTTACGGTTCTGACACTGGACTTAGATGCGAGAGCAATAATGCAGAGAAAACTCAGGTAGACCCGGTTCAATAGTGCGAAATGGAAAACCTTTATTGCATATTATTCAAGATTACGAAATACATGTCATAAGCACAGATTAATGACAGTACAATCTTACACGCAGTTATGTAACTAATTTTAGGGAAACGAGGAGCGCACGACACATCGTAAAAGGGGGCACACATTACAATTATCCTTAAAACTTAAACCCTCCCCTATCAATACCTGACCTAAACTAGATTTGTAGGATCGAGACTCATGCTCACCACTCGTGATAACTCGGAGAATTCCGAAACTCTGCTCGGATATTTTTACCGCAGCACCTGACCACCCCCGTGTTGATCAGGGGTCTCTGTACCCCACTTGTTTACTCGTTTCTGCTCCGGCAAGCAGGCTGGACCGTCTGCTGTCATGAAGATCTGTGTTGTCCTCGGAGTTCCGACACGACTCAAAAAATAGTCTTCCTGTGCCCTCGCCCCGATGCGATAAAATTCGAAGAATTGGTCTTCCTGTGCCCTCACGCCAGTTTGTAAAACTCAAAGAATAGTCTTCCTGGGCAAGGAAAGTGTTTATTCGACCTACAGGCGCGGTCGGGGCTTACTGACCGTGGCGATACGTATGGTCGTCTTCTTCTCTTCTCATCTCATCTCATCTCATCTCATCTCATCTCGGGCCTTCGGTTCCAACACCGTTTACCGACTTCTCGGGATGGTATTCCCGTTTCAAGGCTTCACAGCCCAGTTCCACACAGATCTTCGCGGCAAGCCACGAGGTTGATCCTGGCGGATCAGAAAGTTCAATAGTCTTCCAGCAAGTCGAGCAGCAAGAGTCAGGATCCAAGAGTCAAGAGAGCAAGAGGCAGATGCAAGAGAGACAGATGGACGGTTGTACCTTACAGTTATAGTGCTGTAATTCCTCTTTTCCCGCCCAATCTTAATGTCTTTTCTTTTGTCAGAGTTTTGGCGCTCAAACTTCTTGTATAGGGTGATCTCCGTTTTAATGGGTTTCGGTGATACTTGCAACTGCCTGACTACCCGTTAATACTTCTCCCATTGTGTAACAGGCCAGTATTCTCCCTGGAGGGGTTTTGGGGCTTCCAAATGTTTCTGTAACTACCCGCAAACGGCTCTCTCATCGTAGAGTCGTGGGGATTTTGCATATTAATGTCTTTGGATGGGTTCTTGATCGTTCGGTACAATAGCCCTTATTCGCACCTGGGAGACCGATTCCAGTATTTATGTGTAAAATGCAAACCCATTATGTCTTGTGAATTATCTCAAATGTGCTGAGTCTTGTTCGATCTCGCACAAATGTTTATTGGAGCGCCATCTTGTCTGCTTATTGAAAAGTCTAGAACATTCTGCCACGAGGCGTGGCGGCCATTTTACAGGCTGCTTGTGTCCACTTTGAAAAACCTGACAGCATTCTGCTGAAATAAAGCTGTTTGTACGAAACTATGTGTCTCCTCCTTATTATATAAAATCGCGATAATTTTGCGAATTCTACAGCGTGTAAAGTTAAGGCACATGGGATTGGGGGCAAGGTACTGACTTGGATAGAGAACTGGTTGGCAGACAGGAAGCAAAGAGTTGGAATTAACGGGTCTTTTTCCAAGTGGCAGGCAGTGACTAGTGGGGTTCCGCAGGGATCCGTCTTAGGACCCCAGCTATTCTCTTTATATATTAATGATCTAGACGAGGGAACTAGATGTAATATCTCCAAGTTTGCAGATGGCACAAAGCTGGGTGGGCGGGTGTGCTGTGAGGAGGATGCCGAGAAACTCCAGTATGATTTGGACAGGTTGGGTGATTGGGCAGAAGCATGGCAGATGCAGTATAATGTGGATAAATGCGAGTTTATCCACTTTGGTGGCAAAAACAGAAAGGCAGATTATTATCTGAACGGCAATAGATAGGGAGAAGGGGAACTGCAACGAGACCTGGGTGTCCTTGTGCACCAGTCGCTGAAGGTAAGCATGCAGGTGCAGCAGGCGGTTAAGAAGGCAAATGGGATGTTGTCCTTCATAGCGAGAGGATTCGAGTACAGGAGCAAGGATGTCTTGCTGCAGCTGTACAGGGCCTTGGTGAGACCACACCTTGAGTATTGTGTGCAGTTTTGGTCGCCTTATCTGAGGAAGGATGTTCTTGCCATGGAGGGTGTGCAGCGAAGATTTACCAGACTGATACCTGGGATGGCAGGAATGACATATGAGGAGAGATTGGGTCGATTGGGCTTATACTCGCTGGAGTTTAGAAGAATGAGAGGAGATCTCATTGAAACTTATAAAATTCTAACAGGGCTAGACAGACTGGATGCAGGAAGGATGTTCCCGATGGCGGGTAAGTCCAGAACAAGAGGTCACAGTCTAAAGATAAGGGGTAAGCCATTTAGGACAGAAGGAGGAATTTCTTCACCCAGAGAGTGGTGAACCTGTGGAATTCTCTACCACAGATGGCAGTTGAGGCCAAGTCAATAGATATATTCAAGAAGGAGTTAGATATATTTCTTAAGGCTAAAGGTATCAAGGGATATGGGGAGAAGGCAGGTACAGGGTACTGAGTTTGGATGATCAGCCATGATCTCATCGAATGGCGGAGCAGGCTCGAGGGGCCGAATGGCCTACTCCTGCTCCTATCTTCACACCTGTAGTCCATTCATGGTACTTGCTGTGAGGCCTTGTCGTCAGCCAATCTGACAGCTTTCGCTAGCTGACCGCCAATCTTCACTCCTTCCTCCACCTGATTAAACATTTCTCTTACCATCACTTTTTGCATAAACGTTGAACAACACAGGTGACAGCAGCGATCAACATCTATTATATATTAAAATCATTAAATGAGTTGCAATGTTGCTTTTCAAAATAGATTGAAAATCATATCGCAATTGTCAACATTAATCTACAGAACCAGTTATGTCGATACGTGATGTTGTTACAATGGTTTTCAATGTTAAATGTCACATAACGCTCGCTGCTGAAACAAAATCTGTCGTAGAGTATAGTGAGGGTTAATGCTAAAATAAAGGTTCAGTCAACAGTTGCAGGCTGTGGTCACTGGGTGTTACTGTGCAGTGCCTTATATTTTTTAAACCACTATTGTGCTAGCCAGCAACCAGTTTGGTATAAGATTTAAAATAAAAACAAAAAATGCTGGAAATACTCAGCAGGTCAGGCAGCTGTGGAGAGAGAAACAGAGTTAACGTTTCAGGTCGATGACCCTTCAGTTAATTGTTTAATTCATCATATCATTAAATCAAGTGCTTAATTTACCATAATTAAGTCAAATTTTTAATCTATCATCATTAAGTCAAGTGTTTAATTAATATTATCGTAAAGTCAAGTGTTTAATTTATTAAGAGATCTAATGAGTTAAAATTAACTAAATAGAGGAGACTAACATTAAATGGTTCCAATATTCATTAAATTAAACTCTGGTTTATATAAATAACAAATAGGAGTTCAGGAAATAACAAAATAAAGTTAATAAACAAACAACAATGCTAATTAGCCACAAATTAATCTGAAATCAAACTAAATCCAATTACTAAATATAATCCAGCTACTTCTCTGTAGTCTGGGGCACGGGAACACTGGAATCATAAATTCATAGAAAGTTACAGCACGGAAGGAGGCCATTTTGGCCCATCGTGTCCGCGCCGGCCAACAAAGAGCTATCCAGCCTAATCCCACTTCCCAGCTCTTGGTCCGTAGCCCTGCAGGTTACAGCATCCCAAGTGCACATCCAAGTACTTTTTAAATGTGGTTAGGGTTCCTGCCTCTACCACCCTTTCAGGCAGTGAGTTCCAGACCCCCACAACCCTCTGGGTGAAGAAATTTCTCCTCAAATCCCCTCTAAACCTTCCCCCAATTACTTTAAATCTGTGCCCCCTGGTTTTTGATCCTCTGCCAAGGGAAATAGGTCCATTTTATCCACTTTATCTAGGTCCCTCATAATTTTATACACCTCAATAAGGTCTCCCCTCAGCCTCCTCTGTTCCAAGGAAAACAAACTCAGCCTATCCAGTCTTTCCTCATAGCTAAGATTCTCTACTCCCGGCAACATCCTTGTAATTCTCCTCTGTACCCTCTCTAGTGCAATCACATCTTTCCTCTAACTGAGGCCTAACTAGTGTTTTATACAGTTGAAGCATAACCCCCTGCTCTTGTATTCTATGCCACGGCTAATTAAGGCAAACATTCCGCATGCCTTCTTAACCACCTTATCTACCTGGCTTGCTACCTTCAGGGATCTGTGGACATGCACTCCAAGGTCCCTTTGTTCCTCTACACTACTCAGTATCCTACCATTTAATGTGTATTCCCTTTCCTTGTTAGCCCTCCCCAAATGCATTACCTTACACTTCTCCGGATTGAATTCCATTTGCCACTGTTCTGCCCACCTGACCAATTTATTGATATCTTCCTGCAGTCTACAGCTTCCTTCTTCAGTATCAGCCACACAGCCGATTTTAGTATCATCTGCAAACTTCTTAATCATACCCCCTATATTGAAGTCTAGATCATTGAGATATACCACAAAAAGCAAGGGAACTAGTACTGAGCCCTGCGGAACCCCACTGGAAACAGCCTTCCAGTCACAAAAACACCCATCAACCATTACCCTCTGCTTCCTGTCTCCGAGCCAGTTTTGAATCCAACTTGACACTTTGCCCTGGATTTTAACTTTGTGACCAGTCTGCCATGTGGAACCTTATCAAAGGCCTTGCTAAAGTCCATATACACTACATCAAATGCACTACCCTCATCTACCCTCCTTGTTACCTCCTCAAAAAATTCAATCATGTTTGTCAGACACTACCTTCCCTTAACAAATCTGTGCTGACTATCCTTGATTAATCTGTGTCTTTCTAAATGAAGATTTATCCTGTCCTTCAGAATTCTTTCCAATACTTTTCCCACCACCGAGGTTAGACTGACTGGTCTATCCTTTTCTCCCTTTTTAAACAACGGTACCACGTTAGCAGTCCTCCAGTCCTCCGGCACCACACCCGAAGCCAGAGAGGATTGGAAAATTATGGTCAGAGCCTCTGCTATTTCCTCTTTTGCTTCGCTTAACAGCCTGGGATACATTTCATCCGGGCCTGGGGATTTATCCACTTTTAAAGCTGCTAAACGTCTTAATACTTCCTCTCTCACTATGTTTATTCATCCAATATTTCACACTCCTCCCCCATGATAGCAATGTCTGCTTCGCCCCTCTCCTTTGTGAAAACAGACGCAAAGTATTCATTAAGAACCCTACCGACGTCTCCCACCTCCACACACAGATTACCCTCATGATCTCTAATAGACCCTACCCTTTCTTTAGTTATCCTCTTACTCTTAATATATTTATAAAACATCATTGGGTTTTCATTGATTTTACTTGCCAAGAATTTTTCAGGTTATCTCTTTGCTTTCCTAATATCCTTTTTGATTGCACCCCTGCACTTTCTGTACTCCTCTAAAGATTCTGGAGTATTTAGCCCTCGGTATCTGTCATGCACCTCCCTTTTTTTTCTTTATCCTACCCTGTATGAAACATAGAAACATTGAAACATAGAATCTAGGAGCAGGAGTAGGCCATTCGGCCCGTCGAGCCTGCTCCACCATTCAATACGATCATGGCTGATCATCCAAACCCAATACCCTGTCCCTGCTTTAATCCCCACAGTACACATATCCCACCCTACCCCCGTAACCCCACGTATTTAATTCCCCCTAACATATCCCATCCTATCCCCATAACCCCACATATTTAATCCCCCCCTAACACTAAGGGTCAATTTATCATAGCCAAATCAACCTAACCCGCACATTTTTGGACTGTGGGAGGAAACCGGAGCACCCGGAGGAAACCCACGCAGACACGGGGAGAATGTGCAAACTCCACACAGACAGTCACCCGAGGTCAGATTCGAACCCGGGTCCCTGGCGCTGTGAGGCACCAGTGCTAACCACTATGCCACCGTGTTGCCCGTATGTCTCTAGACATCCAGGGGGCTCTAGATTTGTTTGTCCCACCTTTTTTCCTTAAGGGCACATATTTGGTCTGAACCCTCCGGATCTCCTCCTTGAATGCCTCCCACTGCTCTGACAATGATTTACCTTCAAGTAGCTGTTTCCAGTCCACTATGGCTAAATCCCTTCTGAGCTTAGCAAAATTGGCTTTTCCCCAATTTAGAATTTTTATTCCTGGTCTATCCTTGTCCTTTTCCATAACTACCTTAAATCTAACAGAATTATGGTCACTAGCACCAAAATACTCCCCCACTGAAAAGCCTTCCACCTGCCCAGCTTCATTCCCTAAAACTAAGTTTAGAACCACCCCCTCCCTTGTTGGGCTTACTACATACTGGCTAAAAAAGTTCTCCTGGATGCATTTTAGGAATTACGCACCCTCTCGACCCTTCACACTAATTTTATCCCAGTTAATATTGGAGTAGTTGAAATCCCCTACTATTACTGCCCTATAGTTTTTGCACTTCTCAGAAATTTGTCTACATATTTGCTCTTCTATCTCCCTCTCACTGTTTGGGGGTCAGCAGTACACTCCCAGCAGTGTGATCGCCCCTTTTTTGTTTTTCAATTCTACCCATATGGAACGTTTGATGATCCCTCCAACATATCATCCCTCCTCACAGCTGTAATAGTTTCTTTAATCAATACCGCGACACCCCCCTCCCTTTTTACCTCCCTCTCTATCCCGTCTGAAAATCCTGTAACCAGGAATGTTGAGCTGCCATACCGACCCCTCTTTCAGCCACGTCTCTGTAATAGCTATAATTTCATCGTCCCAAGTATCTACCTGTGCCCTCAGCTCATCTGCCTTGTTCGCTATACTCCTTGCATTGAAGTATATACCATTTAGTACAGGCAAACCTTGTTGACTACTATCTAGCCCTTGATTCCTCTGTCCTTCCAATTTACTTCCTACGTTTTTGTTTTCCAATTCCAGTTTTTTTCCCTCCCTACTGACTCTATTCTTAGGTGCCCATCCCCCTGCCAAGCTAGTTTAAACCCTCCCCAACAGCACTAGCAAACTCTCCCGCGAGGATATTGGTACCAGCTCTGTTGAGGTGCAACCCGTCCGGCTTGTACAGGTCCCACCTCCCCCAGAAACGCTCCCAATGCCTCAGGAATCTAAAGCCCTCCCTCCTGCACCATCCTTCCAGCCACTCATTCATCTGCTCTATCCTCCTATTTCTGGACTCACTAGCACGTGGAACCGGGAGTAATCCGGAGATTATTACCTTTGAGGTCCTGTTTTTTAATCTGACTCCTAGCTCCCTGAACTCTGCCTGCAGGACCTCATCCCTCTTTCTACCTATGTCATTGGTACCGATATGGACCACGACATCTGGCTGTTCACCCTCTACCCCCAGAATGCTCTGCAGCCATTCGGTGACATCCTTGACCCTGGCACCAGGGAGGCAATATATCATCCTGGAGTCACGTCTGCGGCCGCAGAAACTCCCCTAGGCTGTAGCTTATCATAACCATTGGCCTCCGTGTAACCTGGTGAAGAAGAAAGATAAAAAACGTAACATTTATTTCCAGATTTTTTTAAATGACTTCAAATTCTTAAACTGCCATGTGAGATTTGAACTCACATTTACTGGATTAGTAATGACCACTACCCAGACCTTAACAGCATATATACCAACCTGAAAACTAGGAAAAAGTTAACCAACGGCTTCAAAAAGCACACAGCGCAGAAACCGTTCTGAATATCGACCTATGGCGTGACGACAAGGGGCTGGATTTTCTCAATGGAGATGTGCTGGAGGTGGGACTTCTGGTTTCCTGGTTTCAGTCCCGCCCGCTGCGACGTCTGACCAACCCACGCTATTTTCCCTGGATTGGCTGGTAAGCGGGCTTACCGGCCAATTAAGGGAAAGCCGGTGACAGAGGACATCAGTGTGTGATGTTTCGTCCGTGGAAAATTTTTTGACAGATGAATTGTCAGTGTTTGACAGCAATGTTCTAAGGTGAGCCCTTTCACACAGGCTCACCAAGACCTCTCTCCTCAGCAGAAAGCAGATGGCTGCTGCATCTGAGAATGCAGCAGCCACTCTGTCATCTCTGCCATTGAGATGAGGCACCGCCGGATCCTCAAGGGTTGAAGCCTGCAGAAAGAAACAAAGGTAAGGAAACTTTTTCCAACACTTTACACTCACCTCTCATACTTACCTGTCCACATTTGCACCCATCACTCACCTCTACAGCTGACATTTCGACCCCTCTCACCCCCGCAGACCCACTGCTCGCCTCGCTGACCCTGGCGGGGTTTCCCACTGTCGGGAAGCCCGCATCACCAGGCATAAAATGGTGAAAAGCCTCTTAACTGCCTGTTAACAGGCAGTTAATTGGCTCTAATCCCCTTCCCACCTTAAGGAGACGGGTTCCTGCACGAGTCGGGGATCCGCTTCCTGGGAAGATGGTTCGGAGGCAGGTTGGGAGCGGGGTTGGGACCCGCTCCCAATTTTTCCCATTTTTCCTGCAGTCCTGCCTCCAAACCTGCCTCCTCAGGGCTGGTAAAATCCAGTCCAAGATGTGAGATTGAGAGTGCCATGGGACACGGGCTTGGCATAACCTTTGCTGCAAGTGTATCCACATTCCAGCACATTTAGTTCAGTTACAAAAGCACAGTTAGCAGCGTTGGTGATTTACAAATGACTGAAGCAGAAAGTGAGGATTGAAGGGACAAGATTCATTTTCTGGGGGGACATGTCCCCTTCCAAAACATTTGGATTTTGACTTATTGGCATTTTGGAACCTCTTGTTGTTTGCTTGTGAATCTTAGTATATATTTTTAATTTAATATAAAATGTCATCATTCTAACCCCACTCCCTATTTTATTTCCAAACCTTGGAACTCGACACCGACAGGGAAAAAAGTTGACTTTTCTTGTAAAACGCAGACAAGCTGGATATAGGGCTGGATTTTTAACTTGCGGGTGGGGAGGGAGCGGGGGCTGGTTTCAGGTCAGGGAACCTGAAAGAACGGGTTTCCCTCGGGCCCGGCAGAATTTAACGGCAGGACCTGATTAAAATGTTGTTTTTTCCGTTTCCGCGTCGCAGCCAGCCAGATCGGAGGCCTCGTGCGGGGGTCAAAGGTCTCGTGGGGGGGTCAAAGGCCTCGTGGGGGGGTCAAAGACCTCATGGGGGGGTTGGAGGCCTCGTGGGGGGGTCAAAGGCCTCGTGGGGGGGGGTCAAAGGCCTCGTGGGGGAGTCGGAGGCCTCGTGGGGGAGTCGGAGGCCTCGTGGGGGGGTCGGAGGACCTCGTGGGGGGGTCGGAGGGCCTCGTGGGGGGGGGTCGGAGGGCTCGTGGGGGGGGTCGGAGGACCTCATGGGGGGGTCGGAGGACTCGTGGGGGGGTCGGAGGACTCGTGGGGGGGTCGGAGGACTCGTGGGGGGGGTCGGAGGACCTCGTGGGGGGGTCGGACGGCTCGTGGGGGGGTCGGAGGGCCTCGTGGGGGGGTCGGAGGACCTCGTGGGGGGGTCGGAGGACCTCGTGGGGGGGTCGGAGGGCCTCGTGGGTGGGGTCGGAAGACGTCGTGGGGGGGTCGGAGGGCTCGTGGGGGGGTCGGAGGGCCTCGTGGGTGGGGTCGGAAGACGTCGTGGGGGGGTCGGAGGGCCTCGTGGGTGGGGTCGGAAGACGTCGTGGGGGGGTCGGAGGACCTCGTGGGGGGGTCAGAGGGCCTCGTGGGTGGGGTCGGAAGACGTCGTGGGGGGGTCGGAGGGCCTCGTGGGTGGGGTCGGAAGACGTCGTGGGGGGGTCGGAGGACCTCGTGGGGGGGGTCGGAGACCTCATGGGGGGGTCGGAGGGAGATCGGAAGGGTCAGTGGGGGGTGTCCGATCTCGAGGTGTTGGTGAGGCAGGTACACGGGATCCAGCAGGCTAGTGGAAAGGCCCTTACCTCCTGGATCCAGCAGTCCTTGCCTCCCTTTAGCTGGTGGGCTTCTCGAGGCCTGGGAAACCCGGCCTGCCAGCATTAAATTTGAAATGGCAAATTATACGCGGCCTCATTAAAATATTTAAATTGCCAACCCGCCTTCTGGGAGCGGGTTGGAGTCAGGATTTTAACATTTTAACCTCCCACCCGACCGCCCCAAACTCGCCCGTTTTGCGGGGTTAAAATTGCCCCCATAGTGCATGTTCCATTCAGTACTGATCTGCATGAGTAATCAGTGAAACTTTTCCTGTTACAGGTCCAAGTGACAAAATCAAGAAATTCAACTTGCCGCGACAGTGCATCAGATATTACTTTCCATCCAGGAATTGCTTTGTATTTGATTTCCCCGGATATAGTAACGTACTGAGAAAAATAGAAACAGCTGAGGACAGCGAGCTGCAACCAGATTTTGTCAAAACGTGCAATGCATTCTGCGAGTTTATTTACACAAAGGCAGAGAAGAAAACAATTCCTGGTTGTGGGAACAAAATGGTCACTGGTGCAAGTAAGTGCCTTTGAATTATGTACTCAGATTGTAAACACACAGGTGAACCGAGACCATCAAAGCTCACCAACAGCTTCAGAAATGCTGACCGCTCAGAAGCAGCGCTGAATATGGAGCGTATAACATGTGAAGACGGGGGGTTGATTTTGGAGTTTTGTGCGACTGACTGGTGTGCTTGATGTGGCTGCAGTTTGGAGGCCCTGGCCTCATTAACAATGGGTGGCAGGCTGCAGGGCAATCATTGAAAAAAAAACCCTAAAGTACAAGAAAGTGTTGTTTGTAGGAATAGGCCTGGGAGCTGCATGTTGTGCGCGCTGGTAAAAGAAAGATTTGTATTGCTATAGCGCCTTTCACCACCTCAGGACGTACAAATCGCATTACAGCCAATGAAGTACTTTTTGAAGTATAGTCACTGTTGAAATGTAGGAAATGCGGCAGTCAATTTGCGCACAGCAAGCTCCCACAAACGGCAAGTGATAATGACCAGATAATCTGTTTTAGTGATGTTGGTTGATAAGTAAATATTGGAATATTTATATTAGAATATTGATTTCAGTTTTATTTTAAATCAGTAAATAAAAGGCTGGCACCAGAAAAGATGAACATGAAGCTGCTGGATTGTCATAAAAACCCAACTGGTTCACTAATGTCCATTATGGACAGAAACCTGCCATTGTTACCCGGTCTGGCCTATAGGTGACTCCAATCCCACACCAACGTGATTGACTCTTAACTGCCTAACAAGCCATTCAGTTACCAGGATAGCTAGAGATGGGCAATAAATGCTGGCCTTGCCATAAGCACATAAGAAATAGGAGCAGGATTCGGCCATTTGGCCCCTCGAGCCTGCTCCACCATTTAATGAGATCATGGCTGATCTGATCTTGGGCTCAGCTCCATTTCCCTGCCCGCTCCCCATAACCCTTGACTCCCTATTGTTCAAAGGTCTGTCTGTCTCCATCTTAAATATATTCAATGACCCAGCCTCCACAGCTCTCTGGGGCAGAGAATTCCACAGATTTACGACCCTCTGAGAGAAGAAATTCCTCCTCATCTCAGTTTTAAATGGGCGACCCCTTATTCTGAAATTATGCCCCCTAGTTGCCAGTGACGACAACATGCCAAGAATTATAAAAAGCTTAACGATTGCCTTGTTTAAATTTATCATTAGCTCTTTGATCTCATTCTCTGTGCCTCTATTTATAAACCCAAATGCTACTGGTCTTTATGACTTTATCTGCCTGCACTCTCAAATGCTATTTTTGCACTCCTCAGTTTCTCTGTACCTCCGTACTCATCTGCATCTTTCCATTGAATTTATGCCCCCTATTTTATGTATTTCCTCCAAAATACATGCCCTTAATGTATTCTTCACGCTAAATTGTATCTGCTACTGTCTACACATTCCACTAACCTATCTACATCCTCCTAAAACCTTTTACAGTCCTCACTGTTTGCCATACCTCGACTACTGTGTCGTCAGCAAATTTAATCTTTTGTGCTTCGTACAAACAAGTCTGAATCATCTCTATGTATTGAAAATTGAACCCAGCATTGACCCCGTGGTAAACCACCTGGATCTCTTCTTCAATCCAATCAACACCCTATCTTTAGTTTCGTATGCATTAACCAACTTTCTATTCCTGTTGTTATATTTCCTCCAATTTTTGTAACAACCTTCTTGTGAGACAGTGTATCGAATGCCTTCTGAAAGTCCATATACAGTACATCTACTGTGTTCCTTAATCTATCCAGTCAGTCACTGCTTCCTGGCACAATTTGTATAACTAAGGAAGATTGCAGAATTGTGGTCCGAGCCACTGCTATCACTTTTTGTAAAAATTGTTCTTAGGATGTGCGCAACACTGACAAGGCCACAGTTATTGCCCATCCCTAGTTGCCCTGAAAAGGTGTTAGTGGGCCTGCTCCTTGGACTGCTGCAGTCCTCGTGGTAATGGTTCTTCCTCAATGTTGTTAGCCAGCGAAGTACAGGATATTGACGCAGTAACTACGCAGCAACGTTGATGTGTATACAAGTCAGGATGGTGTGTGACTTGGCTGGGAACTTGGAGGTGATGGTATTCTGAGGTCACCGCTGCTCTTGCCCATCTTGATGGTCTCAAGGGAGGGAGGTGCTGTTGAAGTAACCTCAGTGTCACTGAGACAACGTATGAACGGACACCGCGCAACAATCGCCAGGCAGGAGGGTTGCCTCCCAGTCGGGGAACACTTCAGCAGCCAGGGGCATTCAGCCTCGGATATGCGGGTAAGCGTTCTCCAAGGCGGCCTTCGGGATACACGACAGCGCAAAATCATAGAGCAGAAACTGATAGCCAAGTTCCGCACTCATGAGGATGGCCTCAATCGCGATATCGGGTTCATGTCACGATACAGAACGTGACTTGACATCATGGCCGGTCTTCCCAGGTGTTTTTTTTTAAAAAGACTAACACAAGAACCTACACAAATTGACAGGATATGCAGCCAGCAGGTGGTTTGACACGTTGGACCCCCTGGGACACATCTCATTGTCTTGGCTGTGCTCTTTGATGTAGGGAAAGATTTGAATATATTTTGTCTGTGTTTAAATTGTGAATTCTGGGAGATTCTCTCACTGCTAACTTACCTGACGAAGGAGCGAACTGCTCCGAAAGCTTGTAAAATTAAATAAATCTGTTGGACTATAACCTGGTGTTGTGCGACTTCTCATTTTTGTCCACCCCAGTCCAACGCCGGCATCTCCACTTAAAGGAGGAAGGACAGCGTTAGAGAGGCAGAGAGGTTTAGGGAGGGAATTCCAGAGCTTAGGGCCTAGACAGCTGAAGGCACGGCCACCAATGGTGAGGCAAAGTAAATCAGGATGCACAAGAGGCCAGAATTGGGGGAGCACAGAGATCGCAGAGGATTGTAGGTCTGGAGGAGGTTACAGAGACATGGAAGGATTTGAAGCAAAGAATGCCATTTTTAAATTCGAGGGGTAGCTGGAGTGGGAGCCAATGAAGCTCAGCGAACACAGGGGTGATGGGTGAACCGGACTTGGTGCGAGTTAGGAAACGGTCGGCAGAGTTTTTGGATGAGCTGGTTGGAAGTAAAAAAAAAAATCCCAGCTTCTCCAGTCTCTCCATATAACTGGTCCTTCATCCCTGGTACCATTCTAGTAAATCTCCCCTGCACCCTCTCCAAGGCCTTAACATCCTCCCTAAAGTGTGGTCCCCAGATTGGACTCAATACAGATCAGGCCTAACCAGTGATTTATAAAGGTTTGCCATAACTTCCTTGCTTTTGTATTCTATGCCTCTATAGTCTGAGCATTCATGAGAACTAGTCAACTTCGGCTTCGGACTTCTGTCACTGCGACATCTACTGCAGATGCCGATGACGTGGCAATTGCTACATGGTGTACTTCAGTTCCATTAGTGGCCATGCATGACTGCACACATATGAATAGTGGAGATAAACAGTCACCTTCAGACCTTGCAGGGCACATTGCTCGATTCCAAATCATTGTATAAGATGCTGCTGCTCAGCTGCCAGCATTCTTTTGGATGCAGAGCTGTGAGATCCTTATCTCTAGCCTCGATAAGGAAGGACACAAGCTGGATCTCTGGCCAGCAGATTCTTGCTCCTCCAGTGCCACCATTTTTTTTTGTATTCGTTTATGGGGATGTGGGTGTCGCTGGCAAGGCCAGCATTTATTGTCCATCCCTAATTGCCCTTGAGAAGGTGGTGGTGAGCCGCCTTCTTGAACCGCTGCAGTCTGTGTGGTGAAGGTATTCCCACAGTGCTGTTAGGGAGGGAGTTCCAGGATTTTGACCCAGCGATGATGAAGGATCGGCGACATACTTCTAAGTCAGGATGGTGTGTGACTTGGAGAGGAACTTGGAGGTGGTGTGTTCCCATGCATCTGCTGCCCTTGTCCTTCTAGGTGGAAGAGGTCGTGCATTTGGGAGGTGCTGCCGAAGAAACCTTGGCGAGTTGCTGCAGTGCCACAGTGCGCCAGTGGTGGAGGGAGTGAATGTTTAAGGTGGTAGATGGGGTGCCAATCAAGCGGGCTGCATTGTCCTGGATGGTGTCGAGCTTCTTGAGTGTTATTGGAGTTGCACTCATCCTGGCAAGTGGAGAGTATTCCATCACACTCCTGACTTGTGCCTTTGGGGAGTCAGGAGGTGAGACACTCGTGGCAGAATACCCAGCCTCTGACCTGCTCTTGTTGCCACAGTATTTATGTGGCTGGTCCAGTTAAGTTTCTGGTCAATGGTGACCCCCAAGGTGTTGATGGTGGGGGATTCGGCGATGGTAATGCCGTTGAATGTCAAGGGATGGTGGTTAGACTCTTGCTTGTTGGCGATAGTCATTGCCTGGCACTTCTGTGGCGCGAATGTTATCTGCCACTTATCAGCCCAAGCCTGAACGTCGTCAAGGTCTTGTTGCATGCGGGCATGGACGGCTTCATTATCTGAGGAGTTGTGAATGGCACTGAACACTGTGCAGTCATCAGCGAACATCCCCATTTCTGACCTTACGTTGGAGGGAAGGTCATTGATGAAGCGGCGATGTCCTGGGGCTGTGATGATTGATCTTCAATCACCACTATGATCTTCCTTTGTGCTAGGTATGACTCCAGCCAGTGGAGAGTTTTCCACCCGATTCCCATTGACTTCAGTTTTACTAGGGCTCCTTCATGCCACACTCGGTCAAATTCTGCCTTGATGTCAGGGGCAGTCACTCTCACTTCTTCTCTGGAATTCAGCTCATTTGTCCACATTTGGACCAAGGCTGTAATGAGGTCGGGAGCCGAGTGGTCTTGGCGGAACCCAAACTGAGCATCAGTGAGCAGTGTGCTACTACTTATTGCAGGTGGAGTGAGTGTTACAGGGTGCTGTGAAATGTTAGCTTTATCCCTGGTACTGGAAATTGCACTGTCTCTTCGGGACATCTATAGAAAAAAGAACTATATACTACAATGTTCGCTGCAAGGTTTGCTTTCAGACGTAGCCTACGTGCCAAGATATTATTGACCATACTGCTATGGAGAAGTGGATTAATAGAGAAAGAATCATTAAAGAGGCTGGTATTGGCTCTGAGCTCTGGAAAGGCCTCCAGCTTCACACTCCCACCTTCGATGATGTCCAACCCCATGATTTGAAGAGTTGTCTCCCTGTCTGCTGAAAGACATAAAGAAGCAGAACTTTCCTCTGGTGCACGTTTGTTCCCACCTGGGGGAGAATTTTAACACAGAGAAACAGGTGTGTTGGGGTCGGGTGGGAGGTTAAAGTGTTAAAAGAACGGAATCCCGACCCCAACCCGCCCACTTCCGGTTTTAACGGAGGCGGGACAGTGGAGGGCAGCCAATCCGCTCCCAGTAGGTGGGTTGTGCATTTAAATATTATAATGAGGCCGGCGTGCCTCAGATTTAACCACCATTTCAAATTTACCTGTGGTTGATCGGGTTTCTCAGGCCTCAGGAAACCCGTCAGCTAAAGTAAGGTGAGGGCTGCTGGACCCCCTCCAGCCTCGAGCTTTCCTTCCGCCTCACCACCCCCGCCACACCGATTCCCCCACCCCCCCCGCCCCCCTGCCCACCCGATTCCCCCCCCAACCCCCACCCCCCCCACCCCCGCCACCCCGATCCCCCCTCGCTGCCCCGATACCCCACCCGATCCTCGCCCCCACCCCACCCCCGCAACCCCGATCCACCCCCCACTCCGCCCCCCACGATGCTCCGCCCCCGATCCTCCCCCACTGCCCTGACCCCCCCACTCCCCCGGCCCCGATTTACCCTCCCCCGGCCCAGATCCCCGCCCCGATCCCCCACCCGATCCTCCCCCACGATGCTCCACCCCCGATCCTCCCCCTGGGCTTTATAGCAAGACTTCTTCGCTGCACAGGACCTCCAACCAACGCTGTACACCATATACATCGACGACATCTTCTTCCTTTGGACCCACGGCGAAGGATCACTGAAAGGACTACACGATAGCATCAACAGGTTCCATCCCACCATCAAACTCACCATGGACTACTCCTCAGAATCGGTTTCATTCTTGGACACACGAATCTCCATCAAAGACGGACGCCTCAGCACTTCACTCTACCGCAAGCCCACGGACAACCTCATGATGCTCCACTTCTCCAGCTTCCACCCTAACCACGTTAAAGAAGCCATCCCCTATGGACAAGCCCTGCGAATACACAGGATCTGCTCAGACGAGGAGGAACGCGATGGACACCTACGGACACTGAAAGACGCCCTCGTAAGAACGGGATATGACGCTCGACTCGTCGATCGACAGTTCCGACGGGCCACAGCGAAAAACCGCATAGACCTCCTCAGAAGACGAACACGGGACACAACCAACAGAGTACCCTACGTCGTCCAGTACTTCCCCGGAGCGGAAAAACTACGCCATGTTCTTCGCAGCCTTCAACATGTCATCGATGACGACGAACACCTTGCTAAGGCCATCCCCACGCCTCCACTACTCGCCTTCAAGCAGCCGCCTAACCTCAAAAGTACCATCGTTCGCAGCAGATTACCCATCTTTCAGGCGAACAGCAACCAAGACACCACACAACACTGCCACGGCAACCTCTGCAAGACATGCCAAATCATGGACGCAGATACCATCATCACACGTGAGGACACTACCCACCAGGTACACGGTACATACTCATGTGACTCGGCCAACGTTGTCTACCTGATACGTTGCAGTAAAGGATGCTCCAGAGCATGGTACATCGGCGAGACCATGCAGACACTGAGACAACGTATGAACGGACACCGCGCAACAATCGCCAGGCAGGAGGGTTGCCTCCCAGTCGGGGAACACTTCAGCAGCCAGGGGCATTCAGCCTCGGATATGCGGGTAAGCGTTCTCCAAGGCGGCCTTCGAGATACACGACAGCGCAAAATCATAGAGCAGAAACTGATAGCCAAGTTCCGCACTCATGAGGATGGCCTCAATCGCGATATCGGGTTCATGTCACGATACAGAATGTGACTTGACATCATGGCCGGTCTTCCCAGGTGTTTTTTTTAAAAAAAGACGAACACAAGAACCTACACAGATTGACAGGATATGCAGCCAGCAGGTGGTTTGACACGTTGGACCCCCTGCGACACATCTCATTGTCTTGGCTATGCTCTTTGATGTAGGGAAAGATTTGAATATATTTTGTCTGTGTTTAAATTGTGAATTCTGGGAGATTCTCTCACTGCTAAACTTACCTGACGAAGGAGCGAACTGCTCCGAAAGCTTGTAAAATTAAATAAATCTGTTGGACTATAACCTGGTGTTGTGCGACTTCTCATTTTTATAGACGGAGGCAGAGATACAAAAGCCAGGAAGTTATGCTAAACTACATAAAACACTGGTTCGGCCTCAAGTGGAGTATTGTGTCCAATTCTGCGCACACACTTTAGGAAGGATGTCCAGGATTTAGAGAGGGTGCAGAGGAGATTTACTGGAATGGTTCCAGGGATGAGGGACTTCAGTTACATGGATAGACTGGAGAAGCTGGGGTTGTTCTCCTTGGAGCAGAGAAGGTTGAGAGGAGATTTGATCAAAATCATGAGGGGTCTGGCCAGAGTAGATAGAGAGAAACTGTTCCCATTGGCTGAATAAAGCCAAGGATCCCGTTTGCCTTTTTCACTGCTTTCTCAAATTGTCCTGCTACCTTCAGAGATTAGTGTATGTGCACCCCCAGGTCTCTCTGTTCCTGCACCCCCTTTAAAATTGTACCATTTAGTTCATTCTGCCTCCGCTCATTCTTCCTACCGAAATGAATCACTTCACACTTCCCTGCGTTAAATTTCATCTGCCCATTTCACCAGGCTGTCTATGTCCTCCTGATATCAGTTACTATCCGCCTCACTGTTTACTGCATTTCCGAGTTCTGATAAAAGGTCATCGGCCTGAAAGGTTAACCCTACGTTTCTCTCTAGATAGACGCTGCCTGAACCTGCTGAGTGTTTCCAGCATTTACAGTTTGTAATTCAGATTTCCAGCATCTCAAGGACATGGCTTTTTGTTTAAAGTTATAAATGACTTGTTTTTATTGGTTTCTCTAGTGTTTGTGCAACTCCTGAATACATATGTTGACATGCTCAGTAGTGGAAAGCTTATATTTCTTGACAAAGTCGTTCAGTCATTGGCTGAAACAGAGAATGGAAAAGCAGTGGAAGCAGCTGCCCAACACTATGAAGAGCTGATGAAACAGCAGGTTAAACTCCCAATGGAAACTGTCAAGGAGCTGAATGAGATTCATGAGAAATGTAACAAAGAATCATCCGGCATTTTCCTGAAACGTGCTTTAAAGGAAAGTGAGAAACACAAAGACAAGCTGCAGGTCTGTATATCAGCTGAACAAATGTACTTTATCAACTTTACTAAATACGGAGAAAACGGTCTGCGGTAAAATCATAGGGCTGGATATTCTGATCCCTACGGGTGGGTACGCGCTGAGTACTCACCCGTAGGGACATTGGAAATGCTGGTTTCAGACATGCCAAGCGCATGTGCTGGAAACCGGCATTTCCGATCTGTCAAGAAAGCTCTTGACAGATCCTCCAGCTGCCCTGGAGAAGGGACTCTGCGGGCGGATAGTTCCGCTTTTTGGAGACCCTCCGCCCGCAGAAAACACTTACAATTCTTACGCCTGGTAAAAGCCTGTGTAAGGCCTACTTTAACCAGGATAAGAGTTCAAAAAAGTTAAAAAAAAAAAATTTCACTGATTTATCATTTAAAAATACTTTAAAAAAAAGGTAAGTTTATTTTTAGCCCCGTAAAAAACTTAAATTATTTTTTTCAAAAATTTAAATTTTTGTTTAAAATAGTTAATTTATTGTAATTTCAAATCATTTTAAAAATGTGATTTTTTTTTAATGTATTTAAAGTTTTACTATGTTTTGGGGGTCTTCCTGTCAAATGTATGAAGGGAGATTCCCTTCTGTGATTGGCTCCCCATGGCCCACGTGATCCCAGGAATGCTGCGAACTACCTGCGCCCCTGGGATACGTGGGCCCTGCGCACTGGCAGTTTCGAGAGGCCCAGCACCAGAATTGTACGCGTCCCGGGAGCCCTCAGGTAAGGGCGCAGATTTTTCCAGATCGCAGCCGTCCGCCCGCGGGAGGCCTGCGATCGGAATATCTGGGCCATAATCACTGTTCCAACTACGTATCTTTTATGTTTTGTGCACTGAAGCATGTTCAATCTGATTAACTTTTCTTCTCTTTATTATGCAGGATACCATTAAGAGAATCTTTGATGATTATTGTCAAAGAAATGAAAAGGAATCCGAGGATAAATGCAACAACCTTTTGAAGGAACTATTTAATGAAATTGATAATAAACTCAATATAAAGGGCTATGCAAAGCCTGGTGGATACAATGAGTACATAACAGAGCGAAATCAAGCTGAAAACACCTATCATTTGACACCAGCAAAAGGAGTAAAGGTAATTTTAAAAATACAGCATGGTTATTCAGACATAAAAACCAAAGGGCCGATTTTAACCCCTTCCGCCCAGTGGGAACACTTCAGGCGGGTTGGGAAGATGGCGGTAGGGCTTTGCGTTGATAAATAGAAAAACAGAATATTTTTTGAAAGGTGAGAGACTAGTTAATGTTGGTATTCGGAGGGATTTGGGTGTCCTTGTACATAGTATGGTGGAGTTCTACATTAGGATGGAGAAGGAAACAGTTAAGTCAGAGACCATGGTCCAGAACTTAAATAAGGGCAACTTTGAGGGTATGAGGCGTGAATTGGCGAGGTTAAATTGGCAAGCGATATTTAAGGGGCTATCAGTGGAAGGGCAATGGCAGACATTTAGAGATCGCATGGATGAACTACAACAATTGTACATCCCGGTCTGGCATAAAAATAAAAAAGGGAAGGTGGCTCAACCATGGCTAACAAGGGAAATCAGGGATAGTATTAAAACCAAGGAAGTTGCATACAAATTGGCCAGAAGTAGCAGCAAACCCGGGGACTGGGAGAACTTCAAAACTCAGCAGAGGAGGACGAAGGGTTTGATTAGGGCAGGGAAAATAAAATATGAAAGGAAGCTTGCAGAGAACATTAAAATGGACTGCAAAAGCTTCTATAAATATGTAAAAAGAAAGAGGTTAGTAAAAACAAACGTAGGTCCCCTGCAGTCGGAAACAGGGGAAGTCGTAATGGGGAACAAGGAAATGGCGGATCAATTGAACAAGTACTTTGGTTCGGTGTTTACTGTGGAGGACACACACAACCTGCCGGAAATAAAAGGGGTCAGAGGATCTGGTAAGAGGGAGGAGCTGAGGGAAATCCTTATTAGTCGGGAAAAGGTATTGGGGAAATTGATGGGACTGAAGGCTGAAAAATCCCCGGGGCCTGATGGTCTGCATCCCAGAGTACTTAAGGAGGTGGCCTTGGAAATAGTGGATGCATTGACGATCATTTTCCAACATTCCTTAGACTCTGGATCAGTTCCGATGGAGTGGAGGGTGGCCAATGTAACCCCTCTTTTTAAAAAAGGAGGGAGGGAGAAAGCAGGGAATTATAGACCGGTCAGCCTGACATCGGTCGTGGGTAAAATGATGGAAGCAATTATTAAAGATGTCATAACAGACCATTTGGAAAGTGGCGACATGATAGGTCCAAGTCAGCATGGATTTGTGAAAGGGAAATCATGCTTGACAAATCTTCTGGAATTTTTTGAGGATGTTTCCAATAGGGTGGACAGGGGGGAACCAGTAGATGTGGTGTATTTGGACTTTCAGAAGGCCTTCGACAAGGTCCCACACAAGAGATTGGTGAGCAAAGTTAAAGCACATGGGATTGGGGGTAATGTGTTGACGTGGATTGAGAACTGGTTGGCACACAGGAAACAAAGAGTAGGAGTAAATGGGTACTTTTCAGAATGGCAGGCAGTGACCAGCGGGGTACCGCAGGGTTCGGTGCTGGGACCCCAGCTGTTTACATTATATATTAATGATTTGGACGAAGGGATTAAATGTAATATCTCCAAATTTGCGGATGACACTAAATTGGGAGGCAGTGTGAACAATGAGGAGGATGCTAGGAGGCTACAGAGTGACTTGGACAGGTTGGGTGAATGGGCAAATGTATGGCAGATGAAGTACAATGTGGATAAATGTGAGGTTATCCACTTTGGTGGTAAAAATAGAGAGGTGGACTATTACCTGAATGGTGGCAGATTAGGGAAAGGGGACGTGCAACGAGACCTGGGCGTCATGGTACATCAGTCACTGAAGGTGGGAATGCAAGTGCAGCAGGCAGTCAAGAAAGCAAACGGAATGATGGCCTTCATAGCAAGGGGATTTGAGTACAGGAGTAGGGAGGTGATGCTACAGTTGTACAGGGCCTTGGTGAGGCCACACCTGGAGTATTGTGCGCAGTTTTGGTCTCCTAACTTAAGGAAGGACATTCTTGCTATTGAGGGAGTGCAGCGAAGGTTCACTAGATTGATTCCTGGGATGGCCGGACTGACATATCAAGTAAGATTGGGTCAACTGAACTTGTATCCTCTGGAGTTCAGAAGAATGAGGGGGGATCTTATAGAGACATTTAAAATCCTGACTGGTTTAGACAAATTAGATGCGGGCAGAATGTTCCCAATGGTAGGGAAAACTAGAACCAGGGGTCACAGTCTAAGGATTAAGGGGAAGCCATTTAGGACTGAGCTGAGGAGGAACTTCTTCACCCAGAGAGTGGTGAATCTATGGAATTCTCTTCCACAGAAGGTTGTTGAGGCCAGTTCGCTAAATATATTCAAAAGGGAGTTAGATATAACACTCACAACTAAGGGGATCAAGGGGTATGGCGAGAAAGCAGGAATGGGGTACTGAGGTAGCATGTTCAGCCATGAACGCATTGAATGGCGGTGCAGGCTCGAAGGACCGAATGGTCTACTCCTGTACCTATTTTCTATGTTTCTATGTTTCTATGTTTCTATGAGTCACAAAGTTAACATGCAGGTACAGCAAGCAATTAGGAAGGCAAATGGTATATTAGCCTTTATTTCCCACATTACAACTGTGACAACGCTGCAAAAGTACTTCATTGGCTGTAAAGCGCTTTGAGATGTCCGGTGGTCGTTAAAGGCGCTATAGAAATTGAAGTCTTTCTTTTTCTTCCAAAGGGGTTGGAGTACAAGAGTAAGGAAGTCTTGCTGCAATTATATGGGGCTTTAGTGAGACCACACCTGAAGTACTATGTACAAGTTTTAGAAACATAGACTGTCTGTGTGGAGTTTGCACATTCTCCCCGTGTCTGCGTGGGTTTCCTTCGGGTGTTCCGGTTTCCTCCCACAGTCCAAAGATGTGCGGGTTAAGTTGATTTGGCAATGATAAATTGACCCTTAGTGTTAGGGGAGATTAAATACGTGGGGTTACGGGGATAGGGTGGGATATGTGTTGGTGCAGGCTCGATGGGCCGAAATGGCCTCTATCTGCAATGTGGGGATTCTGTGAATAGAAGATAGGAGCAGGAGTAGGCCATTTGGCCCCTCGAGCCTGTTCCACCATTTAATGAGATCATGGCTGATCATCCAAATTCAGTACCCTGTCCCTGCTTTCTCCCCATATCCCTTGGACCCTTTAGCCTTAAGAAATATATCTGACTCCTTCTTGAATATATTTAATGAATTGGCCTCAACTGTCTTCTGTGGTAGAGAATTTCACAGGTTCACCACTCTCTGGGTGAAGAAATTCCTCCTCATCTCAGTCCTAAATGGCTTACCCCTTATCCTTAGACTGTGACCCTTGGTTCTGAACTCCCCCGCCATCGGGAACTTCCTTCCTGCATCTAGTCTGTCTAGTCCTGTACTGGTCCCACCTCCCCCAGAACCGGTTCCAATGTCCCAGGAATTTGAATCCACCCCCTTGCACCATTCCTCTAGCCACATATTCATCTGAAATATCCTGCTATTTCTACTCTGACTAGCATGTGGCACTGGTAGCAATCCTGAGATTACTACCTTTGAGGTCCTATTTTTTAATTTACCGCTTAACTCCCTATATTCAGTTTTTAGGACCTCATCCCGTTTTTTACCTATATCGTTGGTACCTATATGCACCACGACAATGGCTGTTCACCCTCCCCCTCCAGAATGCCCTGCAGCCGCTCCGAGACATCCTTGACCCTTGCACCAGGGAGGCAACATACCATCCTGGAGTCTCGTTTGTGGCCGCAGAAACGCCTATCTATTCCCCTTACAATAGAATCCCATATCACTATAGCTCTCCCGCTCTTTTTCCTCCCGTCCTGTGCAGCAGAACCACCCATGGTGCCAGGAAGTTGGCTGCTGCTGCCTTCCCCTGATAAGCCATCACCCTCAACAATATCCAAAGTGGTATATCTGTTTGAGAGGGGGATGTCCACAGGGGACCCCTGCACTACCTGCCTGCGCCTACTACTCTGCCCGGCGGTCACCCATTCCCTTCCTGCCTGTGCAGCCTTTACCTGCGGTATGACCAACTCCCTAAACGTGCTATCCATGATGTCCTCAGCATCGCGAATGCTCCAGTATGTATCCATTCGCAGCTGCAGCACCGCAATGCGGTCTGCCAGTAGCTGCAGCTGGATACACTTCCCGTACACATGGTTGTCAGGGACATGGGAAGTGTCCCTGATTTCCCACATAGTGCAGGAGGAGTATGCCACGGGGCCAAGCTGTGCTGCCATGACTTACCCTTTAATTAATTTAAATTAAATTAAATCAAATCAATACCACTAATTACACTACAATTAAATGATATACTCAAGCGCCCTTGTTTACTCACACTCCCCGCTACACAACAGAGACCTGAGCAACTATAACCACAAATATTAAGACCTTCTAAACCATATAAACTATTAACCTTAACTGTTAAACTATAGAGTAGTATAAATACTCACCTGGCCATACTCACCCAATCAGCTGCTTCCCCTGCGCCAGCATCACTTTCTGTACTGTGACGTCACTCTCGAATTCTGCCTGGAGTACTGTGAGCAGTTCTGGGCAGCACACCTTAGGAAGGATATATTGGCCTTGGAGAGAGCGCAGCATAGCGTTACCAGAATGATACTTCAAGAGAAATGGACCATGTACAGCAGGCATCTCCAAGCACTGGAGAGGTACCACCAACACTGCCTCCGCAAGATCCTGCAAATCCATTGGCAGGATAGGCGCGCCAACGTCAGTGTTCTTGCTCAGGCCAACATCCCCAGCATCGAAGCTTTGACCACGCTCGATCAGCTTCGATGGACGGGCCACATCGCCCGCATGCCCGATACGAGACTCCCAAAACAAGTGCTCTACTCGGAGCTCCGACACGGCAAGAGAGACCCAGGTGGGCGGAGGAAACGCTTCAAGGACACCCTCAAAGGTTCCTTGAAAAAATGCGACATCCCCACCGACAACTGGGAATCCCTGGCCCAAGACCACACAAAGTGGAAGAGAAGCATCTGGGAAGGCGCCAAACACCTCAAGTCTCTCAGCCGGGAGCAAGCAGAAGCGAAGCACAAACAGTGGAAGGAGCGCATGTCAACCCAAGCACCCCACCCACCCGTCCCTTCAAACACCATCTAACCCACCTGTTACAGAGACTGTAGGTCCCGCATTGGACTCATCAGTCACCTGAGAACTCATTTTTAGTGTGGAAGCAAGTCATCCTCGGTTACGAGGGACTGCCTAAGAAGAAGAGAAGAGAAGAAGAACTGGACTTCAAGGGTTAAATTATGAGGAGAGATTACACAAATTAGGGTTGTATTCCCTAGAATTTAGAAGGTCAAGGGGTGATCTGATTGAAGTTTTCAGGATATTAATGGGAACAGTTAGGGTAGATAGAGAGAAACTATTTCCACTGGTTGGGGATTCTAGGACGAGGGGGCAGCGTCTAAAAATTAAAGCCAGACCTTTCAGGAGTGAAATTAGGAAACACTTCTACACACAAAGGGTGATAGAAGTTTGGAACTCTCTTCTGCAAATGGCAATTGATGCTAGATCAATTGTTAATTTTAACTCTGAGATTGATAGCTTTTTGTTAACTAAAGATATTAAGGGATATGGGCCAAATGGAGGTATATGGAGTTAGGTCCCAGAGCAGCCATGATCTCATTGAATGGCGGCACAGGCTCAAGGGGCTCAAGGGCCTCCTCCTGTTCCTATGGTCCCCCTGCCGCCATTAGTATGAAGCTGTTTGCCAGCTTTTGTAAGATTTATACGTTAGCATTGGACCAATACTTGAGAAAATATGCAGGGCTATGGGGAAAGAGCAGGGGGAGTGGGACTAATTGGAGAGCACTTTGGCACAGGCACGATGGGCCGAATGGCCTCCTTCTGTGCTGTAAGATTCTATGATTCTGTGTAGTGTCGCTCGGACATTTTTCTATCTGAAAGAAACAAAGTGAAGGCATCTTGTATCTTTATCAGAAGAATTTTCAGACCAAGTGATTTCTTGTAAATGCAGTTAGAGCTGAAAGGAAATAACAACAGAAAACGCTGGAAAAACTCAGCAGGCCAGGCAACATCCGTGGAGAGAGAAAGAGAGTTAACGTTTCAGGTCGAAACCCTTCGTCGGAACTGAGAGAGCAAGAAATAAACAGATAAAAATGCAAGGGGGAGGCTGGGGGGAGGAATAAAAGAACAAAAGTGATGGTCTTTAGTGAGTAGAGACATTAAGAGATGCTCAAGGCAAGACGAGATGGTAATGGGACAGGTTGAGAAACAAAAGGTAAGGTGTGAAATGCTGGCAGAATCAGAGACAGCTGCCGTGGGGGGAGAGAGAGAAAAAAAGGAAAAAGGCACGGACCAAAAGAGTGGATAAAATGTATACATATGTGGTAGGGGCCGGGGTTATGATCTGAAATTGTTGAACTCGATATTGAGTCCGGAAGGCTGTAAAGTGCCTAAACGGAAGATGAGGTGCTGTTCCTGGAGCTTACGCTGCGCTTCCGTGGAACAATGCAAGAGGCCGAGGACGGTGAGGTCTGAGTGAGCGTGGAGGGGTGAATTAAAATGACAAGCGACCGGAATCTCGGGGTCACCCTTCCGGACTGAACGGAGGTGTTCCGCAAAGCGGTCCCTAACCCTAACCCTGATTTCCCGGAAAGTCAGTTTCAGTTGTAGCTTACAAATAAACAGCCTCAGTCTAACCACACACCGGGGGACTGGGCGAGATTTCACATCTTACTGTTAGCTCTCTTCTGATTCGTGTAAATATCCTGGATTTTAAACAAATTGTCATTATTCCCTGCAAGAGGGCAAGAGGGCAAGCAGTGGATACTAGTTTAGGGACTGATGTTGGGCTGGGGAGATGTACTGAGTGGAATCTGCTAAGGGTTGGTGCAGGTTGGATTAGTTTAGTGTTTCTGATTCGTGTAAATATCCTGGATTTTAAACAAATTGTCATTATTCCCTGCTTGGAGCCACCATGATTGAGTTGCAGAGGGAGGAACTGCTGCTGACGTTATGTATCTCCATCTATGAATGTACGAATGACCATTCCATGACTAAGCTGCGGTTAGGACGATAGGTGCTACGTGCTCACATATCTTGAGTTGTGTGGCTCACGGGGTAATCTGAGGAGCTCCTCAGTACCTACCGTCTACTTAGGGAGGGCTCAGACCTACAATTGTCGGTTTGATAGATAGAAAGAACTTGCACTTATGTAGCACGTTTCATGTCCGTAGGACAACTCAATGCGCTTCACAGTTTAGTCACTGTGGTAATGTAGGCAAACACAGCAACCAATTGCACACAGCAATTCCCACAAACAGCAATGAGATAAACGGCCAGATAATCTGAGATAACGTTTAACCTCACTGACCTGGTGGGAAACTGGATAGTAGCGGGCTGGCCCCCAGTATTACACCTGCCTGATTTTACTTTCCAATCAAGTCAATGGACAGTAAAATCAGGTGGGATTTGCTTATCTAGCTTCCCCTTCAATGCATCATGTTTTAGGCTCCATGTTATAAATTGGCATTACAATCGCTATCCTCCAATCCTCTTCACTATTTCTGTTTCTGGAGATTCCCCAAAGATAACTTCTATGATGTGTCTGATTTCATTAGCTACTTCCTCAACTACCCAAGTATTCCATCAGAGTAGGTGCCTTGTCCTCACCTTGTATCCTCTCTTTCTTTGTCTGATTCCACCTCTGTGAAGGGCTTTGGGGCCTTTTTCTGCGTTAATGGTGCTGTGTGAATGCAAGTTGTTGTTGTTATTCCTCCTTATTCCTGCACCCCAGTATTGGGAAGACAGCCCATAGTTTCCTGTGTGAACACAGACCAAACAAAATCATTTCTAATGCATTGTCCGTTAGATAGTCAATGTCATTTCACCCTTGAGATTCTTCTGGGGTTCCACTGTTTACTTGACTGCCTTTTTTTGCTTTGAATATCTAGGATGAAAAGTTCAGGTCAAACTCCACCCTTCTCCTTTAACAAATTAAACTTCACATTAAGGGTATTAAGGGTTACTGAACCAAGGCGGGTGTATGGAGTTAAGATGCAGATCAGCCATGATCTAATTTAATGTAGGAACAGGCTCGAGGGGCTGAATGGCCTCCTTCAGTTCCTATGTTCTGACAACAAAGTTTCCAGAATAAACACTAAAATCAAGATCAACATAAGTTGGCAATGCCAAAGGTTGCTGGGAGTGAGGTTAAAGTTTAAAGGGACAAGTCACAGATCTTGGTGGATGCCTCTTTTCCACCACTTCCTTTGGCCGTTGCATACAATCTATTCTGCAAGGGTAAATTCTGTGAGACCCCAAGTCGCCGGGAGGGTCTGCCATGCATCTGGTGCATATCAAGAAGTCATGGTTTACGGACATGCACTGACTGGATGTGAGATCCTGCCAGCATTTAGGGTCTCTTGAGATTTATCTCCTTAATGTTAGATAGACAAATATTCTGTGCATTTACTACAACCGTTTCCCTTGCAGGAGCAAAGTTGATCATCATGGAAGACCAGGGATGTAAAACTGTAGCTCCCATTAAGGCTGCCTTCAGGAGCATCATGAAAGCATCTGATGTGAGGAAGGACAATGCATTACTCTTACAGCCGTACAGTAACTGGGAACAGTTCTTGATGCCTGGTCCACTTTCTGTAGCCATTTTAGGGGAAATTATATTCCTTTCTGCAGGAGAAGACTTTGCAATAGACAGGCTGGAGCCCATTGGAGGATTTAAGTATATGAAGTATCCCAAATCATTCCGTGCCTCTTTAGTGCAAGTAAGCAATCAGGGCTGGGAGGCTTTTCAGGAAGCTCACAAGAATATGGATCAAATCCGGCTTCACGCTTTGACAGTCCCGACTGACATGAAGGATGCCGTGAAGTTTATCATGCAGAAGGATCCTGAGATCACTAAAGAATTCCTCCCGATCCCTTTGGGCAACATCAAGTCCTCTGCAGAAAAATGCTTGAAACTGGCAGAAGCTGTGGAGGGGAAGTTCAATTTGGTCATCCATCTGATCAATGAACTACTGGAGGCGTGTACCAGTTCCAAAGGAGTGCATGAGGAAGAATTACATCAAGTAAAGATCACAAAAGAAATCACGGAAATGAGGGAAAAAGCAGGAAAACAGGCAAAAGAAATGGCTGCACAGTATCACCAAGAAATGCAAGAACAAATGGAGAAAGCACAGGAAGAGTACAAAGCCGCAATGGATTCCACACCAGTTGGCTGGAATGCTGTGGCAATGGGTATGGCAGAAACAGTCGTCAATGGTGTCAGTTCAATCATCAGTGGAGGAATTTTGAAAACATTGATCAGCTCAACAGCCGGTGTTTGTAATAAGGCTAAAAAATTCCCAACTCCAAGAATACCGGAGGAGCTGTCAACAATATCATATTTAAATCAGACCTTCTGCAATATTTGATATCAATGCTTCTGCCTTTCCTGGACAAGGATGGCAACATTGACATGGGGCAACTGAAGAATGAGAAGAACAGAACTGCGATCACAAACCTTTGTAAAGGAATGTTGGAGACTTTGCAACAAGAAGCAGCAAATGGAGAAGATTGCAAGGAGAAGGACGATGCTCTTAAGATCTGCCAAGCAGCAATTGAAATATGTGAGGAGGTGGAAACCCTGGCCAAGTCCAAGGAAGCTGATGCAAAGGCGATGGCAGACCTGGCTGCAAAGTTCAAAAAAGTGCAGAAGGAATCAACGAAATTCCTCTCTCACTGCAAGGCATCTACTGGGTCCATGGGTGTAACTGCCACTCCACCACACATGGCTAAAGCTCAGCTGGAAGAGGATAGCAGTGGTCTGAGAATGGCCAGCAACAATGCCAGATTCAAAGTGGAGCAATCTGCAGCACAGCTTCAAGCTTCACAGGAGATGTACGAGAGAAGCTTTGAAAATATGAAGAAGAACAATAAAGAGCTTGAAGAGATACTAGAAACAATGAGAAACTGTGAAATACAGGAAATAGATTTTGATAAAACTGTGGAGATGCTCCTGAAAGGATTGGATGCATTAGGTCGTGTGATAAAACCTCATTTGAAAAGCTCTCCATTCCCCTCAATTACTCCTGAGTAACTAAACAGCTAAGACTTGTTCAGAATGCAGCTGCGGAGACAGCCAAACGCAGTTTTGACTAATCTTTGATAACAAGCAGCTACAGGCTGCAAGTGAAGGTCAAATTGCTAAACAAAAACATATTATAATGCTGAATAGAATCACACAATCCCCACAGTGCAGATAGAGGCCATTTCGGCCCATCGAGCCTGCACCGACACATATCCCACCCTATCCCCGTAACCCCATGTATTTAATTCCCCTAACACTAAGGGTCAATTTATCATAGCCAAATCAACCTAACCCGCACGTCTTTGGACTGTGGGAGGAAACCGGAGCACCCGGAGGAAACCCATGCAGACACGGGGAGAATGTGCAAACTCCACACAGACAGTCACCCGAGGCCGGATTCGAACCTGGGTCCCTGGCGCTGTGAGGTAACAGTGCTAACCACTATGCCACCGTGTTGCCCACTTAGAACTTAGAATTCACTTAACGAAACTAATTGCAACAATATTTCAAGGATAATTAGTATAAATTCCAATAACTTGAGAGAGATCATGGAAGTTAAGGTATTTATCTGGTAGATTAAAGTGAGATAGTCTGGAGAGCTCAAGACAATTGAGACAGCAGAATGATCTGGGCCCTTGGTATAAAGGCCTTGTACCAGGGAGGCTATGAGAGATAAAGTAAATTCCAATGGGGTGAAAAGCTATAAACAAGATAACAAGACAGCAGGATAGGGTTGACGGAAAAATACTGGAAAGGCGGGATGCTACCTTAGTCTGAGTGTTAATGGTATTTTGACCATTAGAACCAATTAAAGAAGGTGATTTTGTTAAAGACCATATATGGACACTGGCCAAACAAACTTTTGATAAGAAAAGGGTTAAAACCTCGATACTCAAAGAACAACTTCACACAGACGTACTGCGAGGACAAAGGAACAGAATTAAGACGACGTCATCTGTGTCCAAAAGGTTCCAGAGACCTAGGGCTGCGAGCTACTCATTAAAACTGTCGCCTAATATTAAGTATTAATTACGCTGTAAGCTTAATAAATCTTGATCTATTGCTCAAATATACTGGCTGCTGCCTATTGGTGTCTTGTCCGAGAACTCAGAGATCATTAAGATCTTACACCAGCTAGTCCACATACAGTCACTTGTGCACAAGGTGGATTCCGAGGATCCCAGGGGAACGGATAAACTCTCTACGGAGAGAGGTCCATTACTCGACATCCTACAAACCGTCATCATCGTCCAAAGGAAGCCGATCAGTCAACTCAACCACAAGGATAAGCTCGTATAAGCTCTGGAACATTGCTATCCATAGGTGCATAGACTCTAATCTATTCAACAGACTGGCTATCTCATGCTGTTAACTTTTCAGCTCTCAAAGGAATCTAATCCTAAATTAATCTCTCAAGTTATATCAGCCTCAGACACGAATTTCCACTAAAATTTGAGAACCAATTAATGCTAAATTGTGGTGATGCACTGAACTGTCTGTGTAATCTCTGTTATTCAAATAGCGAGGTGACCCTGTCTACACTTATATCGACTGATTGTTTGTATTCTCAATGTGTAAGTATTGTTAAGTATGTGTTTGAATTTAATAAACAATTGTTAGTGCATGACTTGCTGTCTGACTTCTTTGAAGATTTGGTGAGACAGGGTTAATGCATTCATTCAGCATATTGTGGATATCTGAGGTAGAGGTGAGTAAGTTAAACGTGAATTCAATCTGAACTGGGTGATGTAAGAAAATTCAATGAGCCCAACTCAGGCATCAGTCACTCTTAGACTTAACCTGGGTGATAAACCCCAGACAGTTCAATGAGCCAAACTCAGGCATCAGTCTCTCTTAGACTTAACCTGGGTGATAAACCCCAGACAGTTCAATGAGCCAAACTCGGGCATCAGTCACTCTTAGACTTAACCTGGGTGATAAACCCCAGACAGTTCAATGAGCCAAACTCGGGCATCAGTCACTCTTAGACTTAACCTGGGTGATAAACCCCAGACAGTTCAATGAGCCAAACTCAGGCATCAGTCTCTCTTAGACTTAACCTGGGTGATAAACCCCAGACAGTTAAGGTGGAGGATTTCTCTGGTATATTTGTCGGGATTGCTGATCACAGCGTTCTAATGGTTCTTCCTTTTTCCCTATAGCGTATTTCATAACCCTTTTTAGAGCCAGCGGCTACTTTTTGAAATATAGGTGGGAATTTTAACATGGATCAGTGCGCAAGTTTAGGTGCGGGTGGGGGGTTAAAGTTGATGAAAATGTGATCCTGTCCGGAAGCTGGCTCCAACACGCCAATTTCCGGGTTTAACTCAAGCGCATTCAGCTGTGTGTGTGTAATCCCTCTCGGGAGAGGGGGGTTAGCGATTTGATTATGTTAATCACTGCATTGCAGGGATATTTCAACCGGTATTTAAATTTAACAGCAGACTTCCTGAAACTCACCATTGACACCAAGGTGAGATCACAACGGCAATTCATGGGGCTCATTCAAAGTCAGGCAACTACTCCAGTAAATACTCAGTGCTCACAGCTGCTTTCTTACCCATCACTGGGAAAGGGTTTGTCGAGGCTACATGTGGTGAGACGCTAATTTCTGCATTTTGGAGGTACTGACACTAAAGATCAAGACGGGTGGCACCATGCCTGCCTTAAATTGTGCCTCAGACGAGAAGCAAGATGACCATCAGCAGCACCAACACCAACAGCCCACTGTGCCGAGATCTGCAGGTGGTCAGTAGAGGGGTCAAGCTTGCAGGAGGCACTACCTGAGTAACAGGGCGTACAAGCAGAGGCTGAGCTTCCTTGACCTGTCGGAACAGCAGTGCTTCCAGAGGCTGAGGTGGTCAAGTCAGGTGGTGGCAGACAGCAGCAGCCTCCGAGAAGAAGACCTCTTCCCTGCTGGGCCTAGTGGCTACACCTAACCAGTGGCTGTGAAAATCACCACTGCCCTCAGCTGTTTTGCCTCCGGATCCTTCCAGGGCTCTGCCGGAGACATATCCAGGATCTCCCGGTCGGCTGCACATAAATGCATAAGGCAGGTCAGTGATGGATTGTTTTCCAGGGCTAGCCGATGATGACACTCGTCAGAATGAGTGAGTTCTCGGGTTTGCATCTGGCTGGCTTCCCAGAGGTGCAGGGCGTCATCGACTGCAGACACATGGCAATCCACGCACCCTCCGATCAGTCAGGAATATTCGCAAACTGCAAGGGGTTCCATTCCATCAACGTGCAGCTAATGTGCAACCACAAGTAAAGGTTTGTACAGCTGTGCGCCAGATTCCCGGGGAGCTGCCATGATGCTTTCCCCCTGTGGCAGTCCACAACCTCTTTGGACCTGGAAGCAGACTCAAAGCGTGGCTGCTAGGAGACAAAGTATACCTGTAGAATTCGCAAAATTATCGCGATTTCGAAAGAACGAGAAAGAGACATAAAGTGTCATACAAACAGGTTTTATTTCAGTGAAATGCTGTCAGGTTACAATATGGACACAAGCAGCCTGTAAAATGGCCGCCACACCTCGTGGCAGAAGATTCTAGATTTTTCCGTATGCAGACAAGATGGCGGGTCAATCAACATTTATGCAAGATCGACAAAATTCGACAGACTAAGATAAGGGCAAGACATGATGGGTTTGCATTTTAAACATGAATGCTGGAATCGGTCTTCCAGGGACAAACAAGAGCTATTGTACTAAGCAATCAAGGGCCCATCCAAGGGTATTGATACGCAAATTCCCAACAGCTCTACGATGAGAGAGCCGTTCACGGGTACTCACAGTAAGAATTTGGAAGCCCCAAAACCCCTCCAGGGAAACTCTTGACCGATTCCACAATACAAGAAATATTAACGGGTACTCAGACAGTTACCAGCGCCTCCGAGAACCATTAACAACAAATACCACCCCATACAAGAAATTCGAGCGCCAAAACATGACAAAAGAAAGACATTAAGATTGGGCGGGAGATTAGAAATTACAGCACTATAACTGTAAAGTACAACCGTCCATCTTTCTCTTGCTCCGACGGCTCTTGCTCTTCTTCTCTCGGATTTTCCGACGCCTCTTGCTCGTGACTCTTGTCCGATGCCGGTTACACTTGCTGCTTGGACTCACTGGAAGGCTGATGAACTCTGTTTTCTCTGGACTCTGATCCGCTAGGATCAACCTCGTGGCTTGCCGCGAAGATCTGTATTGAACTGGGCTGCGAAGGCCTGGAAGCGGGTGCACCATCCCGAGGAGTCGGTACACGGCGTTGGAATCGAATGCCCGAAATGAAGTAACAAGAAAAGAAAATGACCACTCGTTGCCGCCGCGGTCAGTAACCCCGACCGCGCCCGAAAATCAACCACTTCTTCGAATTCTATCGACTACTCCAGAACTGGCCCAGGAAGACTATTCTTTGAGTTTTACAGGAACCGGTGTGGTTCCAGAAAGACTATTTCTTGAGTTCTACAGACAACCGGTGTGTGCCCAGGAAGACACTTCTTCGAGTTCTATCGAGTAGTGTCCGAACTCCGAGAACCAACACAGATCTTCATGGCCGCAGGCGGTCCAGCCTGCTAGCCGGAGCAGAAACAAGTAAACAAGTGGGGCGCAGAGACTCTTGACCAACACGTGAGCGGTCAGGTGCGGTGGCGAAAGCATCCGAACATCGATTTAGAATACTCCGAGTTATCCCGAGTGGTGAGCATGAGTCTCGATTCTACAAATCTAGATCAGGATAGGGATTGATAGGGGAGGGTGTTTTGTTTTAAGGATAATTATAATGTGTATTCCCTTTTACGATGTGTCGTGCGCTCCTCGTTTCCCTGAATTTAGTTTCATAACCATGTGTAAGTTTGTACTGTCATTGATCTGTGCTTTTGACATGTACTTCGTAATCTTGAACAATATGCAATAAAGATTTTCCATTTCGTACTATTCGACCAGGTCTACCTGAGTTTTCTCTCCATTATTGCTCTCGCACCTAAGTCCAGTGTCAGAACCGTAAGGGCGAGTGGGTCGAACCACTCACAGGTGTCTAGTGTTATCAGGCTGGCTGGAGACCAGAACAGGCAACAAGGCCTAACCCCGCACTAGCACCCAGGCTATGCACAGAACAGCCTTCGGCACCGAGCCGAGAGAGAGAATCCCTTACAGAAAATGCCGACCGCGGCAGGACACTGGCAGCGAGAGAATAACGTGTTAGACCCTGGTATGAATGTGCGAAATGTAATGGAAGAGAGAATAGCAGATTATGTTTTTGGAAAAGTCAATTTGACTAAGAAATGGATAAGTGATCTGCTGGGGGATAAGCGTCCGCTAGACGCAGCCATCCGGTGGACAGGTAGCAAGGAACATAAGAAATCTGTAGAGAAAGCGGTCTGGCTGATGTGCTATAAAAGGCAATTCCAGATTTCGGACCAGGTCATCATAGCGCAGGCAGCTCAGATCAAGGGTTTAGAGATAATAATGGAAGAAAAGGTCGCGGGGGGGCAGCAGCTCATCGCGTCCTTAAATGCGTTGCATCAAGAACGCCAGTTAGTCGCCAACCACCATGAGGCGAAAATAGATTACCTCGAGTGCCAGGTCACTGAGGCTAAATTAAATGAGGGCAAAATAAGGGAACGATGTGCCCGCCTGGCTGCCCAAATAAAAGCCCAGGAAGAGAGCTTAAAGGGAGTTAGGGCGGCATATAAGATGGCCCTCGAGGATAAACATGAGGGGGCCGATCACAGCGTCTGCCAAAGAGAGATAGGGAACCTTAAAGAGGCCCTGAATAAAGCAAACGGCATAGTGTGCCTTATCAGCCCGTCAGCACACCAGCCGCCGGTGAGTGGGGAATTTCAGAAATCCCCACCGAACCAAGCAAAGGAGGTATTTGCCACTGTGCCCTCCGCGCCACCCAGCTATTCGGCAACCTGGGTAAGGGAGGAAGTGGCAGAAGTCGAGGAAGAGGTCCCCGAGGTAGTACAGTCCCCTGAGGTAGTAGTGAAGCCGGGACCGTTGTGTCCGGTCACGGGTCTAAAAAGGGGCCCGAACGGAAACGGTGGGGAAGAGGGGGATCTCCTCAACCAGCTTGTGTTGCCTCACAGCGCACACCAGCTGAGGGCTATGATCAGCCATGTATGGAAGCTGGCCGAGTCAGACGATCCTTCGGTACATTTTAGGGAGGTAGAGCAGACTGCGGCCATTAACGGCTGCGACGATGGGGAAAGGGCTAAAATGCTGCTGTTCTCCTTAGACAGCTCAATCCTCCAGTGTCTTTCAGACGCGAGTAAAAGAGGTAATAGGACCTATGAGGAGTTAAGAGATGAGGTCCTAGAGGTGTTGGGGGCGGACGATGAAGGTCCGTTTGTTAGGCTGGGACAAACGAAGCAGATGGAGGGAGAATGCCCGAAGGTTTTCGCCGACAGGCTGTGGCCTGTCTATCAGCGTAGCTGCCCAGGTGCGCCCGAGCGCGTCGATTTAGACAGGGTTGGTTTAGCTCAATGGCTCAGGTGTATAGTAGCCAACAGCTTACCAGCCCTAAGGGAGCAGGCCAAAGCATGGTTTGACCCCACTAACCCCATCACCACTGAGGAATCGGTCTTAAACCAACTCACGGTAGGGTACCGTAATACCAGGAGTACGGGAGCACGTCCCCTTAAGGGAAAGGTGCATGAGGCACGGCCCACAGCCCCGGCTCAAAGGGAGTGGCATCAGGAGGGTAACCGCGCCCCACAAGCCAGCAATGCTTGTCTCGGATGCGGAAAAACAGGGCACTGGCGCAAGAACTGTAGGAACCCTTGGAAGGGGTCCAAGGCCCGAGCCCAGGCGCCTGTCTCTGATAAGGGAGCTGGTGTGCCTACCCACTCCGAGGCGATTGAATCAATGCTGGGAGCCATGCGGACCCTCATGATGGCGCGCGGGGATGTAGCAACAGCCCCATGCAACCCGGACTTCTGACTGGAGCTGATGCAGCCTGCCTACCTGTGTCCCCTAGAAAGACGCGCACAGGAGGGGGTCTCCTGTAAGGAGGCCAGGTTCCTGCGGGAGGAGAACGCCCGTTTAATAGGGAAGGTAGACAGGCTGGAAGGGCAGCTTAGAGAGCAGGCCCTGCGGGAGGAGAACGCCCGCTTAATGGAGAAATTAGATGGGCTAGAAGGGCAGCTTGGAGGGATAAAAGCAGCCTACAGGGTAGCCAGAAGCAGGGAGAATGAGGATGTTAATCAGTGCAAACTGTACAAGCCAGGTGCACAAGGGCCAGTCACAGGGGCCAAACCTGCGAGTGGGGACTCGCAGCCCCGGGTAGGGCCACAGGGCACACAGGCAGGCAAGGCAGCTTGCATCAGGGGAGAGGACATCCTAGCAAAATGTAGGGTCCTTTATTGGGGATGGGAGTCAGATGAGGAAGAGTTCGAGGAGCTCGACCAAGATAGTGACACTAGCGAAGAGGAGCTGGAATCGGAGGACGAAAGGGTCGCCCCCGATTCAGGTAAAAGGAAGACAGGGGCTGCAGATAGAGATCCACACAGGGTGGAAGCCGAAGCTGCAGGTCCCGAACCCAGGGGGGCGGAGCTAGGGGAGGCGGAGCCAGCGACTGTGGTGGGACCACAGGGCGTGGCGATGGAAGCCTCAGAGCCCGAGCCGCCTGCCTTGAACGTCTTGCCCTCGAGGGAGGTAGGGACTGCGAGTGAAGGGCCGCCTACTGGGCCAAGTAGGGCGGTACCACAAGCTGCAGATCCCGAGTTCAGGGAGGCGGAGTCAGGGGAGGCGGAGCCAGCGACTGTGGTGGGACCACAGGTTGCCACGGTGGAAGTCTCGGAACCCGGTCCGTCAGTCCTGGAATTCCTGCCCCCGGTAGTTCCCCGTAGGTCAAGTCGGAAACCCCAGCCCAGGAAGGTATGGTCAAGTCCCCAGAGTGTCCCAAGGCGTAGGGTCAAGGCCAAGGTAGCCCAGGGAGAGCCAAGTCATAGCGCAGCAGCAACAGGCTGCGGCGAATCAAAGGAAGGGGTCAGCGCCCTCCCACCGCTGGGAAAAACTCGTGGCCGTCTTTACAGGATTTGAGTGGGCCGCCCTGGGAACGGGCAGCGCTGTACAGTTATAAGATAAGTTAGAAGTTTTACAGTTTGAGAGTTTTGTAAGGTTAGTTGTTTAAAGCTTGAAATAAGTTAATTTTGATTGAGTAAAAGATAAATGATGGGAGCTTAGATTAGGGTTAGTTAAAGATCTGTCCAGTGCACATGTCTTCTTACGTGAGCCGAGGTCAGGGGACCCGCTCACCCTTCACCAAAGCCAGAGACTCTTGGGAGGCTGGCTACATCATTTTATCTGATCACAGGAACCAAGGAAGGATGGAACGGATTCTGGTAGTGCTCGCGATGATCGGATGTGGACTGGCCTATCGAGGCCGCACCAAGGATGTCGTGGTGTTTGGTTGCTCCGGGGACACGGCCCCCATCACGGTGGATGGGACCGGGAGACGGGAGGCTGAGGAGACCGCCACCTATTTCCACAAGGGAAGGTGGCCAGGATCGTTGGGAACGAATTCAACTGAATACTCCAGCACAACGGGTTTTGCCTACAAGGAGACTTCTTTGATGTGCCCCAAAGTGAGGATCATCGCACCCAGAGTCAGCGTCACCATCGGCAAACGGATTTGTTTGACTTGTAATGGGAATGTCCCATTGAGCCGATGGTGGTGGCTACGAAAGCTGAGCAAAAATATGAGGAACTCTTCGGTCGAGTGGGAGCGACTGGGAAATAATACCCATCGGACAATTACGGGGACTAACGGACAATTGAAAGTCTGTTGGGACAAATGGTGGGAACCGGATGAGGGAATTTATGTGTGTATGTGGGGGTCAAAGCACGTTTGCCCCAAAGGCATCTCCATATTTTTCATCAATCAGTGGCAGGATTATGGGAAAGGGATGAGGTGGGATGCTAGCACCAGGGGGTGCGGGGCCCCATACTCTCCGATCCCGGTAAACGCCACTGAGCTCATTACGCACCCATGCAAGGCCCCGCCCACAATTCCGGTGGTTCTAGCTAAGGAAGAAGGATGCCCTAAAACCAGTAAGGGACCCGGGAATGGTTTGGTACTGGTCCCTACAGACCAGATACTATTTCAGGGGGTACATTATGCAGTGGCCTCGGTGATTTTAAACCTCACCGAGGTACGGTTACCAAAGTGGTGCCCCAAAGAAACGGAACAGTTATATCAGGTCCTGTTGACTAGAATGTTTAGGCAATTTTATGAGTTTGATTTCGCGTAAATTGATAAAGCAAGTTTGTACACCGCACCACATGAAGTTTTGGGCCAGGTGGGGAGGCAAAGAAGGGGTGTTGTGAACGACACCCCTTCTTTGCCTGGTGCTTGGACAGATCTGACGGTGCTCTTCAGGACTAGCCAGTGAGCGTCTCCAGCACGATCGTGGTGTGCTATCTCTAAATTGTCCACTGTCTCTAAATTGTCAGACTGTCCGACATCCAGTACTGGAAGACCAGATATTTCCTCAAAGTATTTTACCCTGAGATGAGCTTCCGACCACATATCCGTGGTATCACTAAGACCGGCTATTTCAAACTCCATAACATCGCCCGACTCCACCCCTGCTCCAGCTCATCTGCTCCTGAAACCCTCAGCCATGCCTTTGTTACCTCTAGACTTGACTCTTCCAATGCACTCCTGGCTGGCCTCCCACATTCTACCCTACGTAAACTTGAGGTCATCCAAACCTCTGCTGCCCGTGTTCTAGCTCGCACCAAGTCCCGTTCACCCATTACCCCTGTGCTTCCCAAATGATATCGCAACACCACCTCCCCACTCCCAGTATGGGGCCTGAATGTTCAGTGTGGGGATGTAGCACTGTGAGTGAGGGTCCTGATACTGAATGTTCAATGTGGGGTGGTAGTACTGTGAGTGAGGGTCCTGATACTGAATGTTCAGTGTGGGGTGGTAGCACTGTGAGTGAGGGTCCTGATACTGAATGTTCAGTGTGGATTGGTAGCACTGTGAGTGAGGGTCCCGATCCTGAATGTTCAGTGTGGGGTGGGAGCACTGTGAGTCAGGGTCCCGATACTGAATGTTCAGTGTGTGGAGGTAGCACTGTGAGTGAGGGTCCTGATACTGAATGTTCAGTGTGGGGTGGTAGCACTGTGAGTGAGGGTCCTGACACTGAATGTTCAGTGTGGGGTGGTACCACTGTGAGTGAGGGTCCTGATACTGAATGTTCAGTGTGGGGAGGTAGCACTGTGAGTGAGGGTCCTGATAATGAATGATCAGTGTGGGGTGGTAGCACTGTGAGTGAGGGTCCTAATACTGAATGTTCAGTGTGGGGTGGTAGTACTGTGAGTGAGGGTCCTGATACTGAATGTTCAGTGCGGGGTGGTAGCACTGTGAGTGAGGGTCCTGATACTGAATGTTCAGTGTGGGGTGGTAGTACTGTGAGTGAGGGTCCTGATACTGAATGTTCAGTGTGGGGTGGGAGCACTGTGAGTGAGGGTCCTGATACTGAATGTTCAGTGTGGGGTGGGAGCACTGAGTGCTGCAACACACCATCCTAATTTGGACAATTAATCTATTCAATGTTAATTACTAAATAAATAAAAGGATCTTAATATCACTGGATTTTCATAAACACCCATGTGCCTACCCTTGGTGAAAGTTATTCTTTTACCTTTCCTTAGGAGGAGATTTCCAGGATTTTGACCCAGCGACGATGAAGGAACGGCGATATATTTCCAAGTCAGGATGGTGTGTGATTTGATGGGGAACTTGGAGGTGGCGGTGTTCCCATGTGCCTGCTGCCCTTGTCCTTCTAGGTGGAAGAGGTCGCGGGTTTGGGAGGTGTTGCCGAAGAAGCCTTGGCGAGTTGCTGCAGTGCATCTTGTAGATGGTACACACTGCAGCCACAGTACGCCGGTGGTGGAGGGAATGAATGTATAAGGTGGTGGATGGGGTGCCAATCAAGTGGGCTGCTTTTTCCTGGATGGTGTCGAGCTTCTTGAGTGTTGTTGGAGCTGCACTTATCCAGGCAAGTGGAGAGTATTCCATCACACTCCTGACTTGTTCCTTGAAGTTGGTGGAAAGGCTTTGGGGAGTCAGGAAGTGAAACACTCGCCACAGATTACTCAGCCTCTGACCTGCTATTGTAGCCACAGTATTTATGTGGCTGGTCCAGTTAAGTTTCTGGTCAATGGTGACCCCCAGGATATTGATGGTGGGGGATTCGGTGCATTACCACGCTCTGTGCATTGAGGCACATGCACCCCAAACCCGCCTTAGTCTGCCTCGCATTTCGCCCCCGTCTGGTCCCTCCTATTCCTGAAAAGCATGTCTGTCATTCACGGAAGAGTTCCGTGTACCGTAGGAGGCACAGTATGTAGTGGTTATGTCACTGGACTAGTAATCCACAGGCCTGGACTAAGAATCCAGAGAACGTGAGTTTGAGAATTTGAACTCAGTTTAAAAAAAATCTGGAAATATAAAGCTGGTGACAGGAACGGTGGCCGTGAGGCTGTCGGATTGTCGTAAAAACCCAACCGGTTCACTCATATCCTTCAGGGAAGGAAACCTGCCGTCCTTAACCTGTCTGGGCCTGTATGTGACTCCAGTCCCCACCCCAACGTGATTGACTCTTAACTGCCTCGTGAATTGGCCTAGAAAACAGTAATAAATGCTGCCTTGCCGGCGATTCCCACATCCCAAGAATGAATGATAAAAAAAAACTAAATTGTAGCAGAGTTCTACTGTAACATAAATATAATTATTCAGTAATTACACATCCATTGTGGCGGATCGCCACCTAAACGGGCATTATCCACTTTTCCGTCCGTGGGCAAAATATCGGGCACCTTACCTTTAAGGCAGGAGAAAAGGAGTGGGCGTGGCCTCAGGGTTTTCCCAGAGAATTCTGGGAGCAGTTGGTTTCAGCCATTTTGGACCATGCAGTTGTATTAAAAAGCCTTTGTTTTCCACACATGGATTCAGTCTTAATTCGTGTTTCGCGGCAGCCTCAACATTGGTGACCCCAATGCTCAGAACGTATTCCGAGCACTGCAATGGTGGACACGAACGCAGTTTCCGTGAAACTGCCGGAGTTTTAGGAAAACCAGCCTGAAGCCTGGTTTCTCCAAGCTGAGTCCTGCTTCTGGCTGCGAAACATCACCACAGATGGTACGCAGTACGACTACCTCGTCACATCACTCGGTAGCGCCACAGTTTCAAAGGTTTGGACAGCGCTGCAGAACCACCAGAGGAAGGCAAGTACGCACATCTTAAGGCAGCGCTCCTTAAAAGATTTTCGGCCTCAGCATACCAGCGAAACTGCCACTTCCTCGACCTTCCAGGCCTCGGTGATGCCTCACCATCAGACCTCCTCTCCCACATGCTCTCCCTCACCGACGAGAGCCCACCCGGATCCCTCTTCTGCACGCTGTTCATCCGCCAGCTCCCTCTCAGCATCCGCCCAGCGATCATGGCGTCCGGCCTCACCAACCTGGAAGCCCTGGCCGATGAGGCCGACAAGCGGCTGTCCGCTCACTCCAGACGCGACATCACTCCGGACCTGGCAGCCAATGCCTGGGCGCGCCCCTCACCGGCCACCACACGACCACAAGGACCAGCCACCGGGGCCCACGGGGCCTTCGCGCCCCACTAACCCGGGCCAATGTTACTACCATGCACGGTTCAGCGCCAGGGCACAACGGTACCCTCCTCCTGACGAAATGCTTAGAACATGGCCTTGTCATAACCAACACCTTGTTCCATCAAAGAGACAAGTACAAGGCTTCATGGCAACACCCTCGCTTCAAGCATTGGCATCTGCTGGACTACGTCATCGTCCGAGCGAGGGACCGCAAGGACGTCCGCATCACCCGCGCCATGACAGGAGCTGATGACTGCTGGACAGTCCAGCGCCTCATCCGCTCTGTCATCTCCATCAACGTAGCCCCAAAACAACGGCGGCAACAAAAGCAATGCCACAGGAAAATCAACGGTGGAGCACTGAAAGACCCTGCTAAGAAAGCCCTATTCAGCCTGCGCCTCACAACCAACCTGGCGACTCCCAGTGATTCAGAGACACAGAGTGTCCACAGCGCCTGGTCTGCACTCAAGGCCTCCAAAATCAGCACCTGTGAAGAGACGCTCGGTCACTCGACCAGGAAACACCATGACTGGTTCGACGAGAACGACCAAGAGATCCAGGAGCTAATAAGCCGCAAGTGCAAAGCATTCCTGATCTGGAAACAGCAACAGAACTCGAGAGCAAGAAAGCAGCTCTACAGACGCCTGAAGGCCGAGGACCAACAAAAAACTCGCGACCTAAAGAACAGATGGAGGGTGGAGAAAGCGCAGGAGATCCAGCAGCGAGCCGACAACCACGACGTGCGTGGATTCTTTAGCGCAGTCAAGACCACCTACGGCCCAAGCACCCAAAGCCCTACCCCACTGTGGGCCAAGAACGGAGAGGTACTCATCAAGGGAAGAGAGGCAGTCAGTGACCGCTGGAAGGAGCACTTCGAAGATCTCCTTAACCGAGACTCTGTCTTCGACGCGAGTGTCCTCAACTCCATCCTGCAGCATGCTACCCGCCACCACCTCAGCACAACCCCAGCCCGGCATGAGGTTGAAAAGGCCATCCGACAACTGAAGAACAGATGGACGGGCCACGTCGTCTGCATGCCCGATACGAGACTCCCAAAACAAGCGCTCTACTCGGAGCTCCAACATGGCAAGAGAGCCTCAGGTGGGCAGAGGAAACACTTCAAGGACACCTGCAAAGCCTCCTTGAAAAAGTGCAACATCCCCACCGACACCTGGGAATCCTTGGCCCAAGACCACACAAAGTGGAGGAGAAGCATCCGTGAAGGCGCCAAACACCTCGAGTCTCTTCGCCAGGAGCAAGCGGAAGCCAAGCGCAAACAACGGAAGGAGCGCACGACAAATCAAGCATCCCACCCACCCGCCCCTTCAACCACCGTCTGCCCCACCTGTGACAGAGACTGTAGGTCCCGCATTGGACTCATCAGTCACCTGAGAACTCATTTTTAGTGTGGCAGCAAGTCATCCTCGGTTCCGAGGGACTGCCTAAGAAGAAGAGAAGAGAAGAAGAACTGGACTTCAAGGGTTAAATTATGAGGAGAGATTACACAAATTAGGGTTGTATTCCCTAGAATTTAGAAGGTCAAGGGGTGATCTGATTGAAGTTTTCAGGATATTAATGGGAACAGTTAGGGTAGATAGAGAGAAACTATTTCCACTGGTTGGGGATTCTAGGACGAGGGGGCAGCGTCTAAAAATTAAAGCCAGACCTTTCAGGAGTGAAATTAGGAAACACTTCTACACACAAAGGGTGATAGAAGTTTGGAACTCTCTTCCGCAAATGGCAATTGATGCTAGATCAATTGTTAATTTTAACTCTGAGATTGATAGCTTTTTGTTAACGAAAGATATTAAGGGATATGGGCCAAATGGAGGTATATGGAGTTAGGTCCCAGAGCAGCCATGATCTCATTGAATGGCGGCACAGGCTCAAGGGGCTCAAGGGCCTCCTCCTGTTCCTATGGTCCCCCTGCCGCCATTAGTATGAAGCTGTTTGCCAGCTTTTGTAAGATTTATACGTTAGCATTGGACCAATACTTGAGAAAATATGCAGGGCTATGGGGAAAGAGCAGGGGGAGTGGGACTAATTGGAGAGCACTTTGGCACAGGCACGATGGGCCGAATGGCCTCTTTCTGTGCTGTAAGATTCTATGATTCTGTGTAGTGTCGCTCGGACATTTTTCTATCTGAAAGAAACAAAGTGAAGGCATCTTGTATCTTTATCAGAAGAATTTTCAGTCCAAGTGATTTCTTGTAAATGCAGTTAGAGCTGAAAGGAAATAACAACAGAAAACGCTGGAAAAACTCAGCAGGCCAGGCAACATCCGTGGAGAGAGAAAGAGAGTTAACGTTTCAGGTCGAAACCCTTCGTCGGAACTGAGAGAGCAAGAAATAAACAGATAAAAATGCAAGGGGGAGGCTGGGGGGAGGAATAAAAGAACAAAAGTGATGGTCTTTAGTGAGTAGAGACATTAAGAGATGCTCAAGGCAAGACGAGATGGTAATGGGACAGGTTGAGAAACAAAAGGTAAGGTGTGAAATGCTGGCAGAATCAGAGACAGCTGCCGTGGGGGGAGAGAGAGAAAAAAAGGAAAAAGGCACGGACCAAAAGAGTGGATAAAATGTATACATATGTGGTAGGGGCCGGGGTTATGATCTGAAATTGTTGAACTCGATATTGAGTCCGGAAGGCTGTAAAGTGCCTAAACGGAAGATGAGGTGCTGTTCCTGGAGCTTACGCTGCGCTTCCGTGGAACAATGCAAGAGGCCGAGGACGGTGAGGTCTGAGTGAGCGTGGAGGGGTGAATTAAAATGACAAGCGACCGGAAGCTCGGGGTCACCCTTCCGGACTGAACGGAGGTGTTCCACAAAGCGGTCCCTAACCCTAACCCTGATTTCCCGGAAAGTCAGTTTCAGTTGTAGCTTACAAATAAACAGCCTCAGTCTAACCACACACCGGGGGACTGGGCGAGATTTCACATCTTACTGTTAGCTCTCTTCCTGTCCACTTCCTGCTAATCTCAAAAGCAATTTGCTCTCTGCAGAAAAAGCGTGAAAGAAACTTGCTTTCTCTCAGTTGCTGCTCCATTTACCATGAATCAGGTAGAACAGAAGAGACAGAAGTTATCGAGAAGCTCAGTCGCTCTGCCTCAACTTTCCAACTTTCCACTGCGCTCACATTATTCATTTTCATTTGCTATACATTCATTTGTAAATTAACACAGCTGATTGAAGTAGTCTGTTGTTATTTTACAGAATAAAAGGCATTTTTATTTTATGATAATATTGGAACTAATATTTTTTAGATGTTTCGTGATTGGTTTTATGTTATTATTGAATTTATGTTCCACAAACCGGTTGGGAACAAAATGACAATCGTTTTAATTGGCCACTTTATAATTTGGGGAAAAATGAGCTTGAAACTGAAGATGATTTGGAAACAGTTAACATGCTGAACGAGCATTCCCTGGAGCGATTCACTATAACAGGCCCCAGTGGCATGAGATCCATCCATACTTTTTATGCCTGTGACGTCACTTTAGCTGGACTGCTGTAGACAGACTGAAAAGGCTGAGAACCGCTAACTCTCGATGGATGGACACTAACATCACGATTTACTGGAAGTCCTGCTGGCAGTATTTGGGGAATCAGTGCCGGTGGGTGTGGGGCAGGAAAAATGAGCCCCAGCCTCAGGTGCCTGAATAACATCTTGCTCAATTTCCCATGGCTGATTCGGGGAGAGAAGATTAGGCTAGTCAGAGAATATAGGGGTGGTGCCACTGGATTGGAAATAAGACAACTTGGTGCCAGTTTTAATATTATGTCAATGAAAATAACACAGCAAGTAGCGGTGGACATGGTTTTAGAAGAGAGAATCTGCCTGATCCACATCCATGGCTTTTTTCGATTGCATGACATCCCAAGTTAACATTAGAAAGGTCTATGTCATAATATCTTTCAGAAAATAGTCTATAAAGTTCAACATGAAAGGCTGCTGTACAAGCTTACAGCAATGGGCGTCCGAGGTAAAGAATATAAGAACATAAGAATTAGGAGCAGGAGTCAGTCATACGGCCCCTCGAGCCTGCTCCACCATTCAATAAGATCATGGCTGATCATCGACCTCAACTCCGCTTTCCTGCCCGATCTCCATATCACTTGATTCCCCTAGAGTCCAAGACTAAAACTAGGAGTTGGGTAAGGAATTGACTGCAAGAGGGCAAGAGGGCAAGCAGTGGATACTAGTTTAGGGACTGATGTTGGGCTGGGGAGACGTACTGAGTGGAATCTGCTAAGGGTTGGTGCAGGTTGGATTAGTTTAGTGTTTCTGATTCGTGTAAATATCCTGGATTTTAAACAAATTGTCATTATTCCCTGCTTGGAGCCACCATGATTGAGTTGCAGAGGGAGGAACTGCTGCTGACGTTATGTATCTCCATCTATGAATGTACGAATGACCATTCCATGACTAAGCTGCGGTTAGGACGATAGGTGCTACGTGCTCACATATCTTGAGTTGTGTGGCTCACAGGGTAATCTGAGGAGCTCCTCAGTACCTACCGTCTACTTAGGGAGGGCTCAGACCTACAATTGTCGGTTTGATAGATAGAAAGAACTTGCACTTATGTAGCACGTTTCATGTCCGTAGGACAACTCAATGCGCTTCACAGTTTAGTCACTGTGGTAATGTAGGCAAACACAGCAACCAATTGCACACAGCAATTCCCACAAACAGCAATGAGATAAACGGCCAGATAATCTGAGATAACGTTTAACCTCACTGACCTGGTGGGAAACTGGATAGTAGCGGGCTGGCCCCCAGTATTACACCTGCCTGATTTTACTTTCCAATCAAGTCAATGGACAGTAAAATCAGGTGGGATTTGCTTATCTAGCTTCCCCTTCAATGCATCATGTTTTAGGCTCCATGTTATAAATTGGCATTACAATCGCTATCCTCCAATCCTCTTCACTATTTCTGTTTCTGGAGATTCCCCAAAGATAACTTCTATGATGTGTCTGATTTCATTAGCTACTTCCTCAACTACCCAAGTATTCCATCAGAGTAGGTGCCTTGTCCTCACCTTGTATCCTCTCTTTCTTTGTCTGATTCCACCTCTGTGAAGGGCTTTGGGGCCTTTTTCTGCGTTAATGGTGCTGTGTGAATGCAAGTTGTTGTTGTTATTCCTCCTTATTCCTGCACCCCAGTATTGGGAAGACAGCCCATAGTTTCCTGTGTGAACACAGACCAAACAAAATCATTTCTAATGCATTGTCCGTTAGATAGTCAATGTCATTTCACCCTTGAGATTCTTCTGGGGTTCCACTGTTTACTTGACTGCCTTTTTTTGCTTTGAATATCTAGGATGAAAAGTTCAGGTCAAACTCCACCCTTCTCCTTTAACAAATTAAACTTCACATTAAGGGTATTAAGGGTTACTGAACCAAGGCGGGTGTATGGAGTTAAGATGCAGATCAGCCATGATCTAATTTAATGTAGGAACAGGCTCGAGGGGCTGAATGGCCTCCTTCAGTTCCTATGTTCTGACAACAAAGTTTCCAGAATAAACACTAAAATCAAGATCAACATAAGTTGGCAATGCCAAAGGTTGCTGGGAGTGAGGTTAAAGTTTAAAGGGACAAGTCACAGATCTTGGTGGATGCCTCTTTTCCACCACTTCCTTTGGCCGTTGCATACAATCTATTCTGCAAGGGTAAATTCTGTGAGACCCCAAGTCGCCGGGAGGGTCTGCCATGCATCTGGTGCATATCAAGAAGTCATGGTTTACGGACATGCACTGACTGGATGTGAGATCCTGCCAGCATTTAGGGTCTCTTGAGATTTATCTCCTTAATGTTAGATAGACAAATATTCTGTGCATTTACTACAACCGTTTCCCTTGCAGGAGCAAAGTTGATCATCATGGAAGACCAGGGATGTAAAACTGTAGCTCCCATTAAGGCTGCCTTCAGGAGCATCATGAAAGCATCTGATGTGAGGAAGGACAATGCATTACTCTTACAGCCGTACAGTAACTGGGAACAGTTCTTGATGCCTGGTCCACTTTCTGTAGCCATTTTAGGGGAAATTATATTCCTTTCTGCAGGAGAAGACTTTGCAATAGACAGGCTGGAGCCCATTGGAGGATTTAAGTATATGAAGTATCCCAAATCATTCCGTGCCTCTTTAGTGCAAGTAAGCAATCAGGGCTGGGAGGCTTTTCAGGAAGCTCACAAGAATATGGATCAAATCCGGCTTCACGCTTTGACAGTCCCGACTGACATGCAGGAAGCCGTGAAGTTTATCATGCAGAAGGATCCTGAGATCACTAAAGAATTCCTCCCGATCCCTTTGAGCAACATCAAGTCCTCTGCAGAAAAATGCTTGAAACTGGCAGAAGCTGTGGAGGGGAAGTTCAATTTGGTCATCCATCTGATCAATGAACTACTGGAGGCGTGTACTAGTTCCAAAGGAGTGCATGAGGAAGAATTACATCAAGTAAAGATCACAAAAGAAATCACGGAAATGAGGGAAAAAGCAGGAAAACAGGCAAAAGAAATGGCTGCACAGTATCACCAAGAAATGAAAGAACAAATGGAGAAAGCACAGGAAGAGTACAAAGCCGCAATGGATTCCACACCAGTTGGCTGGAATGCTGTGGCAATGGGTATGGCAGAAACAGTCGTCAATGGTGTCAGTTCAATCATCAGTGGAGGAATTTTGAAAACATTGATCAGCTCAACTGCCGGTGCTTGTAATAAGGCTAAAAAATTCCCAACTCCAAGAATACCGGAGGAGCTGTCAACAATATCATATTTAAATCAGACCTTCTGCAATATTTGATATCAATGCTTCTGCCTTTCCTGGACAAGGATGGCAACATTGACATGGGGCAACTGAAGAATGAGAAGAACAGAACTGCGATCACAAACCTTTGTAAAGGAAGCTTGGAGCATTTTCAACAAGAAGCAGCAAATGGAGAAGATTGCAAGGAGAAGGACGATGCTCTTAAGATCTGCCAAGCAGCAATTGAAATATGTGAGGAGGTGGAAACCCTGGCCAAGTCCAAAGAAGCTGATGCAAAGGCGATGGCAGACCTGGCTGCAAAGTTCAAAAAAGTGCAGAAGGAATCAACGAAATTCCTCTCTCACTGCAAGGCATCTACTGGGTCCATGGGTGTAACTGCCACTCCACCACACATGGCTAAAGCTCAGCTGGAAGAGGATAGCAGTGGTCTGAGAATGGCCAGCAACAATGCCAGATTCAAAGTGGAGCAATCTGCAGCACAGCTTCAAGCTTCACAGGAGATGTACGAGAGAAGCTTTGAAAATATGAAGAAGAACAATAAAGAGCTTGAAGAGATACTAGAAACAATGAGAAACTGTGAAATACAGGAAATAGATTTTGATAAAACTGTGGAGATGCTCCTGAAAGGATTGGATGCATTAGGTCGTGTGATAAAACCTCATTTGAAAAGCTCTCCATTCCCCTCAATTACTCCTGAGTAACTAAACAGCTAAGACTTGTTCAGAATGCAGCTGCGGAGACAGCCAAACGCAGTTTTGACTAATCTTTGATAACAAGCAGCTACAGGCTGCAAGTGAAGGTCAAATTGCTAAACAAAAACATATTATAATGCTGAATAGAATCACACAATCCCCACAGTGCAGATAGAGGCCATTTCGGCCCATCGAGCCTGCACCGACACATATCCCACCCTATCCCCATAACCCCATGTATTTAATCCCCCTAACAATAAGGGTCAATTTATCATAGCCAAATCAACCTAACCCGCACGTCTTTGGAATGTGGGAGGAAACTGGAGCACCCGGAGGAAACCCATGCAGACACGGTGAGAATGTGCAAACTCCACACAGACAGTCACCTGAGGCTGGATTTGAACCCAGGTCCCTGGCGCTGTGAGGTAACAGTGCTAACCACTATGCCACCATGTTGCCCACTTAGAACTTAGAATTCGCTTAACAAAACTAATTGCAACAATATTTCAAGGATAATTAGTATAAATTCCAATAAAATGAGAGAGATCATGGAAGTTAAGGTATTTATCTGGTAGATTAAAGTGAGATAGTCTGGAGAGCTCAAGACAATTGAGACAATCTGGGCCCTTGGTATAAAGGCCTTGTACCAGGAAGGCTATGAGAGATAAAGTAAATTCCAATGGGGTGAAAAGCTATAAACAAGATAACAAGACAGCAGGATAGGGTTGACGGAAAAATACTGGAAAGGCGGGATGCTACCTTAGTCTGAGTGTTAATGGTATTTTGACCATTAGAACCAATTAAAGAAGGTGATTTTGTTAAAGACCATATATGGACACTGGCCAAACAAACTTTTGATAAGAAAAGGGTTAAAACCTCGATACTCAAAGAACAACTTCACACAGACGTACTGCGAGGACAAAGGAACAGAATTAAGACGACGTCATCTGTGTCCAAAAGGTTCCAGAGACCTAGGGCTGCGAGCTACTCATTAAAACTGTCGCCTAATATTAAGTATTAATTACGCTGTAAGCTTAATAAATCTTGATCTATTGCTCAAATATACTGGCTGCTGCCTATTGGTGTCTTGTCCGAGAACTCAGAGATCATTAAGATCTTACACCAGCTAGTCCACATACAGTCACTTGTGCACAAGGTGGATTCCGAGGATCCCAGGGGAACGGATAAACTCTCTACGGAGAGAGGTCCATTACTCGACATCCTACAAACCGTCATCATCGTCCAAAGGAAGCCGATCAGTCAACTCAACCACAAGGATAAGCTCGTATAAGCTCTGGAACATTGCTATCCATAGGTGCATAGACTCTAATCTATTCAACAGACTGGCTATCTCATGCTGTTAACTTTTCAGCTCTCAAAGGAATCTAATCCTAAATTAATCTCTCAAGTTATACCAGCCTCAGACACGAATTTCCACTAAAATTTGATAACCAATTAATGCTAAATTGTGGTGATGCACTGAACTGTCTGTGTAATCTCTGTTATTCAAATAGCGAGGTGACCCTGTCTACACTTATATCGACTGATTGTTTGTATTCTCAATGTGTAAGTATTGTTAAGTATGTGTTTGAATTTAATAAACAATTGTTAGTGCATGACTTGCTGTCTGACTTCTTTGAAGATTTGGTGAGACAGGGTTAATGCATTCATTCAGCATATTGTGGATATCTGAGGTAGAGGTGAGTAAGTTAAACGTGAATTCAATCTGAACTGGGTGATGTAAGAAAGTTCAATGAGCCCAACTCAGGCATCAGTCACTCTTAGACTTAACCTGGGTGATAAACCCCAGACAGTTCAATGAGCCAAACTCAGGCATCAGTCTCTCTTAGACTTAACCTGGGTGATAAACCCCAGACAGTTCAATGAGCCAAACTCGGGCATCAGTCACTCTTAGACTTAACCTGGGTGATAAACCCCAGACAGTTCAATGAGCCAAACTCAGGCATCAGTCTCTCTTAGACTTAACCTGGGTGATAAACCCCAGACAGTTAAGGTGGAGGATTTCTCTGGTATATTTGTCGGGATTGCTTTTTCCCTATAGCGCATTTCATAACCCTTTTTAGAGCCAGCGGCTACTTTTTGAAATATAGGTGGGAATTTTAACATGGATCAGTGCGCAAGTTTAGGTGCGGGTGGGGGGTTAAAGTTGACGAAAATGTGATCCTGTCCGGAAGCTGGCTCCAACACGCCAATTTCCGGGTTTAACTCAAGCGCATTCAGCTGTGTGTGTGTAATCCCTCTCGGGAGAGGGGGGTTAGCGATTTGAGTATGTTAATCACTGCATTGCAGGAATATTTCAACCGGTATTTAAATTTAACAGCAGGCTTCCTGAAACTCACCATTGACACCAAGGTGAGATCACAACGGCAATTCATGGGGCTCATTCAAAGTCAGGCAACTACTCCAGTAAATACTCAGTGCTCACAGCTGCTTTCTTACCCATCACTGGGAAAGGGTTTGTCGAGGCTACATGTGGTGAGACGCTAATTTCTGCATTTTGGAGGTACTGACACTAAAGATCAAGACGGGTGGCGCCATGCCTGCCTTAAATTGTGCCTCAGACGAGAAGCAAGATGACCATCAGCAGCACCAACACCAACAGCCCACTGTGCCGAGATCTGCAGGTGGTCAGTAGAGGGGTCAAGCTTGCAGGAGGCACTACCTGAGTAACAGGGCGTACAAGCAGAGGCTGAGCTTCCTTGACCTGTCGGAACAGCAGTGCTTCCAGAGGCTGAGGTGGTCAAGTCAGGTGGTGGCAGACAGCAGCAGCCTCCGAGAAGAAGACCTCTTCCCTGCTGGGCCTAGTGGCTACACCTAACCAGTGGCTGTGAAAATCACCACTGCCCTCAGCTGTTTTGCCTCCGGATCCTTCCAGGGCTCTGCCGGAGACATATCCAGGATCTCCCGGTCGGCTGCACATAAATGCATAAGGCAGGTCAGTGATGGATTGTTTTCCAGGGCTAGCCGATGATGACACTCGTCAGAATGAGTGAGTTCTCGGGTTTGCATCTGGCTGGCTTCCCAGAGGTGCAGGGCGTCATCGACTGCAGACACATGGCAATCCACGCACCCTCCGATCAGTCAGGAATATTCGCAAACTGCAAGGGGTTCCATTCCATCAACGTGCAGCTAATGTGCAACCACAAGTAAAGGTTTGTACAGCTGTGCGCCAGATTCCCGGGGAGCTGCCATGATGCTTTCCCCCTGTGGCAGTCCACAACCTCTTTGGACCTGGAAGCAGACTCAAAGCGTGGCTGCTAGGAGACAAAGGATACCTGTAGAATTCGCAAAATTATCGCGATTTCGAAAGAACGAGAAAGAGACATAAAGTGTCATACAAACAGGTTTTATTTCAGTGAAATGCTGTCAGGTTACAATATGGACACAAGCAGCCTGTAAAATGGCCGCCACACCTCGTGGCAGAAGATTCTAGATTTTTCCGTATGCAGACAAGATGGCGGGTCAATCAACATTTATGCAAGATCGACAAAATTCGACAGACTAAGATAAGGGCAAGACATGATGGGTTTGCATTTTAAACATGAATGCTGGAATCGGTCTTCCAGGGACAAACAAGAGCTATTGTACTAAGCAATCAAGGGCCCATCCAAGGGTATTGATACGCAAATTCCCAACAGCTCTACGATGAGAGAGCCGTTCACGGGTACTCACAGTAAGAATTTGGAAGCCCCAAAACCCCTCCAGGGAAACTCTTGACCGATTCCACAATACAAGAAATATTAACGGGTACTCAGACAGTTACCAGCGCCTCCGAGACCCATTAACAACAAATACCACCCCATACAAGAAATTCGAGCGCCAAAACATGACAAAAGAAAGACATTAAGATTGGGCGGGAGATTAGAAATTACAGCACTATAACTGTAAAGTACAACCGTCCATCTTTCTCTTGCTCCGACGGCTTTTGCTCTTCTTCTCTCGGATTTTCCGACGCCTCTTGCTCGTGACTCTTGTCCGATGCCGGTTACACTTGCTGCTTGGACTCACTGGAAGGCTGATGAACTCTGTTTTCTCTGGACTCTGATCCGCTAGGATCAACCTCGTGGCTTGCCGCGAAGATCTGTATTGAACTGGGCTGCGAAGGCCTGGAAGCGGGTGCACCATCCCGAGGAGTCGGTACACGGCGTTGGAATCGAATGCCCGAAATGAAGTAACAAGAAAAGAAAATGACCACTCGTTGCCGCCGCGGTCAGTAACCCCGACCGCGCCCGAAAATCAACCACTTCTTCGAATTCTATCGACTACTCCAGAACTGGCCCAGGAAGACTATTCTTTGAGTTTTACAGGAACCGGTGTGGTTCCAGAAAGACTATTTCTTGAGTTCTACAGACAACCGGTGTGTGCCCAGGAAGACACTTCTTCGAGTTCTATCGAGTAGTGTCCGAACTCCGAGAACCAACACAGATCTTCATGGCCGCAGGCGGTCCAGCCTGCTAGCCGGAGCAGAAACAAGTAAACAAGTGGGGCGCAGAGACTCTTGACCAACACGTGAGCGGTCAGGTGCGGTGGCGAAAGCATTCGAACATCGATTTAGAATACTCCGAGTTATCCCGAGTGGTGAGCATGAGTCTCGATTCTACAAATCTAGATCAGGATAGGGATTGATAGGGGAGGGTGTTTTGTTTTAAGGATAATTATAATGTGTATTCCCTTTTACGATGTGTCGTGCGCTCCTCGTTTCCCTGAATTTAGTTTCATAACCATGTGTAAGTTTGTACTGTCATTGATCTGTGCTTTTGACATGTACTTCGTAATCTTGAACAATATGCAATAAAGATTTTCCATTTCGTACTATTCGACCAGGTCTACCTGAGTTTTCTCTCCATTATTGCTCTCGCACCTAAGTCCAGTGTCAGAACCGTAAGGGCGAGTGGGTCGAACCACTCACAGGTGTCTAGTGTTATCAGGCTGGCTGGAGACCAGAACAGGCAACAAGGCCTAACCCCGCACTAGCACCCAGGCTATGCACAGAACAGCCTTCGGCACCGAGCCGAGAGAGAGAATCCCTTACAGAAAATGCCGACCGCGGCAGGACACTGGCAGCGAGAGAATAACGTGTTAGACCCTGGTATGAATGTGCGAAATGTAATGGAAGAGAGAATAGCAGATTATGTTTTTGGAAAAGTCAATTTGACTAAGAAATGGATAAGTGATCTGCTGGTGGATAAGTGTCCGCTAGACGCAGCCATCCGGTGGACAGGTAGCAAGGAACATAAGAAATCTGTGGAGAAAGCGGTCTGGCTGATGTGCTATAAAAGGCAATTCCAGATTTCGGACCAGGTCATCATAGCGCAGGCAGCTCAGATCAAGGGTTTAGAGATAATAATGGAAGAAAAGGTCGCGGGGGGGCAGCAGCTCATCGCGTCCTTAAATGCGTTGCATCAAGAACGCCAGTTAGTCGCCAACCACCATGAGGCGAAAATAGATTACCTCGAGTGCCAGGTCACTGAGGCTAAATTAAATGAGGGCAAAATAAGGGAACGATGTGCCCGCCTGGCTGCCCAAATAAAAGCCCAGGAAGAGAGCTTAAAGGGAGTTAGGGCGGCATATAAGATGGCCCTCGAGGATAAACATGAGGGGGCCGATCACAGCGTCTGCCAAAGAGAGATAGGGAACCTTAAAGAGGCCCTGAATAAAGCGAACGGCATAGTGTGCCTTATCAGCCCGTCAGCACACCAGCCGCCGGTGGGTGGGGAATTTCAGAAATCCCCACCGAACCAAGCAAAGGAGGTATTTGCCACTGTGCCCTCCGCGCCACCCAGCTATTCGGCAACCTGGGTAAGGGAGGAAGTGGCAGAAGTCGAGGAAGAGGTCCCCGAGGTAGTACAGTCCCCTGAGGTAGTAGTGAAGCCGGGACCGTTGTGTCCGGTCACGGGTCTAAAAAGGGGCCCGAACGGAAACGGTGGGGAAGAGGGGGATCTCCTCAACCAGCTTGTGTTGCCTCACAGCGCACACCAGCTGAGGGCTATGATCAGCCATGTATGGAAGCTGGCCGAGTCAGACGATCCTTCGGTACATTTTAGTGAGGTAGAGCAGACTGCGGCCATTAACGGCTGCGACGATGGGGAAAGGGCTAAAATGCTGCTGTTCTCCTTAGACAGCTCAATCCTCCAGTGTCTTTCAGACGCGAGTAAAAGAGGTAATAGGACCTATGAGGAGTTAAGAGATGAGGTCCTAGAGGTGTTGGGGGCGGACGATGAAGGTCCGTTCGTTAGGCTGGGACAAACGAAGCAGATGGAGGGAGAATGCCCGAAGGTTTTCGCCGACAGGCTGTGGCCTGTCTATCAGCGTAGCTGCCCAGGCACGCCCGAGCGCGTCGATTTAGACAGGGTTGGTTTAGCTCAATGGCTCAGGTGTATAGTAGCCAACAGCTTACCAGCCCTAAGGGAGCAGGCCAAAGCATGGTTTGACCCCACTAACCCCATCACCACTGAGGAATCGGTCTTAAACCAACTCACGGTAGGGTACCGTAATACCAGGAGTACGGGAGCACGTCCCCTTAAGGGAAAGGTGCATGAGGCACGGCCCACAGCCCCGGCTCAAAGGGAGTGGCATCAGGAGGGTAACCGCGCCCCACAAGCCAGCAATGCTTGTCTCGGATGCGGAAAAACAGGGCACTGGCGCAAGAACTGTAGGAACCCTTGGAAGGGGTCCAAGGCCCGAGCCCAGGCGCCTGTCTCAGATAAGGGAGCTGGTGTGCCTACCCACTCCGAGGCGATTGAATCAATGCTGGGAGCCATGCGGACCCTCATGATGGCGCGCGGGGATGTAGCAACAGCCCCATGCAACCCGGACTTCTGACTGGAGCTGATGCAGCCTGCCTACCTGTGTCCCCTAGAAAGACGCGCACAGGAGGGGGTCTCCTGTAAGGAGGCCAGGTTCCTGCGGGAGGAGAACGCCCGTTTAATAGGGAAGGTAGACAGGCTGGAAGGGCAGCTTAGAGAGCAGGCCCTGCGGGAGGAGAACGCCCGCTTAATGGAGAAATTAGATGGGCTAGAAGGGCAGCTTGGAGGGATAAAAGCAGCCTACAGGGTAGCCAGAAGCAGGGAGAATGAGGATGTTAATCAGTGCAAACTGTACAAGCCAGGTGCACAAGGGCCAGTCACAGGGGCCAAACCTGCGAGTGGGGACTCGCAGCCCCGGGTAGGGCCACAGGGCACACAGGCAGGCAAGGCAGCTTGCATCAGGGGAGAGGACATCCTAGCAAAATGTAGGATCCTTTATTGGGGATGGGAGTCAGATGAGGAAGAGTTCGAGGAGCTCGACCAAGATAGTGACACTAGCGAAGAGGAGCTGGAATCGGAGGACGAAAGGGTCGCCCCCGATTCAGGTAAAGGGAAGACAGGGGCTGCAGATAGAGATCCACACAGGGTGGAAGCCGAAGCTGCAGGTCCCGAACCCAGGGGGGCGGAGCTAGGGGAGGCGGAGCCAGCGACTGTGGTGGGACCACAGGGAGTGGCGATGGAAGCCTCAGAGCCCGAGCCGCCTGCCTTGAACGTCTTGCCCTCGAGGGAGGTAGGGACTGCGAGTGAAGGGCCGCCTACTGGGCCAAGTAGGGCGGTACCACAAGCTGCAGATCCCGAGTTCAGGGAGGCGGAGTCAGGGGAGGCGGAGCCAGCGACTGTGGTGGGACCACAGGTCGCCACGGTGGAAGTCTCGGAACCCGGTCCGTCAGTCCTGGAATTCCTGCCCCCGGTAGTTCCCCGTAGGTCAAGTCGGAAACCCCAGCCCAGGAAGGTATGGTCAAGTCCCCAGAGTGTCCCAAGGCGTAGGGTCAAGGCCAAGGTAGCCCAGGGAGAGCCAAGTCATAGCGCAGCAGCAACAGGCTGCGGCGAATCAAAGGAAGGGGTCAGCGCCCTCCCACCGCTGGGAAAAACTCGTGGCCGTCTTTACAGGATTTGAGTGGGCCGCCCTGGGAACGGGCAGCGCTGTACAGTTATAAGATAAGTTAGAAGTTTTACAGTTTGAGAGTTTTGTAAGGTTAGTTGTTTAAAGCTTGAAATAAGTTAATTTTGATTGAGTAAAAGATAAATGATGGGAGCTTAGATTAGGGTTAGTTAAAGATCTGTCCAGTGCACATGTCTTCTTACGTGAGCCGAGGTCAGGGGACCCGCTCACCCTTCACCAAAGCCAGAGACTCTTGGGAGGCTGGCTACATCATTTTATCTGATCACAGGAACCAAGGAAGGATGGAACGGATTCTGGTAGTGCTCGCGACGATCGGATGTGGACTGGCCTATCGAGGCCGCACCAAGGATGTCGTGGTGTTTGGTTGCTCCGGGGACACGGCCCCCATCACGGTGGATGGGACCGGGAGACGGGAGGCTGAGGAGACCGCCACCTATTTCCACAAGGGAAGGTGGCCAGGATCGTTGGGAACGAATTCAACTGAATACTCCAGCACAACGGGTTTTGCCTACAAGGAGACTTCTTTGATGTGCCCCAAAGTGAGGATCATCGCACCCAGAGTCAGCGTCACCATCGGCAAACGGATTTGTTTGACTTGTAATGGGAATGTCCCATTGAGCCGATGGTGGTGGCTACGAAAGCTGAGCAAAAATATGAGGAACTCTTCGGTCGAGTGGGAGCGACTGGGAAATAATACCCATCGGACAATTACGGGGACTAACGGACAATTGAAAGTCTGTTGGGACAAATGGTGGGAACCGGATGAGGGAATTTATGTGTGTATGTGGGGGTCAAAGCACGTTTGCCCCAAAGGCATCTCCATATTTTTCATCAATCAGTGGCAGGATTATGGGAAAGGGATGAGGTGGGATGCTAGCACCGGGGGGGCGGGGCCCCATACTCTCCGATCCCGGTAAACGCCACTGAGCTCATTACGCGCCCACGCAAGGCCCCGCCCACAATTCCAGTGGTTCTAGCTTAAGAAGAAGGATGCCCTAAAACCAGTAAGGGACCCGGGAATGGTTTGATACTGGTCCCTACAGACCAGATACTATTTCAGGGGGTACATTATGCAGTGGCCTCGGTGATTTTAAACCTCACCGAGGTACGGTTACCAAAGTGGTGCCCCAAAGAAACGGAACAGTTATATCAGGTCCTGTTGACTAGAATGTTTAGGCAATTTTATGAGTTTGATTTCGCGTAAATTGATAAAGCAAGTTTGTACACCGCACCACATGAAGTTTTGGGCCAGGTGGGGAGGCAAAGAAGGGGTGTTGTGAACGACACCCCTTCTTTGCCTGGTGCTTGGACAGATCTGACGGTGCTCTTCAGGACTAGCCAGTGAGCGTCTCCAGCACGATCGTGGTATGCTATCTCTAAATTGTCCACTGTCTCTAAATTGTCAGACTGTCCGACATCCAGTACTGGAAGACCAGATATTTCCTCAAAGTATTTTACCCTGAGATGAGCTTCCGACCACATATCCGTGGTATCACTAAGACCGGCTATTTCAAACTCCATAACATCGCCCGACTCCACCCCTGCTCCAGCTCATCTGCTCCTGAAACCCTCAGCCATGCCTTTGTTACCTCTAGACTTGACTCTTCCAATGCACTCCTGGCTGGCCTCCCACATTCTACCCTACGTAAACTTGAGGTCATCCAAACCTCTGCTGCCCGTGTTCTAGCTCGCACCAAGTCCCGTTCACCCATTACCCCTGTGCTTCCCAAATGATATCGCAACACCACCTCCCCACTCCCAGTATGGGGCCTGAATGTTCAGTGTGGGGATGTAGCACTGTGAGTGAGGGTCCTGATACTGAATGTTCAGTGTGGGGTGGTCGCACTGTGAGTGAGGGTCCTGATACTGAATGTTCAGTGTGGGGTGGTAGCACTGTGAGTGAGGGTCCTGATACTGAATGTTCAGTGTGGGGTGGTAGCACTGTGAGTGAGGGTCCTGATACTGAATGTTCAGTGTGGGGAGGCAGCACTGTGAGTGAGGGTCCTGATACTGATTGTTCAGTGTGGGGTGGTAGCACTGTGAGTGAGGGTCCTGATACTGAATGATCAGTGTGGGGTGGTAGCACTGTGAGTGAGGGTCCTGACACTGAATGTTCAGTGTGGGGAGGTAGCACTGTGAGTGAGGGTCCTGACACTGAATGTTCAGTGTTGGGTGGGAGCACTGTGAGTGAGGGTCCTGATACTGAATGTTCAGTGTGGGGTGGTAGCACTGTCAGTGAGGGTCCTGATACTGAATGTTCAGTGTGGGGTGGGAGCACTGTGAGTGAGGGTCCTGATACTGAATGTTCAGTGTGGGGTGGGAGCACTGTGAGTGAGGGTCCTGATACTGAATGTTCAGTGTGGGGTGGTAGCACTGTGAGTGAGGGTCCTGATACTGAATGTTCAGTGTGGGGTGGGAGCACTGTGAGTGAGGGTCCTGATACTGAATGTTCAGTGTGGGGTGGGAGCACTGTGAGTGAGGGTCCTGATACTGAATGTTCAGTGTGGGGTGGGAGCACTGTGAGTGAGGGTCCTGATACTGAATGTTTAGTGTGGGGTGGGCGCACTGAGTGCTGCAACACACCATCCTAATTTGGACAATTAATCTATTCAATGTTAATTACTAAATAAATAAAAGGATCTTAATATCACAGGATTTTCATAAACACCCGTGTGCCTACCCTTGGTGAAAGTTATTCTTTTACCTTTCCTTAGGAGGAGATTTCCAGGATTTTGACCCAGCGACAATGAAGGAACGGCGATATATTTCCAAGTCAGGATGGTGTGTGATTTGATGGGGAACTTGGAGGTGGTGGTGTTCCCATGTGCCTGCTACCCTTGTCCTTCTAGGTGGAAGAGGTCGCGGGTTTGCGAGGTGCTGCCGAAGAAGCCTTGGCGAGTTGCTGCAGTGCATATTGTTGATGGTACACACTGCAGCCACAGTACACCGGTGGTGGAGAGAGTGAATGTTTAAGGTGGTGGATGGGGTGCCAATCAAGTGGGCTGCTTTTTCCTGGATGATGTCGAGCTTCTTGAGTGTTGTTGGAGCTGCACTCATCCAGGCAAGTGGAGAGTATTCCATCACACTCCTGACTTGTTCCTTGAAGTTGGTGGAAAGGTTTTGGGGAGTCAGGAAGTGAAACACTCGCCACAGATTACTCAGCCTCTGACCTGCTATTGTAGCCACAGTATTTATGTGGCTGGTCCAGTTAAGTTTCTGGTCAATGGTGACCCCCAGGATATTGATGGTGGGGGATTCGGTGCATTACCACGCTCTGTGCATTGAGGCACATGCACCCCAAACCTGCCTTAGTCTGCCTCGCATTTCGCCCCCGTCTGGTCCCTCCTATTCCTGAAAAGCATGTCTGTCATTCACGGAAGAGTTCCGTGTACCGTAGGAGGCACAGTATGTAGTGGTTATGTTACCGGACTAGTAATCCACTGGCCTGGACTAAGAATCCAGAGAACGTGAGTTTGAGAATTTGAACTCAGTTTAAAAAAAATCTGGAAATATAAAGCTGGTGACAGGAACAGTGGCCGTGAGGCTGTCGGATTGTCGTAAAAACCCAACCGGTTCACTCATATCCTTCAGGGAAGGAAACCTGCCGTCCTTAACCTGTCTGGGCCTGTATGTGACTCCAGTCCCCACCCCAACGTGATTGACTCTTAACTGCCTCGCGAATTGGCCTAGAAAACAGTAATAAATGCTGCCTTGCCGGCGATTCCCACATCCCAAGAATGAATGATAAAAAAAAACTAAATTGTAGCAGAGTTCTACTGTAACATAAATATAATTATTCAGTAATTACACATCCATTGTGACGGATCGCCACCTAAACGGGCATTATCCACTTTTCCGTCCGTGGGCAAAATATCGGGCACCTTACCTTTAAGGCAGGAGAAAAGGAGTGGGCGGGGCCTCAGGATTTTCCCAGAGAATTCTGGGAGCAGTTGGTTTCAGCCATTTTGGACCATGCAGTTGTATTAAAAAGCCTTTGTTTTCCACACATGGATTCAGTCTTAATTCGTGTTTCGCGGCAGCCTCAACATTGGTGACCCCAATGCTCAGAACGTATTCCGAGCACTGCAATGGTGGACACGAACGCAGTTTCCGTGAAACTGCCGGAGTTTTAGGAAAACCATCCTGAAGCCTGGTTTCTCCAAGCTGAATCCCGCTTCCGGCTGCGAAACATCACCACAGATGGTACGCAGTACGACTACCTGGACACATCACTCGGTAGCGCCACAGTTTCAAAGGTTTGGACAGCGCTGCAGAATCCACCAGAGGAAGGCAAGTACGCGCATCTTAAGGCAGCGCTCCTTAAAAGATTTTCGGCCTCAGCATACCAGCGAAACTGCCACCTCCTCGACCTTCCAGGCCTCGGTGATGCCTCACCATCAGACCTCCTCTCCCACATGCTCTCCCTCACCGACAAGAGCCCACCCGGATCCCTCTTCCGCACGCTGTTCATCCGCCAGCTCCCTCTCAGAATCCGCCCAGCGATCATGGCGTCTGGCCTCACCAACCTGGAAGCCCTGGCCGATGAGGCCGACAAGCGGCTGTCCGCTCACTCCAGCCGCGACATCACTCCGGACCTGGCAGCCAATGCCTGGGCGCGCCCCTCACCGGCCACCACGCGGCCACAAGGACCAGCCACCGGGCCCACGGGGCCTTCGCGCCCCACTAACCCGGGCCAATGTTACTACCATGCACGGTTCAGCGCCAGGGCACAAAGGTGCACACCTCCCTGCTCTTTCAAGTCCGCCCCCGTACCAGCCCCCGCGATGGCTGTGGGCCACGCGGGCTCCATGCTGTACGTCACGGATGACAAAACCGGCCGCCGGTTCCTGTGCGACACTGTAGCTCAGCACAGCATCATCCCGGCCTCCTCCCTCGACATCCAAAAGGGCGAACGAGGACCGGCGCTGGCTGCGGCTAACGGCTCGGAAATCCGGACGTAGGGCACCCGGACAGTCACCTTCGACCTCGCTGGTCGCCGCTACCGATGGGAGTTCATCACTGCCAAGGTGCTCTCCCCTCTCATCGGCGCAGATTTCCTGTGCGCCCACGGCCTACTGGTAAACATCCCTCGTCACCGCCTCGTGGACATGAACACCATGTCCCCCACCCTGGGCGCCATGGACCCCCGTCAACCCGCCGACATGGCATCACATTGCCACGCCCGGGCCACGGATGACTACTCGGCACTCCTGGCCGAATTCCCGGCCCTTACCAATCCAACCTTCTCCGCGGAGGCCGCCAAACACGGGGTGGAACAATTCATCCCCACCACAGGCCCCCAGTGTACGCCCACGCCCGCAGGCTGGACCCGGCCAAACTGGAGATCGCGCGGACCGAGTATGCCACCATGGAACAGCTCGTCATCATCCGCCGCTCCAACAGTCCCTGGGCCTCCCCACTCCACATCGCCCCCAAACCAGGCAGGGGTTGGCTCCCCTGCGGGGATTACCGCCACCTCAACGACGCCACCACCACTGATCGGTACCCCGTGCCGCACATTCAGGACTTCTCGACTAGACTGGCCGGCCGCTCAGTCTTTTCCAAGGTTGACCTGGTGCGCGGCTACCACCAAGTCCCCGTCCACCGCGCGGACGTCCCCAAGACGGCTGTAATCACCCCCTTCGGCCTGTTCGAGTTCCTGCGGATGCCCTTCGGCCTCAAAAACGCAGCCCAGGCATTCCAACGGCTCATGGACTCGGTCCTTCGGGACCTGAAGTTCCTGTTCGTCTACCTGGACCACATCCTGGTAGCCAGTTCCTCCAAGCAGGAACACCTCGAACACCTTCGCATCCTGTTCGGGCGCCTCAGCGACCACGGGCTCATCCTCAGCCCAGCCAAATGCCAGTTCGGCCTGGACAAGATCAATTTCCTCGGCCACCACATCACCCATGCTGGGGCCATTCCCCTGCCCACCAAGGTGCAGGCCGTCCAACAATTTCCCCGCCCCACCACCATCAAAGGCCTCCAGGAGTTCCTCGGGATGGTGAATTTCTATAACCGCTTCATCCCCAAAGCGGCGTCCCTCATGAGGCCCCTGTATGAAGCCCTCCGGGGCAGGAGTGGCAAGATGGCAGTCGAATGGACGGCAGACGCGTCCGCCGCCTTCGACTCCACCAAGACCGCACTCGCCAACGCCACCCTGCTCGCGCACCCACGGCCCAATGCCAGGGTAGCGCTCACCACGGACGCCTCCGACCACGCGGTCGGCGCCGCGTATGAGCAGTGGGTCGACGGCGCCTGGCAACCACTTGCCTTCTTTAGCCACCAACTACGCCCCCCGGAGGTCAAGTACAGCACCTTCGACCGCGAGCTCCTCGCGCTGTTCCTGGCGGTCCGCCATTTTCGGTTTTTGCTTGAGGGCCACCCCTTCACTGCGTTTGTCGACCACAAGCCCCTGACATTCGCAATGGCAAAGACAACCGACCCCTGGTCCGCCAGGCAGCAGCGCCAGCTCGCGGCAGTGTCCGAGTTCACCACGGACATCCAACACGTCTCCGGCCGAGACAATGTGGTAGCCGACTGCCTCTCCCGCCCCGCTATCCACGCCACACACCTAGCAGTCGACTACGCTCAAATCGCAGCAGACCAGATCACCGACCCTGATCTGCTCTCCGCACCCACCAACCTACCAGGGCTACGCCTAGCCGACGTCGCCTGTGGCCTGACCGCCGTCACGGTCAAGTGCGACATATCCCTATGTCAACCTCGGCCCGTCGTCCCAGCGTCCTTGCACCGCCGGATATTCGACATTCTCCACAACCTCTCCCACCCCGGCGCCCGCGCATCCTTCAGCCATTTTGGACCATGCAGTTGTATTAAAAAGCCTTTGTTTTCCACACATGGATTCAGTCTTAATTCGTCTTTCGCGGCAGCCTCAACATTGGTGACCCCAATGCTCAGAACGTATTCCGAGCACTGCAATGGCGGACACAAACGCAGTTTCCGTGAAACTGCTGGAGTTTTGGGAAAACCAGCCTGAAGCCTGGTTTCTCCAAGCTGAATCCCGCTTCTGGCTGCGAAACATCACCACAGATGGTACACAGTACGACTACCTCGTCACATCACTCGGTAGCGCCACAGTTTCAAAGGTTTGGACAGCGCTGCAGAACCACCAGAGGAAGGCAAGTACGCACATCTTAAGGCAGCGCTCCTTAAAAACTTTTCGGCCACGGCATACCAGCGAAACTGCCACTTCCTCGACCTTCCAGGCCTCGGTGATGCCTCACCATCAGATCTCCTCTCCCACATGCTCTCCCTCACCGACGAGAGCCCACCCGGATCCCTCTTCCGCACGCTGTTCATCCGCCAGCTCCCTCTCAGCATCCGCCCAGCGATCATGGCGTCCGGCCTCACCAACCTGGAAGCCCTGGCCGATGAGGCCGGCAAGCGGCTGTCCGCTCACTCCAGCCGCGACATCACTCCGGACCTGGCAGCCTAACCCCGCACTAGCACCCAGGCTATGCACAGAACAGCCTGCGGCACCGAGCCGAGAGAGAGAATCCCTTACAGAAAATGCCGACCGCGGCAGGACACTGGCAGCGAGAGAATAACGTGTTAGACCCTGGTATGAATGTGCGAAATGTAATGGAAGAGAGAATAGCAGATTATGTTTTTGGAAAAGTCAATTTGACTAAGAAATGGATAAGTGATCTGCTGGTGGATAAGCGTCCGCTAGACGCAGCTATCCGGTGGACAGGTAGCAAGGAACATAAGAAATCTGTAGAGAAAGCGGTCTGGCTGATGTGCTATAAAAGGCAAGTCCAGATTTCGGACCAGGTCATCATAGCGCAGGCAGCTCAGATCAAGGGTTTAGAGATAGAAATGGAAGAAAAGGTCGCGGGGGGGCAGCAGTTGCATCAAGAACGCCAGTTAGTCGCCAACCACCATGAGGCGAAAATAGATTACCTCGAGTGCCAGGTCACTGAGGCTAAATTAATTGAGGGCAGAATAAGGTAACGATGTGCCCGCCTGGCTGCCCAAATAAAAGCCCAGGAAGAGAGCTTAAAGGGAGTTAGGGCGGCATATAAGATGGCCCTCGAGGATAAACATGAGGGGGCCGATCACAGCGTCTGCCAAAGAGAGATAGGGAACCTTAAAGAGGCCCTGAATAAAGCGAACGGCATAGTGTGCCTTATCAGCCCGTCAGCACACCAGCCGCCGGTGGGTGGGGAATTTCAGAAATCCCCACCGAACCAAGCAAAGGAGGTATTTGCCACTGTGCCCTCCGCGCCACCCAGCTATTCGGCAACCTGGGTAAGGGAGGAAGTGGCAGAAGTCGAGGAAGAGGTCCCCGAGGTAGTACAGTCCCCTGAGGTAGTAGTGAAGCCGGGACCGTTGTGTCCGGTCATGGGTCTAAAAAGGGGCCCGAACGGAAACGGTGGGGAAGAGGGGGATCTCCTCAACCAGCTTGTGTTGCCTCACAGCGCACACCAGCTGAGGGCTATGATCAGCCATGTATGGAAGCTGGCCGAGTCAGACGATCCTTCGGTACATTTTAGTGAGGTAGAGCAGACTGCGGCCATTAACGGCTGCGACGATGGGGAAAGGGCTAAAATGCTGCTGTTCTCCTTAGACAGCTCAATCCTCCAGTGTCTTTCAGACGCGAGTAAAAGAGGTAATAGGACCTATGAGGAGTTAAGAGATGAGGTCCTAGAGGTGTTGGGGGCGGACGATGAAGGTCCGTTTGTTAGGCTGGGACAAACGAAGCAGATGGAGGGAGAATGCCCGAAGGTTTTCGCCGACAGGCTGTGGCCTGTCTATCAGCGTAGCTGCCCAGGTGCGCCCGAGCGCGTCGATTTAGACAGGGTTGGTTTAGCTCAATGGCTCAGGTGTATAGTAGCCAACAGCTTACCAGCCCTAAGGGAGCAGGCCAAAGCATGGTTTGACCCCACTAACCCCATCACCACTGAGGAATCGGTCTTAAACCAACTCACGGTAGGGTACCGTAATACCAGGAGTACGGGAGCACGTCCCCTTAAGGGAAAGGTGCATGAGGCACGGCCCACAGCCCCGGCTCAAAGGGAGTGGCATCAGGAGGGTAACCGCGCCCCACAAGCCAGCAATGCTTGTCTCGGATGCGGAAAAACAGGGCACTGGCGCAAGAACTGTAGGAACCCTTGGAAGGGGTCCAAGGCCCGAGCCCAGGCGCCTGTCTCAGATAAGGGAGCTGGTGTGCCTACCCACTCCGAGGCGATTGAATCAATGCTGGGAGCCATGCGGACCCTCATGATGGCGCGCGGGGATGTAGCAACAGCCCCATGCAACCCGGACTTCTGACTGGAGCTGATGCAGCCTGCCTACCTGTGTCCCCTAGAAAGACGCGCACAGGAGGGGGTCTCCTGTAAGGAGGCCAGGTTCCTGCGGGAGGAGAACGCCCGTTTAATAGGGAAGGTAGACAGGCTGGAAGGGCAGCTCAGAGAGCAGGCCCTGCGGGAGGAGAACGCCCGCTTAATGGAGAAATTAGATGGGCTAGAAGGGCAGCTTGGAGGGATAAAAGCAGCCTACAGGGTAGCCAGAAGCAGGGAGAATGAGGATGTTAATCAGTGCAAACTGTACAAGCCAGGTGCACAAGGGCCAGTCACAGGGGCCAAACCTGCGAGTGGGGACTCGCAGCCCCGGGTAGGGCCACAGGGCACACAGGCAGGCAAGGCAGCTTGCATCAGGGGAGAGGACATCCTAGCAAAATGTAGGATCCTTTATTGGGGATGGGAGTCAGATGAGGAAGAGTTCGAGGAGCTCGACCAAGATAGTGACACTAGCGAAGAGGAGCTGGAATCGGAGGACGAAAGGGTCGCCCCCGATTCAGGTAAAGGGAAGACAGGGGCTGCAGATAGAGATCCACACAGGGTGGAAGCCGAAGCTGCAGGTCCTGAACCCAGGGGGGCGGAGCTAGGGGAGGCGGAGCCAGCGACTGTGGTGGGACCACAGGGCGTGGCGATGGAAGCCTCAGAGCCCGAGCCGCCCGCCTTGAACGTCTTGCCCTCGAGGGAGGTAGGGACTGCGAGTGAAGGGCCGCCTACTGGGCCAAGTAGGGCGGTACCACAAGCTGCAGATCCCGAGTTCAGGGAGGCGGAGTCGGGGAGGCGGAGCCAGCGACTGTGGTGGGACCACAGGTCGCCACGGTGGAAGTCTCGGAACCCGGTCCGTCAGTCCTGGAATTCCTGCCCCCGGTAGTTCCCCGTAGGTCAAGTCGGAAACCCCAGCCCAGGAAGGTATAGTCAAGTCCCCAGAGTGTCCCAAGGCGTAGGGTCAAGGCCAAGGTAGCCCAGGGAGAGCCAAGTCATAGCGCAGCAGCAACAGGCTGCGGCGAATCAAAGGAAGGGGTCAGCGCCCTCCCACCGCTGGGAAAAACTCGTGGCCGTCTTTACAGGATTTGAGTGGGCCGCCCTGGGAACGGGCGGCACTGTACAGTTATAAGATAAGTTAGAAGTTTTACAGTTTGAGAGTTTTGTAAGGTTAGTTGTTTAAAGCTTGAAATAAGTTAATTTTGATTGAGTAAAAGATAAATGATGGGAGCTTAGATTAGGGTTAGTTAAAGATCTGTCCAGTGCACATGTCTTCTTACGTGAGCCGAGGTCAGGGGACCCGCTCACCCTTCACCAAAGCCAGAGACTCTTGGGAGGCTGGCTACATCATTTTATCTAATCACAGGAACCAAGGAAGGATGGAACAGATTCTGGTATTGCTCGCGACGATCTGATGTGGACTGGCCTATCGAGGCCGCACCAAGGATGTCGTGGTGTTTGGTTGCTCCGGGGACACGGCCCCCATCACGGTGGATGAGACCGGGAGACGGGAGGCTGAGGAGACCGCCACCTATTTCCACAAGGGAAGGTGGCCAGGATCGTTGGGAACGAATTCAACTGAATACTCCAGCACAACGGGTTTTGCCTACAAGGAGACTTCTTTAATGTGCCCCAAAGTGAGGATCATGGCACCCAGAGTCAGCGTCACCATCGGCAAACGGATTTGTTTGACTTGTAATGGGAATGTCCCATTGAGCCGATGGTGGTGGCTACGAAAGCTGAGCAAAAATATGAGGAACTCTTCGGTCGAGTGGGAGCGACTGGGAAATAATACCCATCGGACAATTACGGGGACTAACGGACAATTGAAAGTCTGTTGGGACAAATGGTGGGAACCGGATGAGGGAATTTATGTGTGTATGTGGGGGTCAAAGCACGTTTGCCCCAAAGGCATCTCCATATTTTTCATCAATCAGTGGCAGGATTATGGGAAAGGGATGAGGTGGGATGCTAGCACCAGGGGGTGCGGGGCCCCATACTCTCCGATCCCGGTAAACGCCACTGAGCTCATTACGCACCCATGCAAGGCCCCGCCCACAATTCCGGTGGTTCTAGCTAAGGAAGAAGGATGCCCTAAAACCAGTAAGGGACCCGGGAATGGTTTGGTACTGGTCCCTACAGACCAGATACTATTTCAGGGGGTACATTATGCAGTGGCCTCGGTGATTTTAAACCTCACCGAGGTACGGTTACCAAAGTGGTGCCCCAAAGAAACGGAACAGTTATATCAGGTCCTGTTGACTAGAATGTTTAGGCAATTTTATGAGTTCGATTTTGCGGAAATTGATAAAACAAGTTTGTACACCGCACCACATGAAGTTTTGGGCCAGGTGGGGAGGCAAAGAAGGGGTGTTGTGAACGACACCCCTTCTTTGCCTGGTGCTTGGACAGATCTGACGGTGCTCTTCAGGACTAGCCAGTGAGCGTCTCCAGCACGATCGTGGTGTGCTATCTCTAAATTGTCCACTGTCTCTAAATTGTCAGACTGTCCGACATCCAGTACTGGAAGACCAGATATTTCCTCAAAGTATTTTACCCTGAGATGAGCTTCCGACCACATATCCGTGGTATCACTAAGACCGGCTATTTCAAACTCCATAACATCGCCCGACTCCACCCCTGCTCCAGCTCATCTGCTCCTGAAACCCTCAGCCATGCCTTTGTTACCTCTAGACTTGACTCTTCCAATGCACTCCTGGCTGGCCTCCCACATTCTACCCTACGTAAACTTGAGGTCATCCAAACCTCTGCTGCCCGTGTTCTAGCTCGCACCAAGTCCCGTTCACCCATTACCCCTGTGCTTCCCAAATGATATCGCAACACCACCTCCCCACTCCCAGTATGGGGCCTGAATGTTCAGTGTGGGGATGTAGCACTGTGAGTGAGGGTCCTGATACTGAATGTTCAATGTGGGGTGGTAGTACTGTGAGTGAGGGTCCTGATACTGAATGTTCAGTGTGGGGTGGTAGCACTGTGAGTCAGGGTCCTGATACTGAATGTTCAGTGTGGAGTGGTAGCACTGTGAGTGAGGGTCCCGATCCTGAATGTTCAATGTGGGGTGGTAGTACTGTGAGTGAGGGTCCTGATACTGAATGTTCAGTGTGGAGTGGTAGCACTGTGAGTGAGGGTCCCGATCCTGAATGTTCAGTGTGGGGTGGGAGCACTGTGAGTGAGGGTCCTGATACTGAATGTTCAGTGTGGAGTGGTAGCACTGTGAGTGAGGGTCCCGATCCTGAATGTTCAGTGTGGGGTGGGAGCACTGTGAGTCAGGGTCCCGATACTGAATGTTCAGTGTGGGGTGGTAGCACTGTCAGTGAGGGTCCTGATACTGAATGTTCAGTGTGGGGTGGTCGCACTGTGAGTGAGGGTCCTGATACTGAATGTTCAGTGTGGGGTGGTAGCACTGTCAGTGAGGGTCCTGATACTGAATGTTCAGTGTGGGGTGGTAGCACTGTGAGTGAGGGTCCTGATACTGAATGATCAGTGTGGGGTGGTAGCACTGTGAGTGAGGGTCCCGATACTGAATGTTCAGTGTGGGGAGGTAGCACTGTGAGTGAGGGTCCTGACACTGAATGTTCAGTGTGGGGTGGGAGCACTGTGAGTGAGGGTCCTGATACTGAATGTTCAGTGTGGGGTGGGAGCACTGTGAGTGAGGGTCCTGATACTGAATGTTCAGTGTGGGGTGGGAGCACTGTGAGTGAGGGTCCTGATACTGAATGTTCAGTGTGGGGTGGTAGCACTGTCAGTGAGGGTCCTGACACTGAATGTTCAGTGTGGGGTGGGAGCACTGTGAGTGAGGGTCCTGATACTGAATGTTCAGTGTGGGGTGGGAGCACTGTGAGTGAGGGTCCTGATACTGAATGTTCAGTGTGGGGTGGGAGCACTGTGAGTGAGGGTCCTGATACTGAATGTTCAGTGTGGGGTGGGAGCACTGTGAGTGAGGGTCCTGATACTGAATGTTCAGTGTGGGGTGGGAGCACTGAGTGAGGGTCCTGATACTGAATGTTCAGTGTGGGGTGGGAGCACTGTGAGTGAGGGTCCTGATACTGAATGTTCAGTGTGGGGTGGGCGCACTGAGTGCTGCAACACACCATCCTAATTTGGACAATTAATCTATTCAATGTTAATTACTAAATAAATAAAAGGATCTTAATATCACAGGATTTTCATAAACACCCGTGTGCCTACCCTTGGTGAAAGTTATTCTTTTACCTTTCCTTAGGAGGAGATTTCCAGGATTTTGAAACAGCGACGATGAAGGAACGGCGATATATTTCCAAGTCAGGATGGTGTGTGATTTGATGGGGAACTTGGAGGTGGTGGTGTTCCCATGTGCCTGCTACCCTTGTCCTTCTAGGTGGAAGAGGTCGCGGGTTTGCGAGGTGCTGCCGAAGAAGCCTTGGCGAGTTGCTGCAGTGCATATTGTTGATGGTACACACTGCAGCCACAGTACACCGGTGGTGGAGAGAGTGAATGTTTAAGGTGGTGGATGGGGTGCCAATCAAGTGGGCTGCTTTTTCCTGGATGGTGTCGAGCTTCTTGAGTGTTGTTGGAGCTGCACTCATCCAGGCAAGTGGAGAGTATTCCATCACACTCCTGACTTGTTCCTTGAAGTTGGTGGAAAGGCTTTGGGGAGTCAGGAAGTGAAACACTCGCCACAGATTACTCAGCCTCTGACCTGCTATTGTAGCCACAGTATTTATGTGGCTGGTCCAGTTAAGTTTCTGGTCAATGGTGACCCCCAGGATATTGATGGTGGGGGATTCGGTGCATTACCACGCTCTGTGCATTGAGGCACATGCACCCCAAACCCGCCTTAGTCTGCCTCGCATTTCGCCCCCGTCTGGTCCCTCCTATTCCTGAAAAGCATGTCTGTCATTCACGGAAGAGTTCCGTGTACCGTAGGAGGCACAGTATGTAGTGGTTATGTTACCGGACTAGTAATCCACTGGCCTGGACTAAGAATCCAGAGAACGTGAGTTTGAGAATTTGAACTCAGTTTTAAAAAAATCTGGAAATATAAAGCTGGTGACAGGAACGGTGGCCGTGAGGCTGTCGGATTGTCGTAAAAACCCAACCGGTTCACTCATATCCTTCAGGGAAGGAAACCTGCCGTCCTTAACCTGTCTGGGCCTGTATGTGACTCCAGTCCCCACCCCAACGTGATTGACTCTTAACTGCCTCGTGAATTGGCCTAGAAAACAGTAATAAATGCTGCCTTGCCGGCGATTCCCACATCCCAAGAATGAATGATAAAAAAAAACTAAATTGTAGCAGAGTTCTACTGTAACATAAATATAATTATTCAGTAATTACACATCCATTGTGGCGGATCGCCACCTAAACGGGCATTATCCACTTTTCCGTCCGTGGGCAAAATATCGGGCACCTTACCTTTAAGGCAGGAGAAAAGGAGTGGGCGTGGCCTCAGGGTTTTCCCAGAGAATTCTGGGAGCAGTTGGTTTCAGCCATTTTGGACCATGCAGTTGTATTAAAAAGCCTTTGTTTTCCACACATGGATTCAGTCTTAATTCGTGTTTCGCGGCAGCCTCAACATTGGTGACCCCAATGCTCAGAACGTATTCCGAGCACTGCAATGGTGGACACGAACGCAGTTTCCGTGAAACTGCCGGAGTTTTAGGAAAACCATCCTGAAGCCTGGTTTCTCCAAGCTGAGTCCTGCTTCTGGCTGCGAAACATCACCACAGATGGTACGCAGTACGACTACCTCGTCACATCACTCGGTAGCGCCACAGTTTCAAAGGTTTGGACAGCGCTGCAGAACCACCAGAGGAAGGCAAGTACGCACATCTTAAGGCAGCGCTCCTTAAAAGATTTTCGGCCTCGGCATACCAGCGAAACTGCCACCTCCTCGACCTTCCAGGCCTCGGTGATGCCTCACCATCAGACCTCCTCTCCCACATGCTCTCCCTCACCGACGAGAGCCCACCCGGATCCCTCTTCCGCACGCTGTTCATCCGCCAGCTCCCTCTCAGCATCCGCCCAGCGATCATGGCGTCCGGCCTCACGAACCTGGAAGCCCTGGCCGATGAGGCCGACAAGCTGCTGTCCGCTCACTCCAGCCGCGACATCACTCCGGACCTGGCAGCCAATGCCTGGGCGCGCCCCTCACCGGCCACCACACGGCCACAAGGACCAGCCACCGGGCCCACGGGGCCTTCGCGCCCCACTAACCCGGGCCAATGTTACTACCATGCACGGTTCAGCGCCAGGGCACAACGGTGCACACCTCCCTGCTCTTTCAAGTCCGCCCCCGTACCAGCCCCCGCGATGGCTGTGGGCCACGCGGGCTCCCTGCTGTACGTCACGGATGACAAAACCGGCCGCCGGTTCCTGTGCGACACTGGAGCTCAGCACAGCATCATCCCGGCCTCCTCCCTCGACATCCAAAAGGGCGAACGAGGACCGGCGCTGGCTGCGGCTAACGGCTCGGAAATCCGGACGTACGGCACCCGGACAGTCACCTTCGACCTCGCTGGTCGCCGCTACCGATGGGAGTTCATCACTGCCAAGGTGCTCTCCCCTCTCATCGGCGCAGATTTCCTGTGCGCCCACGGCCTACTGGTAGACATCCCTCGTCACCGCCTCGTGGACATGAACACCATGTCCCCCATCCTGGGCGCCATGGACCCCCATCAACCCGCCGACATGGCATCACATTGCCACGCCTGGGCCACGGATGACTACTCGGCACTCCTGGCCGAATTCCCGGCCCTTACCAATCCGACCTTCTCCGCGGAGGCCGCCAAACACGGGGTGGAACAATTCATCCCCACCACAGGCCCCCCAGTGTACGCCCACGCCCGCAGGCTGGACCCGGCCAAACTGGAGATCGCGCGGACCGAGTTTGCCACCATGGAACAGCTCGTCATCATCCGCCGCTCCAACAGTCCCTGGGCCTCCCCACTCCACATCGCCCCCAAACCAGGCGGGGGTTGGCGCCCCTGCGGGGATTACCACCACCTCAACGACGCCACCACCACTGATCGGTACCCCGTGCCGCACATTCAGGACTTCTCGACTAGACTGGCCGGCCGCTCAGTCTTTTCCAAGGTTGACCTGGTGCGCGGCTACCACCAAGTCCCCGTCCACCGCGCGGACGTCCCCAAGACGGCTGTAATCACCCCCTTCGGCCTGTTCGAGTTCCTGCGGATGCCCTTCGGCCTCAAAAACGCGGCCCAGGCATTCCAACGGCTCATGGACTCGGTCCTTCGGGACCTGAAGTTCCTGTTCGTCTACCTGGACGACATCCTGGTAGCCAGTTCCTCCAAGCAGGAACACCTCGAACACCTTCGCATCCTGTTCGGGCGCCTCAGCGACCACGGGCTCACCTCAGCCCAGCCAAATGCCAGTTCGGCCTGTACAAGATCAATTTCCTCGGCCACCACATCACCCATGCTGGGGCCATTCCCCTGCCCACCAAGGTGCAGGCCGTCCAAAAATTTCCCCGCCCCACCACCATCAAAGGCCTCCAGGAGTTCCTCGGGATGGTGAATTTCTATAACCGCTTCATCCCCAAAGCGGCGTCCCTCATGAGGTCCCTGTATGAAGCCCTCCGGGGCAGGAGCGGCAAGATGGCATCGAATGGACGGCAGACGCGTCCGCCGCCTTCGACTCCACCAAGACCGCACTCGCCAACGCCACCCTGCTCGCGCACCCACGGCCCAATGCCAGGGTAGCGCTCACCACGGACGCCTCCGACCACGCGATCGGCGCCGCGTATGAGCAGTGGGTCGACGGTGCCTGGCAACCACTTGCCTTCTTTAGCCGCCAACTACGCCCCCCGGAGGTCAAGTACAGCACCTTCGACCGCGAGCTCCTCGCGCTGTTCCTGGCGGTCCGCCATTTTCGGTTTTTGCTTGAGGGCCACCCCTTCACTGCGTTTGTCGACCACAAGCCCCTGACATTCGCAATGGCAAAGACAACCGACCCCTGGTCTGCCAGGCAGCAGCGGCAGCTCGCGGCAGTGTCCGAGTTCACCACGGACATCCAACACGTCTCCGGCCGAGACAATGTGGTAGCCGACTGCCTCTCCTGCCCCGCCATCCACGCCGCACATCTGGCAGTCGACTACGCTCAACTCGCAGCAGACCAGATCACCGACCCTGATCTGCTCTCCGCACCCACCAACCTACCAGGGCTACGCCTGGCCAACGTCGCCTATGGCCCGACCGCAGTCACGGTCAAGTGCGACATATCCCTATGTCAACCTCGGCCCGTCGTCCCAGCGTCCTGGCGCCGCCGGGTATTCGACATTCTCCACAACCTCTCCCACCCCGGCGCCCGCGCATCCTTCAGCCATTTTGGACCATGCAGTTGTATTAAAAAGCCTTTGTTTTCCACACATGGATTCAGTCTGAATTCGTCTTTCGCGGCAGCCTCAACACCATCTTACTTGAACTGACGTCTCCAATTCTGATTCAGGACGGTCTCCAGGGTCGTGACCCTAAACATTATGAACAAAATGAAGAATCGACAGAGAGATGCCCAAACCTCTTAAAATCTCTGTTTAAATCAGTGGATGACAAATTGAAGGCGGGTAACTACGCAGTGAGTGGTGGCTATCAGAGATATGTGTGTGATCGAGATGAAATGGAAGAAAGATATCGCTCTGACTCACGCAATGAAATTAAGGTATTTATTAATATTAAACAGAAGTGAACTTACTGATATTAAAGTTTTACAAAGATAACTAAATATTAATCATTTAGTGTGAGCTGGTGATTCTGGTTGAAGTAATGCTCTGAATGTTTCTGACTTTAGAAGTGATTTGCCCAGGAATTAATAGATTGAAAGACTCACATTTCTACAGGACCTTTCACGACCTCTGGACGTTCAAAACACTTTACAGCCAATGAAGTAGATTTGAAGTCACTGGCTGTAATGTAGGAAACGCGGCAGCCAATACAATGACTTTCTCCTCCCTCCTCCCCTTACAGCTTGGAATGAGTTCAGAAACATTCAAAATAAGTTCATACGGTTGTAGAGCATTTAATACCTGTGTGCGGCCTTTCTCAATTGAGGGTAAGCTTTGCCAGGCTGTGCTCCCATGGTGGAGCCTCTCTCTCTCTCTCTCTCTCTCTCTCTCTCGGGGAGTACAGGTGGGAGTACTGGGCACAGATAGTGGTCTGCCCAACTTACGGTGCTCAGATATTACTGTTCACCGGCAAATCAGCAATACTGACCTCCCTGCCCGACTGAGGGAGCGTCGCACCGTCGGAGGTGCCATATATTGGAAGAGACGTTAAACCGAGGCCCCGTCTGCCCTCCCAGGTGGACGTAAATGATCCCATGACACTATTGGAAGAAGAGCAGGGAGTTCTCCCCAGTGTCCTGGCCAATATTTATCCCTCAACCAACATAACAAACACAGATTTTCCACCCTTTTATTTGCCTCCCCCCCACCTTTTTTTTTCCTCCTAGAAGCTGGCAGCTGTCCTTCATTCTGCCAGTGGATTTCACACTTCTTTCAGCCTTAATCTGTCACATTAACACCACCTCTAGCCTTGCATATCTCTTAATGTCTCTTAATGTCTCTTCATCTCCCCCTTTGTTCTTTTATCCCCTCCCCCTTTTCCCAGCTTTACTCTGGCCTTAAATCTATTTGATTTCCGGCTCTTCACAGTTCTGACGAAAGGTCATCGACCTGAAACGTTAACTCTCTTTCTCTCTCCACGGATGCTGCCTGGCCTGCTGAGTTTTTCCAGCGTTTTCTGTTGTTATTACAGATTATGGTCACTCCTGTCAGCTGCACCCTCGCATCCTAGCTTCCTGACCGCATGCAAGCCATGATCCTGACCAACAGTTCCACCACAGACCCAATTCACGTACAGACCCGGGGTCAAGCAAGGCTGTGTCATCGCACCAATGCTCTTCTCGATCTTCCTGGCTGCAATGCTCCATCTCACCCTCAGTAAGCTCCCCACTGGAGTGGAGCTAATCTACAGAACAAACGGGAAACTGTTCAATCTCCGTCGCCTCCAGTCCAGATCCAAGGTCGTCCCATCCTCTGTCGTCGAATTACAGTATGCAGACGACGCTTGCGTCTGCGCTCACTCGGAGGTCTAACTCCAAACCATCGTCAACATCTTCACCGAAGCGTACGAGAGCATGGGCCTTACACTAAACATCCGTAAGACAAAGGTCCTCTACCAACCTGCCTCCGCCACACAGTACTGCCCCCCGATTATCAAAATCCACGACAAGGCCTTGTACAACGTGAACCACTTTCCATACCTCGGGAGCATACTGTCAACAAGGGCAGACGTCGATGATGAAGTCCAACACCGCCTTCAGTGTGTCAGTGCAGCCTTCGGTCGCCTGAGGAAGAGAGTGTTTGAAGACCAGGACCTCAAACCCAGCACCAAGCACATGGTCTACAGAGCAGTAGTGATTCCCGCCCTCCTGTATGCTTCAGAGACATGGACCATGTACAGCAGGCACCTCAAAGCACTGGAGAGGTACCACCAATGCTGCCTCCGCAAGATCCTGCAAATCCATTGGCAGGATAGGCGCACCAACGTCAGAGTTCTCACTCAGGCCAACATCCCCAGCATCGAAGCTTTGACCACGCTCGATCAGCTCCGATGGACGGGTCACATTGTCCGCATGCCCGATACGAGACTCCCGAAACAAGCGCTCTACTCGGAGCTCTGACACGGCAAGAGAGCCCCAGGTGGGCAGAGGAAAAGCTTCAAGGACACCCTCAAAGCCTCCTTGAAAAAGTGCAACATCCCCACCGACACCTGGGAATCCCTGGCCCAAGACCGCACAAAGTGGAGGAGAAGCATCCAGGAAGGCGCCGAACACCTCGAGTCTCTTTGCTGGGAGCAAGCGGAAGTCAAGCGCAAACAGCGGAAGGAGTGCATGTCAACCCAAGCACCCCACCCACCCGCCCCTTTAACCACCATCTGCCCCACCTGTGACAGAGACTGTAGGTCCTGCATTGAACTCATCAGTCACCCGAGAACTCATTTTTAATGTGGAAGCAAGTCATCCTCGGTTCCGAGGGACTGCCTAAGAAGTAGAAGAGTCAGAAGTTTATGGGTTCAAGTCCCACTCCAAGGCTGACACTCCAGTGCATTACTGAGGGAGCGTTGCACTGTCGGAGGGGCAGTACTGAGGGAGCGCTGCACTGTCGGAGGGGCAGTACTGAGGGAGCGCTGCACTGTCGGAGGGGCAGTACTGAGGGAGTGCCGCACTGTCGGAGGGGCAGTACTGAGGGAGTGCTGCACTGTCGGAGGGGCAGTACTGAGGGAGAGCTGCACTGTCGGAGGGGCAGTACTGAGGGAGTGCTGCACTGTCGGAGGGGCAGTACTGAGGGAGAGCTGCACTGCCAGAGGGGCAGTACTGAGGGAGAGCTGCACTGTCGGAGGGGCAGTACTGAGGGAGAGCTGCACTGTCGGAGGGGCAGTACTGAGGGAGAGCTGCACTGTCGGAGGGGCAGTACTGAGGGAGCGCTGCACTGTCGGAGGGGCAGTACTGAGGGAGAGCTGCACTGTCGGAGGGGCAGTACTGAGGGAGAGCTGCACTGTCGGAGGGGCAGTACTGAGGGAGTGCTGCACTGTCACAGGGGCAGTACTGAGGGAGCGCTGTAATGTCGGAGGGGCAGTACTGAGGGACAGCTGCACTGTCGGAGGGGCAGTACTCAGGGAGCGCTGCACTGTCGGAGGGGCAGTACTGAGGGAGAGCTGCACTGTAGGAGGGGCAGTACTGAGGGAGCGCTGCACTGTCGGAGGTGCCGTCTTTCAGATGAGACGTTAAACCGAGGCCCCGTCTGGTCTCTGAGGTGGACATAAAAGATCCCACAGCACTATTTCGAAGAAGAGCAGGGGAGTTATCCCCGGTGTCCTGGCCAATATTTATCCCTCAATCAACATCACTAAAGCAGATTATCTGGTCATTATCACATTGCTGATTGTGGGACCTTGCTGTGCGCAAATTGGCTGCTGCGTTTCACACATTACAACAGTAACTCCACTTCAAAAAGTACTTCATTGTCTGTGAAGCGCTTTGGGATGTCCTGAGGTCATGAAAGGCGCTATAGAAATGCAAGTTCTTTCTTTCTATCTTGTCTCTTCCTGCCTGCGCAGAGCTGTAACACCCTATTTCTGCAATACCTCTTTTTTCCTCCAGGTGGGAGTCTATCTCCTCTGAGACCTGCCTCTTACTGTGCCTGATGTTGCAACTCACCGATCGAACCTCATTGTCCTGTAATTCCTCATTCTGCCTCTGTGTGGAGCTGTAACTCCACTGTAGAGACTCCATCTGCCCCGGTGATCAACTCGGTCTCTCTGTGGGGGTCACAGCTCTGAATCAAAGTTCACTGCGCTGTGATAGCCCGACCAACAGGAAAAATGGCAGCCAGGAGGGAACTTGCAAGGGGCCCTTCAACATTTCTAAAGAGCTAAACAAGATTGAAATCTGTCTGTAAGAGCAAGAAAGAAAGACTTGCATTTCTATAGCGCCTTTCACAATCTCAGGACGTCCCAAAGCGCTTCACAGCCAATGAAGTACTTTTTGAAGTGGAGTCACTGTTGTAATGTAGGAAATGCGGCAGCCAATTAGCAAGGTCCCACAAACAGCAATGTGATAATGACCAGATAATCTGTTTTGCTGACGTTGTTTGAGGGATAACTATTGGCCAGGAACTCCCCTGCTCTTCTTCGAATAGTGCCATGGGATATTTTACGTCCACCTGAGAGAGCAGACGGTGCCTCGGTCTCATCCGAAAGACGGCACCTCCGACAGTGCAGCGCTCCCTCAGTACTGCCCCTCCGACAGTGCAGCGCTCCCTCAGTACTGCCCCTCCGACAGTGCAGCGCCCCCTCATTACTGCCCCTCCGACAGTGCAGCGCTCCCTCAGTACTGCCCCTCCGACAGTGCGGCGCTCCCTCAGTACTGCCCCTCCGACAGTGCAGCGCCCCCTCATTACTGCCCCTCCGACAGTGCAGCGCTCCCTCAGTACTGCCCCTCCGACAGTGCAGCGCTCCCTCAGTACTGCCCTCCAACAGTGCAGCGCTCCCTCAGGGTTGCCCTCCGACAGTGCAGCACTCCCTCAGTACTGCCCCTCCGACAGTGCAGCACTCCCTCAGTACTGCCCCTCCGACAGTGCAGCGCTCCCTCAGTACTGCCCCTCCGACAGTGCAGCACTCCCTCAGTACTGCCCCTCCGATAGTGCAGCACTCCCTCAGTACTGCCCCTCTGACAGTGCAGCGCTCCCTCAGTACCACCCGTCCGACAGTGCAGCGCTCCCTCAGTACTGATGCTCCGACAGTGCAGTGCTCCCTCAGTACTGACCCTCCGACAGTGCAGCTCTCCCTCAGTACTGCTCCTCCGACAGTGCAGCTCTCCCTCAGTACTGCCTCTCCGACAGTGCAGTGCTCCCTCAGTACTGTCCCTCCAACAGTGCAGCGCTCCCTCAGTACCACCCGTCCGACAATGCAGCGCTCCCTCAGTACTGATGCTCCGACAGTGCAGTGCTCCCTCAGTACTGCCCCTCCGACAGTGCAGCTCTCCCTCAGTACTGCTCCTCCGACAGTGCAGCTCTCCCTCAGTACTGCCTCTCCGACAGTGCAGTGCTCCCTCAGTACTGTCCCTCCAACAGTGCAGCGCTCCCTCAGTACCCACCCTCCGACAGTGCAGCACTCCCTCAGTACTGCCCCTCCGACAGTGCAGCACTCCCTCAGTACTGCCCCTCCGACAGTGCAGCGCTCCCTCAGTACTGCCCCTCCGACAGTGCAGCGCTCCCTCAGTACAGCCCCTCCGACAGTGCAGCGCTCCCTCAGTACTGCCCCTCCGACAGTGCAACGCTCCCTCAGTACTGCCCCTCCGACAATGCAGCTCTCCCTCAGTACTGCTCCTCCGACAGTGCAGCTCTCCCTCAGTACTGCTCCTCCGACCATGCAGCTCTCCCTCAGTACTGCTCCTCCGTCATTGCAGCGCTCCCTCAGTACTGCCCCTCCGTCAGTGCAGCTCTCCCTCAGTACTGCTCCTCCGACAATGCAGCTCTCCCTCAGTACTGCTCCTCCGACAGTGCAGCTCTCCCTCAGTACTGCCCCTCCGACAGTGCAGTGCTCCCTCAGTACTGTCCCTCCGACAGTGCAGCGCTCCCTCAGTACCACCCCTCCGACAGTGCAGCGCTCCCTCAGTACTGATGCTCCGACAGTGCAGTGCTCCCTCAGTACTGCCCCTCCGACAGTGCAGCTCTCCCTCAGTACTGCTCCTCCGACAGTGCAGCTCTCCCTCAGTACTGCCTCTCCGACAGTGCAGTGCTCCCTCAGTACTGTCCCTCCAACAGTGCAGCGCTCCCTCAGTACCAACCCTCCGACAGTGCAGCGCTCCCTCAGTACTGATGCTCCGACAGTGCAGCGCTCCCTCAGTACTGCCCCTCCGACAGTGCAGCTCTCCCTCAGTACTGCCCCTCCGACAGTGCAGCTCTCCCTCAGTACTGCCCCTCCGACAGTGCAGTGCTCCCTCAGTACTGATGCTCCGACAGTGCAGTGCTCCCTCAGTACTGATGCTCCGACAGTGCAGCGCTCCCTCAGTACTGCCCCTCCGACAGTGCAGCTCTTCCTCAGTACCGCCCCTCCGACAGTGCAGCGCTCCCTCAGTACTGCCCCTCCGACAGTGCAGCTCTTCCTCAGTACCACCCCTCCGACAGTGCAGCACTCCCTCAGTACCGCCCCTCCGACAGTGCAGCGCTCCCTCAGTACTGCCCCTCCGACAGTGCAGCTCTTCCTCAGTACCGCCCCTCCGACAGTGCAGCACTCCCTCAGTACCGCCCCTCCGACAGTGCAGCGCTCCCTCAGTACTGCCCCTCCGACAGTGCAGCTCTTCCTCAGTACCGCCCCTCCGACAGTGCAGCACTCCCTCAGTACCGCCCCTCCGACAGTGCAGCGCTCCCTCAGTATTGCGCTGGAGCGTTATGTTATCCGGGCTCCTCGGTCATATGGTTTTATTACTGATAGTAAAAGCTCTCCATCGCCAGTTAGTTCTCAAAGGCCTGTCATCACTGGAGGGAACAGGATTTCCTCCCTGTCTTCGCCCTAATATTATTAGTGTTAGTTGGACAGACTATTAAAGTCTTTCCTTCCAATCATCTCTCCACATCTTTGGGGAGGGAAGAAAATGGCACAATTGCTGCTGGCTGATTAGTTTTTGTTTTTTTGTGTGGGAGAAATCTGGAGAGGATCCCTATCCTTATCTCCGAGTACTGCACCAGTGTATGACTAAACCTTAATCAATCCACTTCTCTTAGTCACAGCCCCTCCTGTTTGTACCTGTTGAAGACACAACATAACGGGGTAGAAATTAGGTCGCGCCCCATTTGGGGCGCAAATATCGTCTGGACGCAAATATTAGCGCCTGGCGCTAATTATCGGCACTGACTGGAAACTTCACTTTTACCGCCCCGGGAGGTGAGTGGAGCGCTAAAGCAGGCGCTGCACACCTGTCTTAAGGCGCAAAGGCCGAGCAGTGAGGCGCTAACTCAGAGCGCTGGCGAAGCTCATGTAATGTCAGTCAGCAATGGAACACACACACAATGGCACGGGCCAGTTCTTAAAGGGGATGGTTAATCTTGCTTTCCATCCACATCCTGTTCATTGCAGCCTTGAATCTCGGCCTGGAGAGACTTGCACATCAAATGTGCTGGAAAGAACAATGGAGCGTACCAGGCAAAGAGCTCAGAGTGCAGCTCCCACAGTCTCTGCTAAATCGATACAAGGAATGGCAAATCAAAATGAACCTGCAAAGTGCTGCTCAGTACCCAAAACTCCTTCACACAACATTGAATCTCTCCAGAAGTCTCTCCCTCTCTCTCTCAGAATGACAAGTTCAAAAATGCCACCAACAATAAAAGACAGGAAGAGGCCCCCTTTAAATAGCGCCCCCCCCAGCCCCACAGCGATTGATAGCGTTCCAGTCTTCTGGTCGTTGGATGCGCCAGGCGGTAAGGCAGGGGGCGCCACTCAATTTCCGCTCCGGGGCGCCACAAGGGCGTTGCACCATGGAATGACATCACAATCTGCGCGCGCAGGTGGTCGCAGCGGTAAAGTTTAGCGCCGCCGCACAATCTCTAGTTAAGTTCCCGAGCGGCGCAAACATCGCTGCACCCGGGCGTTAGCGGCTTTGCGCCCCATTAGCGCCCTCTTAAGGCGCTAACGGGAGGCGCAACCAACTGAATTTTTACCCCAAGGAGTCTTATCCCCAAACCCTCCAATTATTTGATTGGAAAACATTCCTCATTCTGCTCCGCACTATGTTTCCTTGCATTATCAGACCCAGATGTCTGCGATTATCCACTAACCACCCATCTGATTGTTCAGTGCTGCTGTGTTCTTGTCCAAGAGGCTACAAATAGAGAGAATGTCTGATTCAGCCTTCACTGCCCCGCAGGTCTATTCCAGATGGTTCCTGACTGGCTGCGTCCTAACAATGGGAATTCAAGAACCCTCTGCCACATATCAAATTCTAACAGTCCCTTAGAAATGAAACAATTCATCTCTAAGTCACTTTGTCTTCCAGAACTGTAGAAAAGATTTTGGAATAATACTTTTTTTGATCCCTTCCTGGGATGTGGGCGTCGCTGGCAAGGCCAGCATTTATTGCCCATCCCTAATTGCCCTTGAGAAGGTGGTGGTGAGCCACCTTCTTGAACCGCTGCAGTCCGTGTGGTGAAGGTACTCCCACAGTGCTGTTAGGGAGGGAGTTCCAGGATTTTGACCCAGCGACGATGAAGGAATGGCGATATACTTCCAAGTCAGGATGGTGTGTGACTTGGAGGGGAACTTGGAGGTGGTGGTGTTCCCATGCGCCTGCTGCCCTTGTCCTTCTAGGTGGAAGAGGTCACGGGTTTGGGAGGTGCTGCCGAAGAAGCCTTGTAAGAATGGAAAGGGTTAATACACTAATAAGCTTTCGCAAAACTTTGCTTTTTTGCGAAACAAACGGTTTTTGCAGGAGTCAGCTTTAAACTAGGGCGATGTCCTGTTGTTTAACTAAAACTGTCTCGAAACCTGTGTCACAGACAGGCCAAGAGGAACAAAAGGAAGTACAGGAGCAAGATGTTGGATAAAATGAGGAAGTTAAAGAGATGTCTATGCGTGTTGAGCTCAAGAGGTTCAGAACTGCTTGATTCGCAAAAAAACAACAGTTTAAACATCACGTGGACAAACACAATTGGACCTTTGAAGTCAGCTGATCAGTACTTTGGGGGTAAAAGAAGAGGGAATACGAACATTCAGCGCTGAGATAGAAGATCCACGAAGGATGTCGAGCTTGTGTAGGTGGACGTGTTGCTGGCTGGAGCCCAACACCTGCCCAGCTAAAGAAGAAGATGACGCAGGCTACTCTGTCCAGCGACTAACCATTCAGAACTGTAAATTACTGCCATCATACACGGAAAGGTATTGATCTCTGCTGTGTATACTAATAAAAGATTTACTCTAACCAACTGGTATCAAGTCCGAATCCTTAAGAATTCTGACATCCTCCTGTCAGTTGTTTAATGGTCCAAAACTATTCACGACTGGGTGTGGCAGGACTGCAGAGCTTTGATCTGATCCGTTGATTGTGGGATCGCTTAGCTCTGTCTATAACATGCTGCATCCATCCATTGTTTACCAAGTATGTAGTCCTGTTTGCAGCTTCCCCAGGTTGGCACCTCATTTTTAGGTAATCCTGGTGCTGCTCCTGGCATGCTCTTCTACACTCCTCATTGAACCAGGGTTGGTCCCCTGGCTTGATGGTAATGGTAGGATGAGGGATATGCCGGGCCATGAGGTCACAGATTGTGGTGGAATACAATTCTGCTGCTGCCGATGGCCCACAGCACCTCATGGATGCCCAGTTTTGAGCTGCTGGATCTGTTCTGAATCTGTCCCATGTAGAACGTAAGAACATAAGAAATAGGAGCAGGAACAGGCCATTCGGCCCCTCGAGCCTGCTCCACCATTTAATGAGATCATGGCTGATCCGACGTTGGCCTCAACTCCACTTTCCCGCCCACTCCCCATAACCCTTGACTCCCCTATTGCTCAAAAATCTGTCTAATCTCAGCCTTGAATATATTCACTCACTCAGTTTTCACAGCTGTCTGGGGTAAAGAATTCCAAAGATTCACGACCCTCTGAGAGAAGAAATTCATCCATTTTAAATGGGTGACCCCTTATTCTGAAACTATGCCCCCTCGTTCTAGAATCCCCCACTAGGGGAATCATCCTCTCAGCATCTACCCTGTCCAACTCCCTCAGAATCTTATATGTTTCAATAAGATCACCTCTCATTCTTCTAAACTCCAATGAGTATAGGCCCAACCTGCTCAACCTTTCCTCATAAGACAACCCCTTCAACTCAGGAATCAACCTAGTGAACCTTCTCTGAACTGCCTCCAATGCAAGTATATCCTTCCTTAAATAAGGAGACCAAAACTGTACGCAGTACTCCAGGTGTGGTGTCACCAGCGCCCCGTACAGTTGTAGCAAGATTTCCCTACTTTTATACTCCATCCCCCTTGCAATAAAGACCAACATTCCATTTGCCTTCCTAATTACTTGCTGTACCTGCATGCTAACTTTTTATGTTTCATGTACGAGAACACCGAAATCTCTCTATGCCGTCACATTCTGTAGTCTTTCTCCATTTAAATAATATTTTTCCTTTCTATTCTTCCTACCAAAGTGGATAACTTCACATCTTCCCACATTATACTCCATCTGCCCAATTTTTGCCCACTCACTTAATCTATCTATATCCCATTGCAGACTCTTTGGGCTGGATTTTGCCAGCCCTGGGGAGGCGGGTTTGGAAGCAGGACTGCTGGGAAAATGGCAGTCCCGCCTCCGTGCCATCTTGCCAGGAGGCGGGTAGCCGTCCCGCGCCGGGTCCCGTCTCCTTGGAGACAGGAAGGGATTACAACCACTTAACTGCCTGTTCTAGACACAAAAGGCATCAAAGGGTATGGGGAGAGATCGGGAATATGGTATTGAGATAGAGGATCAGCCATGATCATATTGAATGGTGGAGCAGGCTCAAAGGGCTGAATGGACTATTTTTGTATGTTTCTATGTTTCTAACAGGCAGTTAGGCAGATAAGAGGATTATCCCCATTTTGCCCACACAAGTGCAGGTTTCCCGAAGGCTCCGAAACCCGCCAGGGTCAGCGAGGCGAGTACTGGGTCTGCGGGGGTCAGAGTGGTGCAAAAGTGTGCTGTGAAGGTAAGTGATGGGTGCAAGAGTGGAGAGGTGAGTATCTGAGGGAAGTGGAAAGTGTTAGAAAAAGTGTACTTACCTTTGTTTCTTCCTGCAGGCTTCAATCGGTGTGTATGCGGAGAGTCTCGCACCTCCGCAGTAGAGATGACAGATGGCTGTTGCATTCTCCAATGCAACAACCATCTAATTTCTGTAAAAGAAAGAGGTTTGATGAGGTCTTGAATTCAAGAACTCATCAAACTACAGAAAATGTCAGTGTTTGACAGCTTCACAGATGAGACGTCATATGTTGACGTTCTCTGCAACCGACTTTCCCTTAATTGGCCTGCTAAACCCACTGGACGGGCTTAACAAGGTCAATCAACGGAAAATAGCGTGGGTTGGCCAGAAGTTGATGGAGGCGGGACTGAAAGCCGACAAGTGGGAGTCCCGCCTCCAAAAGCTCCCCATTGACAAAATCCAACCCTTTGTGTCCTCTTGACAACTTGCTTTCCCACCTATCTTTGTATCATCAGCAAATTTGGCTACATTACACTCGGTCCCTTCATCCAAGTCATTAATATAGATTGTAAATAGTTGAGGCCCCCGCACTGATCCCTGTGGCACCTCACTAGTTACAGATTGCCAACCTGAAAATGACCCATTTATCCCGACTTTTTGTTTTCTGTTAGTTAGCCAATCCTCTATCGAATCTAAAATATTACCCCCAACACCATGAACTCTTATCTTATGCAGTAACCTTTTATGTGGCACCTTGTCGAATGCCTTTTGGAAATCCAAATACAGGAAACTCTTGTTTAACCGGCACCTAAATATCCGGAATTCTCTCTTAACCGGCAAAAATCATACTCCGAAAACTCCTCTCAAATAACCGGCAATGTTGCCGAGTCCGAGTCTCCCGCGAACGCCGAGTTAGTCAGTGGGGGTAGTTCTCCAAAGTGCCACTACTCGGCCTCCTGGCGCTGTCGGAAGTCCGAACACTGCAATAACAGGAGTCTGATTCTCCCGCGCTGTCGGGAGTCTCTTCTGATCGGCCATTTTACTGTGTGTCTCCCATGCTGCTGGTACCCTCAACTGGCAGTACTGTACTTAATCAAGCATCTTCCACCATCCATTTAACACAACATTCTGTAGGCGAGTACCCAAATACTGTATACTGCACATTTCTTGATTTTTTTATTTTTGTTTGTTAAAAATAGCCTCGGTAGATATAACTCTCCGTTATCCGGAACTTTTGATCAACCGGCACCACGCCGGTCCCGTCGGTGCCGGATACCAAAGAGTTTCCTGTACACCACATCCACTGGCTCACCTTTATCCACCCTACTCGTTACCTAACCAAAGAACTCTAATAAATTTGTCAAACACAAATTCCCTTTCATAAAACCATGCTGGCTCTGTTTGATTGTATTTTGATTTTCTAAATGCTCTGCTACTACTTCCTTAATAATGGATTCGAGCATTTTGCCAATGACAGATATTAGGCTAACTAGCCTATGGTTTCCTGCTTTCTGTCTCACTCCTTTCTTGAATAGTGGCGTTACATTAGCGGTTTTCCAATCCGCTGGGACTTTTCCAGAGTCAAGGGAATTTTGGAAGATTACAACCAATGCATCCACTATCTCTGTAGCCACTTCTTTTAAGACCTTAGGATGCAGACCATCAGGGGACTTGTAAGCTTTTAGACCCATAAGTTTGCCTAGCACTTTTTCTCTAGTAATAGTGATTGCTTTAAGTTCGTCCCTCATTTTTGTCCCTTCATTTTCTACTTTTACTGAATGTTTTTAGTGTACTCTACTGTGAAGACAGATACAAAATATTTGTTCAATGCCTCTGCCATTTCCTTGTTTCCCCTTATTATTTCCCCAGTCTCGTCCTCTAAGGGTCCAATGTTTATTTTAGCTACTCTCTTCCTTTTTATATACTTGTAGAAGTTATTACTGTCAGTTTTTATATTTCTTGCTAGTTTACTCTCATAAGCTATTTTCTCCCTCTTTATTACATTTTTAGTCATCCTTTGCTGGTTTCTAAAATGTTCCCAATCTTCTGGCCTACCACTAACCTTTGCAACATTGTATGCCTTTTCTTTCAATTTGATACCATCCTTAACTTCCTTGGTTAGCCACAGATGGTTCATCCTTCTCTTCGAATTTTTCTTTCTCACTGAAATATATCTTTGTTGAGAGTCATGAAATATCTCTTTAAATGTCTGCCACAGCCTTTCTACCATCTTACTTTCTAATCTATTTTCCCAGTCCACTTTAGCCAACTCTCTCCTCATATCTTTGTAATTGCCTTTATTTAAGTTTAATACTCTAGTTTCAGACCCAAGTTTCTCACCTTCAAACTGAATGTGAAATTCTATCATGTTAAGATCACTCTTCCCTAGAGGATTCTTTACTATGAGATAATTAATTAATCCTGTTTCATTACACATTACCAGATCTAAAATAGCCTGTTCGCTGGTCGGTTCCACTATGTATTGTTCCAAGAAACTGTCACGAATACACTTTGTGAACTCGTCCTCAAAGCTGCTTTTGCCAATTTGATTTGTCAAATCTATATGAAGATTAAGATCGCCCATGATTATTGCAGTACCTTTCTTACAAGCCCCTATTATTTCTTGATTTATACTCTGTCCTATAGTGTAGCTACTATTAGGGGGCCTATAGACACCAGTGCCTTCTTTCCCTTATGTAAAGTTTTGCAATTATCGCGATTCAAAATAACGAAAGAGAAGCAGATTCGTTTGATCAGTTTATTTAAACGAAATGCTGTCATGATTATAAAGGACACAGAAGCCTGTAAAATGGCCACCGTGCATCGTGGGAGAAGCTTCCAGAATTTCAGTGGGCAGACAAGATGGCGTTCGAATATACATTTCAATATAAGACGGGATCATACTCGATAAGCACTGATAAAGACAGGATGCAACCTGTTTGCATTTGTGACAATAGCAAAAGATATAAGTGCTGGAATCGTTTTCCATGCACAAGTAAGGACCATTGTACTGGGCAATCGAAGGCCCATCCAGACACATCAATACACAAATACCCCCACGGCTCTACAATGAGAGAGCCATTCTCGGGTGATTAAACAAGTATTCGGGGGCCCCCAAAACCAGTCAGGGAGAACGATTCATACGATCCCGGCTGGGCCAACAATGGGGAAAACATTAATGGGTAGTTGGCCAGTTTCAGGTGCTACCGAAACCCGTTAAGGACAAGAATCGCCCCATGCTGGGAGTTTTGAGTGCCAATATTTCACAAAGGACAAACATTAAGATTTGGGCGGGAGATAAGGGAACACAGCACTATAACTATAGTGAACAAATGTCCATCGCTCTCTTATTTCTCTTATCTCGCTGCTGACTGCGGAGGGTTTATTCTCTTATTCGCTTGCCGCTTTATGGACTGTCTTGACTGGTGAGCTTCTGTGTTTTCTCTGGACTCTGTTGACTATGTTGGGTGGAGCTCAAACGGAACGAGCCGCCTCAACGAGGGCAAGTGACCGGGTGCACCATCCCGAGGGTCGGTAAACGGTGTCCGGACCCGAAGGCCCGAAGAGACCAGACGAGACGAGAAGAAGAGGAGAAGAATCCACGTGCCGCCGCGGTCAGTAAACCCTTGACCGCGCCAGAATATATACAACCCATTTCCTGAACTTTACAGGTTACTCCACGAACCGGTCAAAGACTCTTTTTCGAATTCTACCGACAACTGGTGTCGGTACAGAAAGACTTTTCTTTGAATTCTACAGCCGGGCCCGAGTACTGTCGAGCTCTTCATGACAACGGGGAGCCCAGCCTGCTTGCCGCAGCAGCGAAGATAAACAAGTGGGGTACAGAGACCCCTCAAAACACGTGACAGTCAGGCGCTGCAGCGAAACGAGCCGAGCGCCTCACTTTTAAAATTCTCCGAAGTATCACGAGTGGTGAGCATGTTTCCCGATCCTACAAATCTAGATGTAGTGTAGGTATTGATAGGGGAGGGTGGTTTTTATTAAGGATAAAGAATAATGTGTTCCCCTTTTTACGATGTGCCGTGCGTTCTTCATTACCATAGACCAAGCTTTATGAATGTATGTATACTTGTACTATCGTTAATTTGTGCCTATGACATGTATTTCATGATTTTGGACGCTATGCAATAAAGATTTCCATTTCGTACTATTCAACCGGGTCTATTTGAGTTTTTCTCCGCATTACTGCTCTCGCACCTAAGTCCAGTTTCAGAACCGTAAGGGCGAGTGGGTCGAACCACTCACAGGTGCTTATTGCAACAAGGCTGGCCGGAGACCAGAGCAAGCAATAGCATTAGGCAACGGAGGCCTAACCTCGCACCAGCACCGTCTGCGATACAAGCACGACACAAACCCCTTACAGAGAATGGCGACCACGAAGGGACACTGGCAGTGAGAGAGTAATGTTTTAGACCCTGGTGTGAATAGGCGAAATGTGATGGATGAGAGTGTAGCCGACTATGTGTTTGGGAAGGTTAACTTAACCAAAAGGTGGATAAGTGACCTACTGATGGACAAGCGTCCGCTAGACGCAGCCATCAAATGGACAGGCAGTAAAGAGCATAAGAAGTCGGTGGAGAAAGCGGTCTGGCTGATGTGCTACAAGAAGCAAGTCCAACTTTCGGACCAGGTCATTGTAGCACAGGCAGCTCAGATCAGGGAATTGGAAGTTGAGATGGAGGAAAAGGTCACGGGAGGACAGAAACTCATTGCATCCTTGAATGCGTTACATCAGGAATGCCAGATAGTAGCCAAGCACCATGAGACTAAAATTGATTACCTAGAGTGTCAGGTCACGGAAGCGAAATTAAACGAGGGTAGGATTAGAGAACGGTGTGCCCGCCGAGCTACCCAGATAAAAGCCCAGGAAGAAAGCTTGAAGGGAGTTAGGGCGGCATATAAGATGGCCCTCGAGGATAGGCATGAGGGAGCCGACCACAGTGTTTGCCAGAAGGAGATAGGGAACCTAAGAGAGGCCCTGAATAAGGCAAACGGCTTGGTATGCCTCATCAGCCCGTCAGCAAACCAGCCACAGGTGGGTAGGGAATTCCCAAAATCCCTACCAGACAAAGCAGAGGAGGTATTTGCCACTGCGCCCTCCGCGCCACCCAGCTATTCGGCAACCTGGGTAAGGGAGGAAGTGGTGGAAATAGAAGAGGAGGTCCCCGAGGTAGGACAGTCCCCGGAGGTAGAGTCGAAACCGGGACCAATGTGTCCGCTCCGAGGTCACAAGAGAGTCCCGAATGCAGACAATGGGGAAGACGGGGATATCCTGAACCAACTTGTATTGCCCCACAGCTCACACCAGCTGAGAGCAATGATTAGTCATGTACGGAAGCTGTCCGAGTCAGACGACCTTTCCGTTCACTTCAGGGAGGTTGAACAGACCGCAGCAATTAACGGCTGCAACGATGCGGAAAAAACCAAAATGTTGCTGTTCTCGTTAGATAGCTCGATCCTTCAGTGTCTCTCAGACGAGAGCAAGAAGGGAAATAAAACCTATGAGGAGTTAAGGGACGAGGTCCTAGAAGTGTTAGGGGCGGATGACGAAGGTCCGTTCGTCAGATTGAGTCAAACCCTACAGATGGAGGGAGAACCCCCGAAGGTTTTCGCCGACAGGCTGTGGCCAGTGTACCAGCGTAGCTGCCCAGGCGCACCAGGGCGCGATGATCTGGACGGTGCCGGTTTAACTCATTGGCTCAGGTGTTTAGTAGCCAACAGTTTGCCAGCCGTCAGGGAGCAGGCCAAAGCGTGGTTTGATCCCACTAACCCCGCCACAACAGAGGAGTCGGTCCTAAATCGACTCACGATAGGGTATCGGAACACTAGGAGCACGGGAGCGCGTCCCCTTAAGGGAAAGGTGCATGAGGCACGGCCCGCAGCCCCGGCTCAGAAAGAGTGGCATCAGGAGGGAAATCGCGCCCCACAAACCAGTGGTGTTTGTTACGGGTGCGGGAAGACAGGTCACTGGCGTAAGAACTGTAGGAACCCCTGGAAGGACCCCAGGGATAAAAATCCCGCAGCCCGAACCCAAGCGCCTGTCTCTGAGAGAGGAGCTGGTGTGCCTATCCATCCCGATGCGATAGAATCAATGTTAGGAGCCATGCGGTCTCTCATGACCTCACACAGGAAGGTAGCAACAGCCCCATACAACCCAGACTTCTGACTGGAACCGGTGCAGCCTGCCTACCTGTGTCCCCTTGAAAGACACGCACAGGAGGGGCTCTCCTGTAAGGAGGCCAGGTTAAAAGAGCAGGCCTTGCGGGAGGAGAACGCCCGCTTAATGGGAAAAATAGATGGGCTGGAAGGGCAGCTTAGAGACATAAAAGCAGCCTACAGGGTAGCCAGGAGCAGGGAGTATGAGGATTTAAACCATGGGCCCTGTGAGGAAAGGATAAAGGGTCTGACCCAAGCCCTATCCAAAGCCAGAGGGATGGTTTGCTCAACAACCCCGGGGGAATTCACCACCCCGCAGTTGCAAGCCATGGTAGCAGAGTTGCCCAAACTAGCACAAGCAGGGAAGGTGGCCTGTCATAGGGGAGGGGCCAGACCTGCGAGTGGGTAGAACCGCAGGGCACACAGGTAAAGCAGCCTGCTTGAGGGGAGAGGACATTCTAGAAAAGTGTAGGATCTTTTCTTGGTGTTGGGATTCAGATGAGGAAGAGCTCAAGGAGCTCGACCAAGGTAGTGACCCGATCGGAGAGGTGCTGGGGTCGGAGGACGAAAGTTTCGTCCTCGACTCAAGCTCAGGGGAGATAGGGGCTGCGAGTGGAGATCCACACAGGGTGGAATCAGAAACTGCAGATCCCGAGCCCAGGGGGGCGGAGCTAGGGGAGACGGAGCCAGCGGCTGTGGTAGGACCACAGGTCGTGACGGTGGAAGTCTCGGTACCCGGTTCGTCGGCCCTGGAAGTCTTGCCCTTGGGGGAGGTAGGGATTGCGAGTGGAGGACCACATACTGGGCCAAGTAGGGTGGAACCAGAAACTGCAAATCCCGAGTTCAGGGGGGCGAAGCCAGGGGAGACGGAGCCAGCGGCTGTGGTGGAACCACAGGCCACGACGGTGGAAGTCTTGGTTCCTGGTCCGTCGGCCCTGGAAATCTTGCCCAAAGTAGCCCTCCGTAGGTCAAGTCGGACACCCCAGCCCAGGAAGTCGTGGTCAAGTCCCCCGTGCACCCCCAGGCGTAAGTTCAAGGTCAAGGCAGCCCAGGGAGATCCCAGTCCCAGCGCAGCGGCGACAGGCTGCGGCAGATCAAAGGAAGGGGTCAGTGCCCTCCCACCACTGGGAAAAGCTCGTGGCAGCCTTCGCAGAATTTAGGTAGGCCGCCCTGGGAACGGGCGGCGCTGTACAGTTTAAGTTTAGGATAAGTTTATAAGTTTAAGTTTATAGTTTTTAAGTCAGGTTAAGTTGTAGTTTAATTTTAACAGAAAATGGTAAAATGATGGGAGTTAGAGATAGGAATAGTTAAAGTCTATCCAGCATACATGTCTTTTTACATGAGACGAGGTCAAGGGACCCGCTCACCCTTCACAAAAGCCAGAGACTCTTGGGAGGCTGGCTACATCATTTTATCTGATCACAGGAACCAGGAAAGATGGAAAGGATTCTGATAGTGTTCGCAACGATCGGATATGGATTGGCCTATCGGGGCCTCACCAAGGATGTCGTTGTGTTTGGTTGCTCCGGGGACACGGGCCCCATCGCGACGGATGGGACCGGGGAGCGAAAGGCTGAGGAAACCGCCACTTATTTCCACAAGGGAACGTGGCCGGGATGGCTGGGAACGAATTCGACGGAATACTCCAGCGCGTCCGGATTTGCCTACAAAGAGACTTCTTTACTGTGCCCCAGAATGAGGATCATTGCACCCGGGATCAGCGTCACCGTCGGCAAAAGGATTTGTTTGACATGCAATGGGAAGGTCCCATTGAGCCGATGGTGGTGGTTACGGAAGTTAAGCAAGACTATGAGAAATTCCTCGGTCGAGTGGGAGCGATTGGGTAACAATACCCATCGGACAATTACGGGGACTAACGGACAATTGAAAGTCTGTTGGGACAAATGGTGGGAACCGGATGAGGGAATATATGTTTGTATGTGGGGATCGAAGTACGTTTGCCCAAAGGGTATATCCATATTTTTCGTACACCAGTGGCAGGATAACGGGGAAGGGATGAGGTGGGATGTCAGCACAAAGGGGTGCGGAGCTCCATTCTCCCTGATCCCGGTAAATGCCACTGAACTCATCACACGCCCACGCAAGGCTCCGCCCACAATTCCGGTGGTTTTGGCTCAGGAGGAAGGGTACCCTAAAACCACTAAGGGGCCCGGGAATGGTCTGGTACTGGTGCCAACAGATCAGATACTGTATCAGGGGGTACATTACGCGGTGGCTTCGGTGATTCTAAATCTCACCGAGGTGCGGTTACCAGAGTGGTGCCCCAAAGAGACGGAACAATTGTACCAGGTCCTGTTGACAAACATGTTCAGACAATTCTACGAGTTTGATTTTGCGGAGATTGACAAAACAAGCTTGTACACCACACCACCCAAAGTTTTGGGTCAGGTGGGGAGACAAAGAAGGGGTATTGTGAATGATATGTTCACTGCCTTCAATACAGGAACATCTGTGGTCAACGCTCTAGACAACGTGGAGCTGCAGACCCAGATCAATGGTTTAAAAACACAATTAAAAAGCATCCTCACAAGCGAAAACAATGTAGTAGGGGCTGAGTTACATGAGGACCAGGCCATGACGTTACACTTAAAAGAAATTATAGCAGAGCTGGAGAAGCATGCGAAAATGGTAAATGCCCTGATCAGGGAAGATCGGAACGCATCTGATCAAGCTGCGCAGAACGAGGTATGCGTTCTATACGGGGCGTGGTTACTGGGCGAGGGCCGCAGTAATTTGGAGGATTTAAAACAAGGTTTGGTCCCGTCCTGGATAAGTAACAAACACCTGCAGGCGCTCCACCCTTTCCAGAACGCATTAAGCCCGTGCCAGCTCAGGCTAGCCTCAGAGGCATACCCAGTCCCCGTGGAATGCGGACGGTCAAATCATACCATCATGGGTATAGTACTACGAATGCCGGTCTTGGGCGACACAGCAAAGCCCGCCCCGGTGTATCGGGTGGAGAACATTGGTGTCATTCAGGGGGGAGCCCACATTCGCTACGCAACGGTCCCACCTTACGTCATCCGCTGGGAGCAAACGATGACAGGTACCGACCTATCGGGTTGTCGTGGCCAGGGAGCACACATCATCCTGTGTCCCCAGCACTTGAATGCCTTTTTAATACCACAATGCGGGTTCAGAACGGCTGGCGCCAAGCCCGTGAATTGCACCATGGAGGCAATGACACAAGATCATGTGCCTCCGCAGGTGGCATACATAGGGGGTGGAACATATTGCGTTACCACTGCAGCGCAACACTACCAGCATGGAAACCACAGCCAGTGTCCGGTGAGTGACAGCAGTTTCTGTTTTAAACCCAGGGCTGAAGTTCAAGTGGCACAACAGCGAATTGTCCCGATCCCTGAACCATCCACTGTTCATCTTACAGTAAAAGAGAATTTCACCGACTTGCAGCGATTCATCGCGCATTTCGAATACATCATTCCCCCTCTCCCTGAACACCTCACCAAGCTTTTGAAAGCCGTCGCAGTATCACAAAAACATTTTTACACCCTGGAACAAAAGACTGTCGAGATAGGGTCAGAAATTCTAGACATAGTGATCCCACCGTGGTGGGATCTGTTCACTAATATTGAAGATACGTCATGGATCAGGATAGCCTCCCACATTTTAGTAGTGTGCCAAGTTATAATAGTAGGGTACCTATTGGTCGTGCACTGCAAGAGAGGCAGATGCCTCACAAAGCAGGAGAACACAGGGGAGTGGAGAGAACATTACGTGCGCGTGAACGAGGAAAGTTCCGCGTGAACGGCCAGGATGACGCCGCTCCATTTTACCATGTGTGTCTTTGTAATTGATTGTTTAGTAATGTAGATGTGTAACTAAGATTGGAACTTTTGTATTTTTAAAAAGAGTTGTTTTGATTATTTTTTCCTTGTATAATAAAACATGCACATACAGGTGGTGCGAGAGGCATCGGCCTGCTGCACTTGGAAGGCGTATACGCAGTGTAAGTTTAAAGGCAATACTGCCTACGGTTGGTCCAAGTTTTAAACAGTGTAATTTCCCTGGGAAAGGAGGACGGCATGGAGACCATAGATAGTTTTAAGTTAAGGGAGTGTTTGGATGTGGAGAATCGGGATAATTTTGCTCACCACCACTTTTAATTGATACGATAAGCGGAGTTATTCGCATCAACAGGAGGGACTGTAAAGTTTCGCAATTATCGCGATTCAAAATAATGAAAGAGAAGCAGATTCGTTTGATCAGTTTATTTAAACGAAATGCTGTCATGATTATAAAGGACACAGAAGCCTGTAAAATGGCTGCCGCGCATCGTGGGAGAAGCTTCCAGAATTTCAGTGGGCAGACAAGATGGCGTTCGAATATACATTTCAATATAAGACGGGATCATACTCGATAAGCACTGATAAAGACAGGATGCAACCTGTTTGCATTTGTGACAATAGCAAAAGATATAAGTGCTGGAATCGTTTTCCATGCACAAGTAAGGACCATTGTACTGGGCAATCGAAGGCCCATCCAGACACATCAATACACAAATACCCCCACGGCTCTACAATGAGAGAGCCATTCTCGGGTGATTAAACAAGTATTCGGGGGCCCCCAAAACCAGTCAGGGAGACGATTCATACGATCCCGGCTGGACCAACAATGGGGAAAACATTAACGGGTAGTTGGCCAGTTTCAGGTGCTACCGAAACCCGTTAAGGACAAGAATCGCCCCATGCTGGGAGTTTTGAGTGCCAATATTTCACAAAGGACAAACATTAAGATTTGGGCGGGAGATAAGGGAACACAGCACTATAACTATAGTGAACAAATGTCCATCGCTCTCTTATTTCTCTTATCTCGCTGCTGACTGCGGAGGGTTTATTCTCTTATTCGCTTGCCGCTTTATGGACTGGCTTGACTGGTGAGCTTCTGTGTTTTCTCTGGACTCTGTTGACTATGTTGGGTGGAGCTCAAACGGAACGAGCCGCCTCAACGAGGGCCAGTGACCGGGTGCACCATCCCGAGGGTCGGTAAACGGTGTCCGGACCCGAAGGCCCGAAGAGACGAGACGAGACGAGAAGAAGAGGAGAAGAATCCACGTGCCGCCGCGGTCAGTAAACCCCGACCGCGCCAGAATATATACAACCCATTTCCTGAACTTTACAGGTTACTCCACGAACCGGTCAAAGACTCTTTTTCGAATTCTACCGACAACTGGTGTCGGTACAGAAAGACTTTTCTTTGAATTCTACAGCCGGGCCCGAGTACTGTCGAGCTCTTCATGACAACGGGGAGCCCAGCCTGCTTGCCGCAGCAGCGAAGATAAACAAGTGGGGTACAGAGACCCCTCAAAACACGTGACAGTCAGGCGCTGCAGCGAAACGAGCCGAGCGCCTCACTTTTAAAATTCTCCGAAGTATCACGAGTGGTGAGCATGTTTCCCGATCCTACAAATCTAGATGTAGTGTAGGTATTGATAGGGGAGGGTGGTTTTTATTAAGGATAAAGAATAATGTGTTCCCCTTTTTACGATGTGCCGTGCGTTCTTCATTACCATAGACCAAGCTTTATGAATGTATGTATACTTGTACTATCGTTAATTTGTGCCTATGACATGTATTTCATGATTTTGGACGCTATGCAATAAAGATTTCCATTTCGTACTATTCAACCGGGTCTATTTGAGTTTTTCTCCGCATTATTGCTCTCGCACCTAAGTCCAGTGTCAGAACCGTAAGGGCGAGTGGGTCGAACCACTCACAGGTGCTTATTGCAACAAGGCTGGCCGGAGACCAGAGCAAGCAATAGCATTAGGCAACGAAGGCCTAACCTCGCACCAGCACCGTCTGCGATACAAGCACGACACAAACTCCTTACACTTATTATTTCTTAACTCCACTCAAATTGATTCTACATCTGGAACTTCCGAGCCAAGATCATTTTTCACTATTGTACTGATCTCATCCGTTATTAACAGAGTTACCCCACCTCCTTTTCCTTTCTGTCTATCCTTCCGAAATGTCAAATACCCCTGAATATTCAGTTCCCAGCCTTGAGACGTGATTGCAATGTGACCATACCCATTTATTTCTATTTGTGCCGTCAGTTCATCAATCTTGTCACGAATGCTGTGTGCATTCAGATGAAGAGCCTTTAATTTTGTCTTTTTATCATTTTTCCCGACTCTGACCTTATTTGCTGATGCACTCTTATGTTTGTACGCTCTGTCCCTTCCTGTCACACTCTGGTTTTCATTGCCCATATCGCTACCCTGCACTATTGTCCTGTCCTTTCTCTTTAACTTTCTAAATTTCCCCTTGATTGAAGCCTCCCCCCCACTATTTAGTTTAAAGCCCTATCTACAACCCTGGTTATTCGATTCGCCAGGACTCTGGTCCCAGCCTGGTTCAAGTGAAGGCCGTCCCAACGGAACAGCTCCCTCTTCCCCCAGTACTGGTGCCAGTGCCCCATGAATCGAAACCCATTTCTCCCACACCAATCCTTGAGCCACACATTCAACTCTCTGATCTTATTGACCCTATGCCAATTTGCTCGTGGTTCAGAAAGTAATCCCGAGATTATTACCTTTGTGGTTCTGCCTTTTAATTTAGACCCCAGCTGCTCGTACTCCCTCAGCAGATCCTCTTTCTTAGTCTTACCTATGTCATTGGTACGTACGTGGACCACGACAACTGGATCCCCACCCTCCCTCTCCAAGTTAATCTCCAGCCCGGGGAGATGTCCTTAACCCTGGCACCGGGCAGGCAACACAGCCTTCGGGACTCACGCTCTCGGCTGCAAAGGACAGTATCTATCCCCCTAACTCCTACCACTACGACATTCCTTTTTACACCCCCCACTTGAATGGCCCACAGTCTTCTTAGGCAGTCCCTCGGAACCGAGGATGACTTACTTCCACACTAAAAATGAGTTCTCAGGTGACTGATGAGTCCAATGCGGGACCTACAGTCTCTGTCACAGGTGGGGCAGATGGTGGTTGAAGGGACGGGTGGGTGGGGTGCTTGGGTTGATGTGCGCTCCTTGCGCTGTTTGCGCTTGGCTTCCGCTTGCTCCCGGCGAAGAGACTCGAGGTGTTCGGCGTCTTCCCGGATGCTTCTCCTCCACTTTGTGTGGTCTTGGGCCAGGGATTCCCAGGTGTCGGTGGGGATGTTGCACTTTTTCAAGGAGGCTTTGAGGGTGTCCTTGAAGCATTTCCTCTGCCCACCTGGGGCTCTCTTGCTGTGTCGGAGCTCCGAGTAGAACGCTTGTTTTGGGAGTCTCGTAACGGGCATGCGGACGATGTGGCCCGTCCATCGGAGCTGATCAAGCTCGATCAAAGCTTCAATGCTGGGGATGTTGGTGGGGACATTGGTGCACCTATTCTACCAATGGATTTTCAGGATCTTGCGGAGGCAGCGTTGGTGATACCTTTCCAGTGCTTTGAGGTGCCTGCTGCAAATGGTCTATGTCTCTGAAGCATACAGCAGGGCAGGAATCACTACTGCTCTGTAGACCATGAGCTTAGTGCCGGGTTTGAGGTCCTGGTCTTCAAACACTCTATTCCTCAGGCGACCGAAGGCTGCACTGGCACACTGAAGGCGGTGTTGGACTTCGTCATCGACGTCTGCCCTTGTTGACAGGAGGCTCCTGAGGTATGGAAAGTGGTCCACGTTGTCCAAGGCCTCATAATGGATTTTGATAATCGGGGGAGCAGGGTGGTAGAGGACCTTTGTCTTACGGATGTTTAGTGTAAGGCCCATGCTCTTATACACTTCGGTGAAGGTGTTGACGATGGTTTGGAGTTCGACCTCCGGATGAGCGCAGACACAAGCATCGTCTGCATATTGTAATTCGACGACAGAGGATGGGACGACCTTCGATCTGGGCTGGAGGCGACGGAGGTTGAACAGTTTCCCGTTTGTTCTGTAAATTAGCTCCACTCCAGCGGGGAGTTTACTGAGGGTAAGATGGAGCATTGCAGCCAGGAAGATCGAGAATGGCGTTGGTGCGATGACACAGCCTTGCTTGACCCCGGGTCTGTACGTGAATTGGGTCTGTGATGGATCCGTTGGTCAGGATCACGGCTTGCATGTCGTCATGAAGCAGGCGGAGGATGGTGACAAACTTTTGAGGGCAGCCAAATTTAAGGAGGACACTCCATAATCCCTCATGGTTGACAGTGTCGAAGGCCTTTGTGAGATCAAAGAAGGCCATGTACAGCGGTTGGTGCTGTTCCCTGCATTTCTCTACTGTATGGCCCCCTGTACCACGGTGCTGTGGTCAATTTGCTTATCCTCCCTGCAGTCCTTGCTCTCGTCCACACAGGTTGCAAGAACCTTGTAACTGTTGGACAAGTGCAAGGGCTGAGGCTCCTCCAATGCTACCTCCTGGATCCCCATACCTGCCTCACTCGCAGTCACACACTCCTCTCCCTGACCACGGGCCAAATCTGAAGTATTTAACCTAAGGGATGTGACTGCCTCCTGGAACAAAGTGTCCAGGTAACTTTCTCCCTCCCTGATGTATCGCAATGTCTGCAGCTCAGACTCCAAATCATCAACTCTGAGCCGAAGTTCCTCGAGCTGCTGACGTGGTCGCCCTGGATCACATTGGTGTCCACCAGCTCCCGCATGCTATATAGCTGCAACACATCACCTGCACTGCCATCTCTATTGTATTTTATTTAATTAATTACGTCACTATCAATCAATTGTCTATTTATAGTTTTTAATCTAGGTAAACTAGGTACCATGCTTGACCTGATGCCATGAGACTTCATGGGGTCTGGAGTCAATATTCAGGACACCCAGGGCCACTCCCTCCCAACAGTATACCACTGTGCTGCCACCCCTGGTGGGTCTGTCCTGCCGGTGGGAAAGGACATACCCAGGGATAGAGATGGAGGAGTTTGGGTTATGGGCTGAAAGGTATGATTCTCTGAGTATGACTATGTCAGGCTGTTGCTTGACTAGTCTGTGGGTCAGCTCTCCCAATTTTGGCACAAGTCCCCAGATATTGGTGAGGATGACAATAGAAACATAGAAACATAGAAGATAGGAGCAGGAGTAGGCCATTCGGCCCCTTGAGCCCGCTCCGCCATTTGATGAGATCATGGCTGATCATCCAAACTCAGTACCCTGTACCTGCCTTCTCCCCATATCCCTTGATACCTTTAGCTTTAAGAAATATATCTAACTCATTCTTGAATATATTTAATGACTTGGCCTCAATACCTTCTGTGGTAGAGAATTCCACAGGTTCACCACTCTCTGGGTGAAGAAATTCTTCCTCATTTCTGTCCTAAATGGCTTAACCATTATCCTTAGATTATGACCCCTGGTTCTGGACTCTTCGACCATCGGGAACATTCTTCCTGCATCTAGTTTGTCCAGACCTGTCAGAATTTTATATGTTTCGATGAGATCCCCTCTCATTCTTCTATACTCCAGCGAGTATAAGCCCAATCGACCCAATCTCTCCTCATATGTCATTCCTGCCATCCCAGGTATCAGCCTTGTGAATCTTTGCTGAACTCCTTCCATGGCAAGAACATCCTTCCTCAGATAAGGCGACCAAAACTGCACACAGTACTCAAGGTGTGGTCTCACCAAGGCCCTGTACAACTGCAGCAGGACATCCCTGTTTCTATACTCAAACCCTTTCGCTATGAAGGCCAACAAACCATTTGCCTTCTTCACCGCCTGCTGCACCTGCATGCTTACCTTCAGCTACTGGTGCACAAGGACACCCAGGTCTCGTTGCACTTCCCCTTCTCCCAATCTATTGCCATTCAGATAATAGTCTGCCTTTCTGTTTTTGACACCAAAGTGGATAACCTCGCATTTATCCACGTTATATTGCATCTGCCACGCTTCTGCCCACTCACCCAACCTGTCCAAATCATCCTGGAGTTTCTCAGTATCCTCCTCGGAGCACACACGCCCACCCAGCTTTGTGTCATCTGCAAACTTGGAGATATTACATTTAGTTCCCTTATCCAGATCATTAATGTATATTGTGAATAGCTGGGGTCCAAGGACCGAACCCTGCGGTACCCCACTAGTCACTGCCTGCCACTCAGAAAAAGACCCATTAATTCCTATTTTCTGCTTTCTGTCCACCAACCAGTTCTCTATCCAAGTCAATACCTTGCCCCCAATCCCATGTGCCTTAACTTTACACGCTAATCTCTTATGCGGGACCTTATCGAAAGCCTTTTGAAAGTCCAAATACACCACATCTACTGGTTCTCCCTTATCTATTTTCCCAGTTACATCCTCAAAAAATTCCAGTAGATTAGTCAAGCATGATTTACCTTTTGTAATTCCATGTTGACTTTGTCCGATCCTGTCACTGTTTTTCAAGTGCTCAGCTATTACATCCTTTATAATGGACTCTAGCATTTCCCCCACTACTGATGTCAGGCTTACCGGTCTGTAATTCCCCGCTTTCTCTATACCACCCTTTTTGAATAGTGGGGTAACATTAGCTACCCTCCAATCCATAGGTACAGTTCCAGATTCCATCGAATGTTGGAAGATGATCAGCAATGCATCTACTATTTCTAGGGCCACTTCCTTAAGTACCCTAGGATGTAGATTATCAGGCTCTGGGGAATTATCAGCCTTCAATCCCGTCAATTTCCCTAACACCATTTCCCTGCAAATATTGATTTCTTTCAGTTCCTCCCTTTCATCAGACCCTATGTTCTCCAACATCTCTGGGAGGTTATTTGTGTCCTCCTTTGTGAAGACAGAACCAAAATATGCATTTAATTGGTCTGCCATTTCTTTGTTCCCCATTATAACTTCCCCCGCTTCTGACTGCAAGTGACCTACACTTGATTTCACTAATCTTTTTCTCTTCACATATCTATAAAAGCTCTTACAGTCAGTTTTTATGTTCCCTGCAAGCTTACTTTCATATTCTATTTTCCCCTTCTTAATTAATCCCTTTGTCCTCCTTTGTTGAATCCTAAACTGCTCCCAGTCCTCAGGGTTACAGCTTTTTCTGGCCAATTTATATGCCCTCTCCTTGGATCTTATGTTATCCCAATGCAGGGTTGACTGGGCTGGGTGTGCCGTTGCCATGCCCGTAGGCGGTGCCGAGGTCGATACCCGGTGGTCCGTCCGGTTTCATTCTTATTACTTTGTTTTGTAGCGGTTTGTTACAACTGAGTGTCTTGCTAGGCCATTTCAGAGGGCAGTTAAGAGTCAACCACATTGCTGTGGGTCTGAAGTCACATATAGACCAGACCGGGTAAGGACGGCAGATTTCCTTCCCTAAAGGATATTAGTGAACCAGATGGGTTTTTACGACAATCCGATAGTTTCATGGTCACCATTACTGATACTAGCTTTTTATTCCAGATTTATTTAATTAACTGAATTTAAATTCCCCAGCTGCCGTGGTGGGATTTGAACTCGCATCTCTGGATCATTAGTCCAGGCCTCTGGATTGCTCGTCCAGTAACATCGCCACAATGTTACTGTGCCCAACGGAGTTGATTCTGGAGCACAAGTCTTCAGCACGATAGCCGGGATGTTGTCGGGGCCCATAGCCTTTGCTGTATCCAGTGCGCTCAGCTGTTTCTTGATATCACGTGGAGTGAATCGAATTGGCTGAAGACTGGATTCTGATTGGTGGGGACCTCAGGAGGAGGCTGAAGATGGTTGCAAACGCTTCAGCCTTTGTCTTTTGCACTCGCCTGCTGGGCCCCTCCATCATTGATGATGGGGATGTTCATGGAGCCGCCTCCTTGTAAGAATGGAAAGGGTTAATACGCTAATAAGCTTTCGCAAAACTAAGATTTTTAGCGAAACAAACGGTTTTTGCAGGAGTCAGCTTTAAACTAGGGCGATGTCCTGTTCTTTGGCTAAAACTGTCTCGAAACCTATGTCACAGAGAGGCCAAGAGGAACAAAAGGAAGTACAGGAGCAAGATGTTGGATAAAATGAGGAAGTTAAAAGAGATGTCTATGAGGTTCAGAACTGCTTGATAACCAAATAAACAACTGTTTAAACATCACGTGGACAAACACAATTGGACCTTTGAAGTCAGCTGATCAGTACTTTGGGGGTAAAAGAAGAGGGATTACGAACATTCAGCGCGGAGATAGAAGATCCACGAAGGATGTCGAGCTTGTGTAGGTGGACGTGTTGCTGGCTGGAGGAAGAGTGAGGGATATGCCGGGCCATGAGGTCACAGATTGTGGTGGAATACAATTCTGCTGCTGCTGGTGGCCCACAGCGCCTCAGGAATGCCCAGTTTTGAGCTGCTAGATCTGTTCTGAATGAATAATTAGCATTCTATGTACATCAACCGCAAAACATGAAAAGTATTTGCAAGTGATGATTGTGACACAAATTACAGTTTTCTGAAGCAAACATTGTGGGCTGGATTTTGAATGACCCATGGAGTCGGGTTTGGAGGCGTGTGGGGGGTTAAATTTGCGGGGTCGGGGTTTCCGACCCCATCCCGACTCCATCCCGCCTCCACGCAATTTTGACATAATCAGCCGTGGGGTTCTCGACTCCGTCCCGCCTTCAAGAGGCGGGAGAGGCCATTAAAGCCCTTAACAAGCTCTAAATTGGCTCTGTAATGCCATTTTGAAACGCTGTAGCTAGTTTAACCCTCTTCTGACGTGAAGCACGCCTGGTGTGAAACACTCCAGCGAAACCTGGCGGGAGCACAAGTGTGCTCTCTCTCTCTCTCTCTCTCTCTCTCTCTCCACCACACATTTTTGCATCCAGGTCCACCCACATCAAAAGCCAGGCAGGCCCTCTCTCACCAACAGTGTCTGAGACTAGGCAGTCAGCAATGATGACATCATCAGAGGCGACTTTCAGTCTGAAAACACTAATTAGTTCATGGGTTCACACATGCTCCAACTCAATTGCCCAATTAAGTGAAAATGGCATCAGGCATCGACATTAATCTGGAGTCGGGGGTGAAACACGAAATGCGGATTACACGACCCCAACCCGACCCCAAGACAAAATCCAGCCCTGTGTCTGTGTTTGTATGGAGAGAGGAGATTGTCAGAGATATCAAAGTGTAATAGAAAGAACTTGCAAACTGGGGCATCCAGTGAACAGTGGAAATCAGATTGCATGAAACAAATTAAACCATCTTACAATGCAACGCTCTTGCAGTCCGTGAAGAGAGAGCAGAGTTTAAACAGTGGGCAATGTGTCAATAGAGCGCAGTGTGTTAATAGAGCGCAGTGTGTCAATAGAGCGCAGTGTGTTAATAGAGCGCAGTGTGTCAATAGAGCACAGTGTGTTAATAGAGCGCAGTGTGTTAATAGAGCACAGTGTGTTAATAGAGCGCAGTGTGTCAATAGAGCACAGTGTGTTAATAGAGCGCAGTGTGTCAATAGAGCACAGTGTGTTAATAGAGCGCAGTGTGTTAATAGAGCGCAGTGTGTTAATAGAGCGCAGTGTGTCAATAGAGCACAGTGTGTTAATAGAGCGCAGTGTGTTAATAGAGCACAGTGTGTTAATAGAGCGCAGTGTGTCAATAGAGCACAGTGTGTTAATAGAGCGCAGTGTGTCAATAGAGCACAGTGTGTTAATAGAGCGCAGTGTGTTAATAGAGCACAGTGTGTCAATAGAGCACAGTGTGTCAATAGAGCGCAGTGTGTTAATAGAGCGCAGTGTGTTAATAGAGCACAGTGTGTCAATAGAGCACAGTGTGTCAATAGAGCGCAGTGTGTCAATAGAGCGCAGTGTGTTAATAGAGCGCAGTGTGTCAATAGAGCGCAGTGTGTCAATAGAGCGCAGTGTGTCAATAGAGCGCAGTGTGTCAATAGAGCGCAGTGTGTTAATAGAGCGCAGTGTGTTAATAGAGCGCAGTGTGTCAATAGAGCACAGTGTGTCAATAGAGCGCAGTGTGTCAATAGAGCGCAGTGTGTCAATAGAGCGCAGTGTGTCAATAGAGCGCAGTGTGTTAATAGAGCACAGTGTGTTAATAGAGCGCAGTGTGTCAATAGAGCGCAGTGTGTTAATAGAGCGCAGTGTGTCAATAGAGCGCAGTGTGTCAATAGAGCGCAGTGTGTTAATAGAGCGCAGTGTGTCAATAGAGCGCAGTGTGTCAATAGAGCGCAGTGTGTCAATAGAGCGCAGTGTGTCAATAGAGCGCAGTGTGTTAATAGAGCGCAGTGTGTCAATAGAGCGCAGTGTGTCAATAGAGCGCAGTGTGTCAATAGAGCGCAGTGAGTCAATAGAACGCAGTCTGCCATTGGAGCGCATTGTGTCAATAGAGCGCAGTGTGTCAATAGACTGCAGTGTGTTAATAGTGCGCAGTGTGTGAATAGAGCGCAGAGTGTCAGTAGAGCGCAGTGTGTCAATAGAGCACAATGTGTTAATAGAGCGCAGTGTGTCAATAGAGCGCAGAGTGTTAATAGAGCACAGTGTGTCAATAGAGCGCAGTGTGTTAATAGTGCGCAGTGTGTCAATAGAACGCAGTGTGTCAATAGAGCGCAGTGTGTCAATAGAGCTCAGAGTGTCAATAGGGCGCAGTGTGAAAATAGAGCGCAGTGTGTTAATAGAGCCAAGTGTGTCAATAGAGCGCAGTGTGTTAATAGAGCCCAGTGTGTCAATAGAGCGCAGTGTGTCAATAGAGCGCAGTGTGTCAATAGAGCTCAGTGTGTCAGTACAGTGCAGAGTGTCAATAGTGCGCAGTGTGTCAATAGAGTGCAGTGTTGTAATAGAGCGCAGTGTGTTAATAGAGCGCAGTGTGTCCATAGAGAGCAGTGTGTTAATAGAGCGCAGTGTGTTAATAGAGCGCAGTGTGTCCATAGAGAGCAGTGTGTTAATAGAGCGCAGTGTGTTAATAGAGCGCAGTGTGTTAATAGAGCGCAGAGTGTCAATAGAGCGCAGTGTGTCAATAGAGCCCAGTGTGCCATTAGAGCGCAGTGTGTCAGTAGAGCACAGTGTGTTAATAGAGCGCAGTGTGTCAGTAGAGCACAGTGTGTCAATAGAGCGCAGTGTGTCAATAGAGCACAGTGTGTCAATAGAGCGCAGTGTGTCTGTAGAGCACAGTGTGTCAATAGAGTGCAGTGTGTCAGTAGAGCGCAGTGTGTTAATAGAGCGCAGTGTGTTAATAGAGCACAGTGTGTTAATAGAGCGCAGTGTGTTAATAGAGCGCAGTGTGTTAATAGAGCGCAGTGTGTTAATAGAGCGCAGTGTGTTAATAGAGCGCAGTGTGTTAATAGAGCGCAGTGTGTTAATAGAGCGCAGTGTGTTAATAGAGCGCAGTGTGTTAATAGAGCGCAGTGTGTTAATAGAGCGCAGTGTGTTAATAGAGCGCAGTGTGTTAATAGAGCGCAGTGTGTTAATAGAGCGCAGTGTGTTAATAGAGCGCAGTGTGTTAATAGAGCGCAGTGTGTTAATAGAGCGCAGTGTGTTAATAGAGCGCAGTGTGTTAATAGAGCGCAGTGTGTCAATAGAGCGCAGTGTGTTAATAGAGCGCAGTGTGTTAATAGAGCGCAGTGTGTTAATAGAGCGCAGTGTGTTAATAGAGCGCAGTGTGTTAATAGAGCGCAGTGTGTTAATAGAGCGCAGTGTGTAATAGAATGCAGTGTGTCAATAGAGCGCAGTGTGTCAATAGAGCTCAGTGTGTCAGTAGAGTGCAGAGTGTCAATAGTGCGCAGTGTGTCAATAGAGTGCAGTGTGTCAATAGAGCGCAGTGTGTCAATAGAGCCCAGTGTGCCATTAGAGCGCAGTGTGTCAGTAGAGCACAGTGTGTTAATAGAGCGCAGTGTGTCAGTAGAGCACAGTGTGTCAATAGAGCGCAGTGTGTCAATAGAGCACAGTGTGTCAATAGAGCGCAGTGTGTCTGTAGAGCACAGTGTGTCAATAGAGCGCAGTGTGTCAATAGAGCGCAGTGTGTCAATAGAGCGCAGTGTTGTAATAGAGCGCAGTGTGTTAATAGAGCGCAGTGTGTCCATAGAGAGCAGTGTGTTAATGGAGCGCAGTGCCTCAATGGAGTGCAGTGTGTAAATAGAGCGCAGTGTGTCAATAGAGCGTAGTGTGTCGATAGAGCGCAGTGTGTCCATAGAGCGCAGTGTGTCAATAGAGCGCAGTGTGTTAATAGAGCCCAGTGTGTCAATAGAGCGCAGTGTGTTAATAGAGCCCAGTGTGTCAATAGAGCGCAGTGTGTTAATAGAGCGCAGTGTGTCAATAGAGCGCAGTTTGTCAATAGGGCGCAGTGTGAAAATAGAGCGCAGTGTGTCAATAGAGCCCAGTGTGTCGATAGAGCGCAGTGTGTAAATAGAGCGCAGTGTGTCAATAGAGCGCAGTGTGTTAACAGAGCCCAGTGTGTGAATAGAGCGCAGTGTGTCAAAACAGCGCAGTGTGTCAATAGGGCACAGTGTGACAATAGAGCGCAGTGTGTCAATAGAGCGCAGTGTGTCAATAGAGTGCAGTGTGTCAATAGAGCGCAGTGTGTCAATAGAGTGCAGTGTGTCAATAGAGCGCACTGTGTCAATAGAGCTCAGTGTGTTAATAGAGCGCAGTGTGTCAATAGAGTGCAGTGTGTTAATAGAGCGCAGTGTGTCAACAGAGCTCAGTGTGTTAATAGAGCGCAGTGTGTCAATAGAGCGCAGTGTGTAATAGAGCGCAGTGTGTTAATAGAGCGCAGTGTGTTAATAGAGCGCAGTGTGTTAATAGAGCACAGTGTGTCAATAGAGCGCAGTGTGTTAATAGAGCGCAGTGTGTTAATAGAGCGCAGTGTGTCAATAGAGCACAGTGTGTTAATAGAGCGCAGTGTGTTAATAGAGCGCAGTGTGTTAATAGAGCGCAGTGTGTTAATAGAGCTCAGTGTGTTAATAGAGCGCAGTGTGTTAATAGAGCGCAGTGTGTTAATAGAGCGCAGTGTGTTAATAGAGCGCAGTGTGTTAATAGAGCGCAGTGTGTTAATAGAGCGCAGTGTGTTAATAGAGCGCAGTGTGTTAATAGAGCGCAGTGTGTTAATAGAGCGCAGTGTGTTAATAGAGCGCAGTGTGTTAATAGAGCGCAGTGTGTTAATAGAGCGCAGTGTGTCAATAGAGCGCAGTGTGTCAATAGAGCGCAGTGTGTTAATAGAGCGCAGTGTGTCAATAGAGCGCAGTGTGTCAATAGAGCGCAGTGTGTCAATAGAGCGCAGTGTGTTAATAGAGCGCAGTGTGTCAATAGAGCGCAGTGTGTCAATAGAGCGCAGTGTGTCAATAGAGCGCAGTGTGTTAATAGAGCGCAGTGTGTCAATAGAGCGCAGTGTGTCAATAGAGCGCAGTGTGTCAATAGAGCGCAGTGTGTTAATAGAGCGCAGTGTGTCAATAGAGCGCAGTGTGTTAATAGAGCGCAGTGTGTCAATAGAGCGCAGTGTGTCAATAGAGCGCAGTGTGTTAATAGTGCGCAGTGTGTGAATAGAGCGCAGAGTGTCAGTAGAGCGCAGTGTGTCAATAGAGCACAATGTGTTAATAGAGCGCAGTGTGTCAATAGAGCGCAGAGTGTTAATAGAGCACAGTGTGTCAATAGAGCGCAGTGTGTTAATAGAGCGCAGTGTGTCAATAGAGCGCAGTGTGTCAATAGAGCGCAGTGTGTCAATAGAGCTCAGTGTGTCAGTAGAGTGCAGAGTGTCAATAGAGCGCAGTGTGTCAATAGAGCGCAGTGTGTCAATAGAGCGCAGTGTGTCAATAGAGCCCAGTGTGCCATTAGAGCGCAGTGTGTCAATAGAACGCAGTGTGTTAATAGAGCGCAGTGTGTCAATAGAGCCCAGTGTGTCATTAGAGCGCAGTGTGTCAATAGAGCGCAGTGTGTGAATAGAGCGCAGTGTGTCAATAGAGCCCAGTGTGTCATTAGAGCGCAGTGTGTCAATAGAGCGCAGTGTGTTAATAGAGCGCAGTGTGTCAGTAGAGCGCAGTGTGTTAATAGAGCGCAGTGTGTTAATAGAGCTCAGTGTGTCAGTAGAGCACAGTGTGTCAATAGAGCACAGTGTGTCAATAGAGCACAGTGTGTTAATAGAGCGCAGTCGTGTCAGTAGAGCACAGTGTGTCAATAGAGCGCAGTGTGTCAATAGAGCACAGTGTGTCAATAGAGCGCAGTGTGTCAGTAGAGCACAGTGTGTCAATAGAGTGCAGTGTGTCAATAGAGCGCAGTGTGTCAATAGAGCGCAGTGTGTCAGTAGAGCACAGTGTTGTAATAGAGCGCAGTGTGTTAATAGAGCGCAGTGTGTCCATAGAGAGCAGTGTGTTAATGGAGCGCAGTGTGTCAATAGAGCGCAGTGTGTCAATAGAGCGCAGTGTGTTAATAGAGCCCAGTGTGTCAATAGAGCGCAGCGTGTTAATAGAGCCCAGTGTGTCAATAGAGCGCAGTGTGTTAATAGAGCGCAGTGTGTCAATAGGGCGCAGTGTGAAAATAGAGCGCAGTGTGTTAATAGAGCCCAGTGTGTCAATAGAGCGCAGTGTGTTAATAGAGCCCAGTGTGTCAATAGAGCGCAGTGTGTTAATAGTGCGCAGTTTGTCAATAGAATGCAGTGTGTCAATAGAGCGCAGTGTGTCAATAGAGCGCAGTGTGTCAATAGAGCGTAGTGTGTCAATAGAGCGCAGTGTGTTAATAGAGCGCAGTGTGTCAATAGAGCGCAGTGTGTTAATAGAGCGCAGTGTGTCAATAGAGCGCAGTGTGTCAATAGAGCGCAGTGTGTTAATAGTGCGCAGTGTGTGAATACAGCGCAGAGTGTCAGTAGAGCGCAGTGTGTCAATAGAGCACAATGTGTTAATAGAGCGCAGTGTGTTAATAGAGCGCAGTGTGTCAATAGAGCGCAGAGTGTTAATAGAGCACAGTGTGTCAATAGAGCGCAGTGTGTTAATAGTGCGCAGTGTGTCAATAGAACGCAGTGTGTCAATAGAGCGCAGTGTGTCAATAGAGCTCAGTGTGTCAGTAGAGTGCAGAGTGTCAATAGTGCGCAGTGTGTCAATAGAGAGCAGTGTGTCAATAGAGCCCAGTGTGCCATTAGAGCGCAGTGTGTCAATAGAACGCAGTGTGTTAATAGAGCGCAGTGTGTCAATAGAGCGCAGTGTGTCAGTAGAGCACAGTGTGTTAATAGAGCGCAGTGTGTTAATAGAGCACAGTGTGTTAATAGAGCACAGTGTGTCAATAGAGCGCAGTGTGTTAATAGAGCGCAGTGTGTTAATAGAGCGCAGTGTGTAATAGAGCACAGTGTGTTAATAGAGCGCAGTGTGTTAATAGAGCGCAGTGTGTTAATAGAGCGCAGTGTGTCAATAGAGCGCAGTGTGTCAATAGAGCGCAGTGTGTTAATAGAGCGCAGTGTGTTAATAGAGCGCAGTGTGTTAATAGAGCGCAGTGTGTCAATAGAGCGCAGTGTGTTAATAGAGCGCAGTGTGTTAATAGAGCGCAGTGTGTTAATAGAGCGCAGTGTGTTAATAGAGCGCAGTGTGTTAATAGAGCGCAGTGTGTTAATAGAGCGCAGTGTGTTAATAGAGCGCAGTGTGTTAATAGAGCGCAGTGTGTTAATAGAGCGCAGTGTGTTAATAGAGCGCAGTGTGTTAATAGAGCGCAGTGTGTTAATAGAGCGCAGTGTGTTAATGGAGCGCATTGTGTCAATAGAGTGCAGTGTGTCAATAGAGCGCAGTGTGTCAATAGAGCACAGTGTGTCAGTAGAGCACAGTGTGTCAATAGAGTGCAGTGTGTCAATAGAGCGCAGTGTGTCAATAGAGCACAGTGTGTCAATAGAGTGCAGTGTGTCAATAGAGCGCAGTGTGTCAATAGAGCACAGTGTTGTAATAGAGCGCAGTGTGTTAATAGAGCGCAGTGTGTCCATAGAGAGCAGTGTGTTAATGGAGCGCAGTGTGTCCATAGAGAGCAGTGTGTTAATGGAGCGCAGTGCCTCAATGGAGTGCAGTGTGTAAATAGAGCGCAGTGTGTCAATAGAGCGCAGTGTGTCAATAGAGCGCAGTGTGTCCATAGAGTGCAGTGTGTCAATAGAGCGCAGTGTGTCAATAGAGCACAGTGTTGTAATAGAGCGCAGTGTGTTAATAGAGCGCAGTGTGTCCATAGAGAGCAGTGTGTTAATGGAGCGCAGTGTGTTAATAGAGCGCAGTGTGTCCATAGAGAGCAGTGTGTTAATGGAGCGCAGTGCCTCAATGGAGTGCAGTGTGTAAATAGAGCGCAGTGTGTCAATAGAGCGCAGTGTGTTAATAGAGCGCAGTATGTCCATAGAGCGCAGCGTGTCAATAGAGCGCAGTGTGTTAATAGAGCCCAGTGTGTCAATAGAGCGCAGTGTGTCAATAGTGCGCAGTGTGTCAATAGTGCGCAGAGTGTCAATAGAGCCCAGTGTGTCAATAGAGCCCAGTGTGTCAATAGTGCGCAGAGTGTCAATAGAGTGCAGTGTGTCAATAGAGCGCAGTGTGTTAATAGAGCGCAGTGTGTCAATAGAGCGCAGTGTGTCAGTAGAGCACAGTGTGTTAATAGAGCGCAGTGTGTCAGTAGAGCACAGTGTGTCAATAGAGCACAGTGTGTTAATGGAGCGCATTGTGTCAATAGAGTGCAGTGTGTCAATAGAGCGCAGTGTGTCAATAGAGCACAGTGTGTCAGTAGAGCACAGTGTGTCAATAGAGTGCAGTGTGTCAATAGAGCGCAGTGTGTCAATAGAGCACAGTGTGTCAATAGAGCGCAGTGTGTCAGTAGAGCACAGTGTGTCAATAGAGTGCAGTGTGTCAATAGAGCGCAGTGTGTCAATAGAGCACAGTGTTGTAATAGAGCGCAGTGTGTTAATAGAGCGCAGTGTGTCCATAGAGAGCAGTGTGTTAATGGAGCGCAGTGCCTCAATGGAGTGCAGTGTGTAAATAGAGCGCAGTGTGTCAATAGAGCGCAGTGTGTTAATAGAGCGCAGTGTGTTAATAGAGCGCAGTATGTCCATAGAGCGCAGCGTGTCAATAGAGCGCAGTGTGTTAATAGAGCCCAGTGTGTCAATAGAGCGCAGCGTGTTAATAGAGCCCAGTGTGTCAATAGAGCGCAGTGTGTTAATAGAGCGCAGTGTGTCAATAGAGCGCAGTGTGTCAATAGGGCGCAGTGTGAAAATAGAGCGCAGTGTGTTAATAGAGCCCAGTGTGTCAATAGAGCGCAGTGTGTTAATAGAGCCCAGTGTGTCAATAGAGCGCAGTGTGTTAATAGTGCGCAGTTTGTCAATAGAATGCAGTGTGTCAATAGAGCGCAGTGTGTCAATAGAGCTCAGTGTGTCAGTAGAGTGCAGAGTGTCAATAGTGCGCAGTGTGTCAATAGAGTGCAGTGTGACATTAGAGCGCAGTGTGTCAGTAGAGCACAGTGTGTTAATAGAGCGCAGTGTGTCAGTAGAGCACAGTGTGTCAATAGAGCGCAGTGTGTCAATAGAGCACAGTGTGTCAATAGAGCGCAGTGTGTCTGTAGAGCACAGTGTGTCAATAGAGCGCAGTGTGTCAACAGAGCGCAGTGTGTCAATAGAGCGCAGTGTTGTAATAGAGCGCAGTGTGTTAATAGAGCGCAGTGTGTCCATAGAGAGCAGTGTGTTAATGGAGCGCAGTGCCTCAATGGAGTGCAGTGTGTAAATAGAGCGCAGTGTGTCAATAGAGCGCAGTGTGTTAATAGAGCGCAGTGTGTCCATAGAGCGCAGTGTGTCAATAGAGCGCAGTGTGTTAATAGAGCCCAGTGTGTCAATAGAGCGCAGTGTGTTAATAGAGCCCAGTGTGTCAATAGAGCGCAGTGTGTTAATAGAGCGCAGTGTGTCAATAGAGCGCAGTGTGTCAATAGGGCGCAGTGTGAAAATAGAGCGCAGTGTGTCAATAGAGCCCAGTGTGTCGATAGAGCGCAGTGTGTAAATAGAGCGCAGTGTGTCAATAGAGCGCAGTGTGTTAACAGAGCCCAGTGTGTGAATAGAGCGCAGTGTGTCAAAACAGCGCAGTGTGTCAATAGGGCGCAGTGTGACAATAGAGCGCAGTGTGTCAATAGAGCTCAGTGTGTCAATAGAGCGCAGTGTGTCAATAGAGTGCAGTGTGTCAATAGAGCGCACTGTGTCAATAGAGCTCAGTGTGTTAATAGAGCGCAGTGTGTCAATAGAGTGCAGTGTGTTAATAGAGCGCAGTGTGTCAACAGAGCTCAGTGTGTTAATAGAGCGTAGTGTGTCAATACAGCGCAGTGTGTGAGTAGAGCGCAGTGTGTTAATAGTGCGCAGTGTGTCAATAGAGTGCAGTGTGTCAATAGAGCACAGTGTGTCAATAGAGCGCAGTGTGTCAATAGAGCGCAGTGTGTCAATAGAGCGCAGTGTGTCAATGCAGCACAGTGTGTCAATAGAGCACAGTGTGTTAATAGAGCGCAGTGTGTTAATAGAGCGCAGTGTGTCAATAGAGCTCAATGTGTTAATAGAGCGCAGTGTGTTAATAGAGCGCAGTGTGTTCATAGAGCGCAGTGTGTCAATAGAGCGCAGTGTGTGAATAGATTGCAGTGTGTTAATAGAGCGCAGTGTGTAATAGAGCGCAGTGTGTTAATAGAGCGCAGTGTGTTAATAGAGCGCAGTGTGTCAATAGAGCGCAGTGTGTGAATAGAGCGCAGTGTGTTAATAGAGCGCAGTGTGTCAATAGAGCGCAGTGTGTTAATAGAGCGCAGTGTGTCAATAGAGCGCAGTGTGTTAATAGAGCGCAGTGTGTTAATAGAGCGCAGTGTGTTAATAGAGTGCAGTGTGTCAACAGAGCGCAGTGTGTTAATAGAGCGCAGTGTGTCAATAGAGCGCAGTGTGTCAATAAAGCGCAGTGTGTCAACAGAGCGCAGTGTGCTAATAGAGCGCAGTGTGTCAATACAGCGCAGTGTGTGAGTAGAGCGCAGTGTGTTAATAGTGCGCAGTGTGTCAATAGAGTGCAGTGTGTCAATAGAGCACAGTGTGTCAATAGAGCGCAGTGTGTCAATAGAGCGCAGTGTGTCAATAGAGCGCAGTGTGTCAATGCAGCACAGTGTGTCAATAGAGCACAGTGTGTTAATAGAGCGCAGTGTGTTAATAGAGCGCAGTGTGTCAATAGAGCTCAGTGTGTTAATAGAGCGCAGTGTGTTAATAGAGCGCAGTGTGTTCATAGAGCGCAGTGTGTCAATAGAGCGCAGTGTGTGAATAGATTGCAGTGTGTTAATAGAGCGCAGTGTGTCAATAGAGCGCAGTGTGTTAATAGAGCGCAGTGTGTTAATAGAGCGCAGTGTGTCAATAGAGCGCAGTGTGTGAATAGAGTGCAGTGTGTTAATAGAGCGCAGTGTGTCAATAGAGCGCAGTGTGTTAATAGAGCGCAGTGTGTCAATAGAGCGCAGTGTGTTAATAGAGCGCAGTGTGTTAATAGAGCGCAGTGTGTTAATAGAGTGCAGTGTGTCAACAGCGCGCAGTGTGTTAATAGAGCGCAGTGTGTCAATAGAGCGCAGTGTGTCAATAGAGCGCAGTGTGTCAACAGAGCGCAGTGTGCTAATAGAGCGCAGTGTGTCAATAGAGCACAGTGTGTCAATAGAGCGCTTTGTTTCAACAGAGCGCAGTGTGCTAATAGAGCGCAGTGTGTCAATAAAGCGCAGTGTGTTAATAGAGCGCAGTGTGTCAATAGAACGCAGTGCGTCAATAGAGCACAGTGTGTCAATAGAGCACAGTGTGTCAATAAAGCGCAGTATGTCAACAGAGCGCAGTGTGCTAATAGAGCGCAGTGTGTCAATAGATCGCAGTGTGTCAATAGAGCGCAGTGTGTCAATAGAGCGCAGTGTGTCAATAGAGCGCAGTGTGTGAATAGAGTGCAGTGTGTTAATAGAGCGCAGTGTGTCAATAGAGCGCAGTGTGTTAATAGAGCGCAGTGTGTCAATAGAGCGCAGTGTGTCAATAGAACGCAGTGCGTCAATAGAGCACAGTGTGTCAATAGAGCGCAGTGTGTGAATAGATTGCAGTGTGTTAATAGAGCGCAGTGTGTCAATAGAGCGCAGTGTGTTAATAGAGCGCAGTGTGTTAATAGAGCGCAGTGTGTCAATAGAGCGCAGTGTGTCAATAGAGCGCAGTGTGTGAATAGAGTGCAGTGTGTTAATAGAGCGCAGTGTGTCAATAGAGCGCAGTGTGTTAATAGAGCGCAGTGTGTCAATAGAGCGCAGTGTGTTAATAGAGCGCAGTGTGTTAATAGAGCGCAGTGTGTTAATAGAGCGCAGTGTGTCAATAGAGCGCAGTGTGTTAATAGAGCGCAGTGTGTCAATAGAGCGCAGTGTGTCAATAGAGCGCAGTGTGTCAATAGAGCGCAGTGTGCTAATAGAGCGCAGTGTGTCAATAGAGCGCAGTGTGTTAATAGAGCGCAGTGTGTCAATAGAGCGCAGTGTGTCAATAGAGCACAGTGTGTCAATAGAGCGCAGTGTGTCAATAGAGCGCAGTGTGTCAATAGAGCGCAGTGTGTCAATAGAGCACAGTGTGTTAATAGAGCGCAGTGTGTTAATAGAGCGCAGTGTGTCAATAGAGCGCAGTGTGTTAATAGAGCGCAGTGTGTTAATAGAGCGCAGTGTGTTAATAGAGCGCAGTGTGTCAATAGAGCGCAGTGTGTAATAGAGCGCAGTGTGTTAATAGAGCGCAGTGTGTCAATAGAGCGCAGTGTGTTAATAGAGCGCAGTGTGTTAATAGAGCGCAGTGTGTCAATAGAGCGCAGTGTGTGAATAGAGTGCATTGTGTTAATAGAGCGCAGTGTGTCAATAGAGCGCAGTGTGTTAATAGAGCGCAGTGTGTCAATAGAGCGCAGTGTGTTAATAGAGCGCAGTGTGTTAATAGAGCGCAGTGTGTTAATAGAGTGCAGTGTGTCAACAGCGCGCAGTGTGTTAATAGAGCGCAGTGTGTCAATAGAGCGCAGTGTGTCAATAAAGCGCAGTGTGTCAACAGAGCGCAGTGTGCTAATAGAGCGCAGTGTGTCAATAGAGCACAGTGTGTCAATAGAGCGCTTTGTTTCAACAGAGCGCAGTGTGCTAATAGAGCGCAGTGTGTCAATAAAGCGCAGTGTGTTAATAGAGCGCAGTGTGTCAATAGAACGCAGTGCGTCAATAGAGCACAGTGTGTCAATAGAGCACAGTGTGTCAATAGAGCGCAGTGTGTCAATAGAGCGCAGTGTGCTAATAGAGCGCAGTGTGTCAATAGAGCGCAGTGTGTCAATAGAGCGCAGTGTGTTAATAGAGCGCAGTGTGTTAATAGAGCGCAGTGTGTCAATAGAGCACAGTGTGTCAATAGAGCGCAGTGTGTCAATAGAGCTCAGTGTGTCAATAGAGCGCAGTGTGTCAATAGAGCGCAGTGTGTCAATAGAGCGCAGTGTGTCAATAGAGCGCAGTGTGTCAATAGAGCGCAGTGTGTCAATAGAGCACAGTGTGTCAATAGAGCGCAGTGTGTCAATAGAGCACAGTGTGTCAATAGAGCGCAGTGTGTTAATAGAGCGCAGTGTGTTAATAGAGCACAGTGTGTCAATAGAGCGCAGTGTGTCAATAGAGCACAGTGTGTTAATAGAGTGCAGTGTGTCAATAGCGCACAGTGTGTCAATAGAGTGCAGTGTGTCAATAGAGTGCAGTGTGTCAGTAGAGCGCAGTTTGCCAGTAGAGCACAGTGTTATAATAGAGAGTAGTGTGTCAATAGAGCGTAGTGTGTCAATAGAGCGTAGTGTGTCAATAGAGCACAGTGTGTCAATAGAGCGCAGTGTGTCAATAGAGCGCAGTGTGTTAATAGAGCGCAGTGTGTTAATAGAGCGCAGTGTGTCAATAGAGCACAGTGTGTCAATAGAGCGCAGTGTGGCAATAGAGCGCAGAGTGCTAAAAGAGCGCAGTGTGTCAATGGAGCGCAGTGCGTCAATAGAGCGCAGTGTGTTAATAGAGCGCAGTGTGTCAATGGAGCGCAGTGTGTCAATAGAGCGCAGTGTGTCAATAGAGCGCATTGTGTCAATAGAGCGCAGTGTGTTAATAGAGCGCAGTGTGTCAATAGAGCGCAGTGTGTCAATAGAGCGCAGTATGTCAATAGAGCGCAGTGTGTGAATAGAGCGCAGTGTGTTAATAGCCAGCAGCGTGTCAATAGAGCGCAGTATGTCAATAGAGCGCAGTGTGTCAATAGAGCGCAGTGTGCTAATAGAGCGCAGTGTGTCAATAGAGCGCAGTGCGTCAATAGAGCGCAGTGTGTTAATAGAGCACAGTGTGTCAATAAAGCGCAGTGTGTCAATAGAGCGCAGTGCGTCAATAGAGCGCAGTGTGTCAATAGAGCGCAGTGTGTTAATAGAGCGCAGTGTGTCAATAGAGCGCAGTATGTCAATAGAGCGCAGTGTGTCAATAGAGCGCAGTGTGTCAATAGAGCACAGTGTGTCAATAGAGCGCAGTGTGTCAATAGAGCGCAGTGTGTCAATAGAGCGCAGTGTGATAATAGAGCGCAGTGTGTCAATAGAGCGCAGTGCGTCAATAGAGCGCAGTGTGTTAATAGAGCGCAGTGTGTTAATAGAGCGCAGTGTGTGAATAGAGCGCAGTGTGTCAATAGAGCGCAGTGTGTCAATAGAGCGCAGTGTGTTAATAGAGCACAGTGTGTTAATAGAGCGCAGTGTGTTAATAGAGCGCAGTGTGTTAATAGAGCGCAGTGTGTTAATAGAGCGCAGTGTGTCAATAGAGCGCAGTGTGTCAATAGAGCGCAGTGTGTCAATAGAGCGCAGTGTGTTAATAGAGCGCAGTGTGTCAATAGAGCGCAGTGTGTTAATAGAGCGCAGTGTGTTAATAGAGCGCAGTGTGTCAATAGAGCGCAGTGTGTTAATAGAGCGCAGTGTGTCAATAGAGCACAGTGTGTCAATAGAGCGCAGTGTGTCAATAGAGCGCAGTGTGTCTAATAGAGCGCAGTGTGTCAATAGAGCACAGTGTGTCAATAGAGCGCAGTGTGTTAATAGAGCGCAGTGTGTCAATAGAGCGCAGTGTGTCAATAGAGCGCAGTGTGTTAATAGAGCGCAGTGTGTTAATAGAGCGCAGTGTGTCAATAGAGCGCAGTGTGTTAATAGAGCGCAGTGTGTAATAGAGCGCAGTGTGTCAATAGAGCGCAGTGTGTTAATAGAGCGCAGTGTGTCAATAGAGCGCAGTGTGTTAATAGAGCGCAGTGTGTCAATAGAGCGCAGTGTGTCAATAGAGCACAGTGTGTCAATAGAGCGCAGTGTGTCAATAGAGCGCAGTGTGTTAATAGAGCACAGTGTGTCAATAGAGCGCAGTGTGTCAATAGAGCACAGTGTGTTAATAGAGCGCAGTGTGTCAATAGAGCGCAGTGTGTCAATAGAGCCCAGTGTGTCAATAGAGCGCAGTGTGTCAATAGAGCACAGTGTGTCAATAGAGCACAGTGTGTCAATAGAGCGCAGTGTGTTAATAGAGCACAGTGTGTCAATAGAGCACAGTGTGTTAATAGAGCACAGTGTGTCAATAGAGCGCAGTGTGTTAATAGTGCACAGTGTGTCAATAGAGCGCAGTGTGTTAATAGAGCACAGTGTGTCAATAGAGCGCAGTGTGTCAATAGAGCGCAGGGTGTTAATAGAGCGCAGTGTGTCAATAGAGCACAGTGTGTCAATAGAGCGCAGTGTGTCAATGGAGCGCAGTGTGTTAATAGTGCACAGTGTGTCAATAGAGCGCAGTGTGCCAATAGAGCACAGTGTGTTAATAGAGTGCAGTGTGTCAATAGCGCACAGTGTGTCAATAGAGCCCAGTGTGTCAATAGAGCGCAGTGTGTCAATAGAGAACAGTGTGTCAATAGAGCACAGTGTGTCAATGGAGCGCAGTGTGTCAATGGAGCGCAGTGTGTTAATAGTGCACAGTGTGTCAATGGAGCACAGTGTGTTAATAGTGCACAGTGTGTCAATGGAGCGCAGTGTGTTAATAGTGCACAGTGTGTCAATGGAGCGCAGTGTGTTAATAGTGCACAGTGTGTCAATAGAGCACAGTGTGTCAATAGAGCGCAGGGTGTTAATAGAGCGCAGTGTGTCAATAGAGCGCAGTGTGTTGATAGATTGCAGTGTGTCAATAGAGCACAGTGTGTCAATAGAGCGCAGTGTGTCAATGGAGCGCAGTGTGTTAATAGAGCACAGTGTGTCAATAGAGCGCAGTGTGTCAATAGAGCAGCAGTGTGTCAATAGAGCACAGTGTGTCAATAGAGCACAGTGTGTCAATAGAGCACAGTGTGTCAATAGAGCGCAGTGTGTTAATAGAGCACAGTGTGTCAATAGAGCGCAGTGTGTCAATAGAGCGCAGTGTGTTAATAGAGCGCAGTGTGTCAATAGAGCGCAGTGTGTTAATAGAGCACAGTGTGTCAATAGAGCGCAGTGTGTCAATAGAGCACAGTGTGTTAATAGAGCGCAGTGTGTCAATAGAGCGCAGTGTGTCAATAGAGCGCAGTGTGTCAATAGAGCGCAGTGTGTTAATAGAGCACAGTGTGTCAATAGAGCGCAGTGTGTTAATAGAGCACAGTGTGTCAATAGAGCGCAGTGTGTCAATAGAGCGCAGTGTGTTAATAGAGCGCAGTGTGTCAATAGAGCGCAGTGTGTTAATAGAGCGCAGTGTGTCAATAGAGCGCAGTGTGTCAATAGAGCACAGTGTGTCAATATGCGCAGTGTGTCAATGGAGCGCAGTGTGTTAATAGTGCACAGTATGTCAATAGAGCGCAGTGTGTCAATAGCGCACAGTGTGTCAATAGAGCCCAGTGTGTCAATAGAGCGCAGTGTGTCAATAGAGATCAGTGTGTTGATAGATTGCAGTGTGTCAATAGAGCGCAGTGTGTCAATAGAGCACAGTGTGTCAATAGAGCGCAGTGTGTCAATGGAGCGCAGTGTGTTAATAGTGCACAGTGTGTCAATAGAGCGCAGTGTGTCAATAGCGCACAGTGTGTCAATAGAGCACAGTGTGTCAATAGAGCACAGTGTGTCAATGGAGCGCAGTGTGTTAATAGTGCACAGTGTGTCAATGGAGCACAGTGTGTTAATAGTTCACAGTGTGTCAATGGAGCGCCATGTGTTAATAGTGCACAGTGTGTTAATAGAGCGCAGTGTGTCAATAGAGCGCAGTGTGTCAATAGAGCGCAGGGTGTTAATAGAGCGCAGTGTGTCAATAGAGCGCAGTGTGTTGATAGAGCGCAGTGTGTCAATAGAGCACAGTGTGTCAATAGAGCGCAGTGTGTCAATAGAGAGCAGTGTGTCAATAGAGTGCAGTGTGTCAGTAGAGCGCAGTTTGCCAGTAGAGCACAGTGTTTTAATAGAGCGTAGTGTTTTAATAGAGCGTAGTGTGTCAATAGAACGTAGTGTGTCAATAGAGCACAGTGTGTCAATAGAGCGCTGTGTCTCAATAGAGCGCAGTGTGTCAATAGAGCGCAGTGTGTTAATAGAGCGCAGTGTGTCAATAGAGCGCAGTGTGTGAATAGAGCGCAGTGTGTTAATAGAGCGCAGTGTGTCAATAGAGCGTAGTGTGTCAAGAGAGCACAGTGTGTCAATAGAGCGCAATGTGTCAATAGAGCGCAGTGTGTCAATAGAGCGCAGTGTGTCAATAGAGCACAGTGTGTTAATAGAGCGCAGTGTGTCAATAGAGTGCAGTGTGTCAATAGAGCGCAGTGTGGTAATAGAGCGCAGTGTGTCAATAAAGCGCAGTGTGTCAATAGAGCGCACTGTGTCAATAGAGCTCAGTGTGTCAATAGAGCGCAGTGTTTCAATAAACTGAAGTGGCAGGGGGTTGGGCACCTGAGCAGGGAGACAGAGGAAAGCATGTTTGGAAGGGACAGAAGGTATGGAGTAAAAGGTAACTTGTTAAAAAAGGAAAAAGCAGGAACTAAGTGTCTCAAAACATATTTGAAAGTTCTTTTTCTGAATGCACGTAGCATTTGTAACAAAATGGAAGAGTTAACGGCACAAATAATTACATATGTGTATGATCTTGTGTCCATTACAGAAACATGGCTGCAGGGTGACAACGACTGGGAACTAAATATGCCAGGGTATTTAACAATCAGGAAGGACAGGCAGGAAGGAAGGGGAGGTGGGGTGGCTATGTTAATAAAGGAAGGAATCACTGTAATGCAGAGAAATGATATTGGGTAAAAGGATCAGGATAATGAAACAGTTTGGGTGGAGATAAGGAATAATAAGGGGGAAAAAACACTAGTGGGAGTAGTATATAGGCCTCCTAATAGTTGCAACTCTGCTGGAAGAAGTATTAATCAGGAAATAGTTGGGGCATGTAATAAGGGAACAGCTATAATTATGGGGGATTTTAACTATCATATTACTGGACAAATCAAATTGGGCAGGGCAGCCTTGAGGAAGAGTTTATTGAGTGTATTAGGGATGGATTTCTTGAGCAGTATGTAACTGATCCTACAAGGGGGCAAGCAACCTTGGACCTGGTCCTGTGTAATGAGTCAGGATTAATTAATAATGTCCTAGTTAAGGATCCCCTTGGAATGAGTGACCATAACATGGTTGAATTCCATATCCAATTAGAGGGTGAGAAGGTTGGTTCTCAAACAAGCATACTGAGCTTGAATAAAGGAGAATATGATGGTATGAGAGCGGAATTGATTAAAGTGGACTGGGAAAATAGATTAAAGGGTAATACGGTACATGAGCAGTGGTGTTCATTTAAGGAGTTATTTTACAACTTTCAAAAGAAATATATTCCACTGAGGAAAAAAGGGTGTAAAAGAAATGACAGCCATCCGTGGCTAAGTAAAGAAATTAAGGATAGTATCCGACTAAAAACAAGGACATATAAGGTAGCCAAACTTAATGGGAGGATAGAAGATTGGGAAGTCTTCAAAAGACAGCAAAAAGTAATTAAAGGGTTGATTAAGAAAGGGAAGATAGATTATGAAAATAAATTAGCAAAAAATATAAAAACAGATAGCAAGAGTTTCTATAGTTATATAAAAAGAAAAAGGGTGGCTAAGACAAATGTAGGTCCTTAAAGGATGAGACCGGGAAATTAATGGTGGGAAACATGGAGATGGCAAAAATGCTGAACAAATATTTAGTTTCAGTCTTTACGGTAGAGGACACTAAGAATATCCCAACACTGGACAAACAGGGGGCTCTAGGGGGGGAGGAGCTCAATACGATTAAAATCACTAAGGAATTGGTACTCAGTAAAATAATGGGACTCAAGGCAGATAAATCCCCTGGACCTGATGGCTTACATCCTAGGGTCTTGAGGGAAGTGGCAGTAGGGATTGTGGATGCTTTGGTAATAATTTTCCAAAATTCCCTGGACTCAGCAAAGGTCCCGGCAGATTGGAAAACTGCTAATGTAACACCCTTATTTAAAAAGGGTAGTAGGCAGAAGGCTGGAAATTATAGACCAGTTGGCCTAACATCTGTGGTGGGTAAAATTTTGGAGTCTATTATTAAGGAGACAGTAACGGAACATTTAGATAAACATAATTTAATAGGACAAAGTCAGCATGGCTTTATGAAGGGGAAGTCATGTCTGACAAATTTGCTTGAGTTCTTTGAGGACATAACGTACAGGGTGGATAAAGGGGAACCAGTGGACGTAGTGTATTTAGACTTCCAGAAGGCATTCGACAAGGTGCCACATGAAAGATTATTGCTCAAGATAAAAAATCACTGGATTGGGGGTAATATTCTGGCATGGGTGGAGGATTGGTTATCTAACAGGAAGCAGAAAGTTGGGATAAATGGTTCATTCTCGGACTGGCAATCAGTAGCCAGTGGTGTTCTGCAGGGGTCGGTGCTGGGTCCCCAACTCTTTACAATCTATATTAACGATTTGGAGGAGGGGACCGAGTGTAACATATCAAAGTTTGCAGATGATACAAAGATGGGAGGGAAAGTAGAAAGTGAGGAGGACATAAAAAACCTACAAGGGGATATAGACAGGCTGGGTGAGTGGGCGGAGATTTGGCAGATGCAATACAATATTGGAAAATGTGAGATTATGCACTTTGGCAGGAAAAATCAGAGAGCAGGTTATTATCTTAATGGCGAGAAACTGGAAAGTACTGCAGTACAAATGGATCTGGGGGTCCTAGTGCAAGAAAATCAAAAAGTTAGTATGCAGGTGCAGCAGGTGATCAAGAAGGCCAACGGAATGTTGGCTTTTATTGCTAGGGGGATAGATTATAAAAACAGGGAGGTATTGCTGCAGTTGTATAGGGTATTGGTGAGACCGCACCTGGAATACTGCATACAGTTTTGGTGTCCATACTTAAGAAAAGACATACTTGCTCTCGAGGCAGTACAAAGAAGGTTCACTCGGTTAATCCCGGGGAAGAGGGGGTGGACATATGAGGAGAGGTTGAGTAGATTGGGACTCTACTCATTAGAGTTCAGAAGAATGAGAGGCGATCTTATTGAAACATATAAGATTGTGAAGGGGCTTGATCGGGTGGATGCGGTAAGGATGTTCCCAAGGATGGGTGAAACTAGAACTAGGGGGCATAATCTTAGAATAAGGGGCTGCTCTTTCAAAACTGATATGAGGAGAAACTTCTTCACCAAGAGGGTAGTGGGTCTGTGTAATTTGCTGCCCCAGGAAGCTGTGGAAGCTACATCATTAAATAAATTTAAAACAGAAATAGACAGTTTCCTAGAGGTAAAGGGAATTAGGGGTTACGGTGAGCGGGCAGCAAATTGGACATGAGGCTGAGTTCGGATCGGTCAGGGCCCTGTGGGTGGGGGAGCGGGCCCAGGGTCTGAGTGGCCGGGCCCTGCTCCTATTTCTTGTGTTCTTTAGATTTGAGGTTAGGATCAGATCAGCCATGATCTTATTGAATGGCGGAGCAGGCTCGAGGGGCCGATTGGCCTACTCCTGCACCTATTTCTTATGTTCTTATGTTCTTATGTAGAGTGCAGTGTGTCAATAGAGCGCAGTGTGTCAATAGAGCGCAGTGTTTCAATAGAGCGCAGTGTGCTAATAGAGCGCAGTGTGTCAATAGAGCGCAGTGCGTCAATAGAGCGCAGTGTCTTAATAGAGCACAGTGTGTCAATAAAGCGCAGTGTGTCAATAGAGCGAAGTGTGTCAATAGAGCGCAGTGTGTCAATAGAGCGCAGTGTGTGAATAGAGCATAGTGTGTTAATAGAGCACAGTGTGTTAATAGAGCGCAGTGTGTCAATAGAGCGCAGTGTGTCAATAGAGCGCAGTGTGTCAATAGAGCGCAGTGTGTCAATAGAGCGCAGTGTGCTAATAGAGCGCAGTGTGTCAATAGAGCGCAGTGTGTCAATAGAGCGCAGTGTGTCAATAGAGCGCAGTGTGTGAATAGAGCACAGTGTGTCAATAGAGCTAAGTGTGTTACTAGAGCGCAGTGTGTTAATAGAGCGCAGTGTGTTAATAGTGCGCAGTGTGTCAATAGAGCGCAGTGTGCCAGTAGAGCGCAGTGTGTCAATAGTGCGCAGTGTGTCAATAGAGCGTAGTGTGTCAATAGAGCGCAGTGTGTCAATAGTGCACAGTGTGTCAATAGAGCGCAGTGTGTCAATAGAGCGCAGTGTGTCAATAGAGCGCAGTGTGTTATTAGAGCACAGTGTGTGAATAGAGCGCAGTGTGTCAATAGAGCGCAGTGTGCCAGTAGATGGCATTCTGAGGCTCGTGTGGGGTATAAACACCGGCATGGACCTGTTGGGCCGAACGACCTTTATTTTTAGTCGTTCCTGGGATGTGGATGATGCTGGCCTTCACCACCACCTTCTCAAGGGCAACTTGGAATGGGCAATAAATGCTGGCCTTGCCAGCGACGCCCAGATCCCATAAGTGAATTAAAAAAACATTAACTCCCAGGTCTCTCTGTCCCTGCACACTGTTTAAAACTGTGCCATTAATGTATATTGCCTTTCCCTGTTCCTTCTGCCAAAATGCATCAACTCACACTTCTCTGTATTAAATTCCATCTGCCACTTGTCTGCCCACTCTGCTAGCCTTTCTATCTCCTGTTGCAGTCGATTGGTATCCTCCTCACTGTTTGCCACACCCCCAAGTTTGGTGTCATCGGCAAATTTAGAAATTTTACTCCGTATTCCAATATCCAGGTCATTTATATATATCAAGAAAAGCAGTGGCCTCATCACTGACCCTTGGGGAACACCACTGTCTACCATCCTCCAGTTGGAAAAACATCTATTTACCATAACTTGCTGTTTTCTGTCCTTAAGCCAATTCCTTATCCCAGCTGCCACTGACCCACCTATTCCATGAGCCTCAATTTTGTTAACCAGCCTTCTATGTGGTACTTTGTCAAACGCCTTCCTAAAATCCATGTAGACAACATTCATTGTATCCCCATCATCGATCCTCTCTGTTACTTCATCAAAAAATTCCGATTCCACCCCCAGGTATGGGCAGTAACAGGTCAGTATAGGCTCGAACCTTCCCTCCCGGCAACTGATTCCCCATTTTCTCAATGGTCCACCTCCCAGCTTAGAACATAAGAACATAAGAAATAGGAGCAGGAATAGGCCACCTGTCCCCTCGAGCCTGCTCCACCATTCAATAAGATCATGGCTGATCTTGCTTAAAGCCACTTCCCTGCCCGCTCCCCATAACCCTTCAGTCCCTTATTTTGCAAAAATCTGTCTATCTCCACCTTAAATGTATTTAATGACCCAGCCTGGGGCAGAGAATTCCACAGATTTACAACCCTCTGAGAGAAGAAATTCCTCCTCATCTCAGTTCTAAATGGGCGACCCTTTATTCTGAATTTATGCCCCCACGTTCTGGATTTCCCCATGAGGGGAAACATCCTCTCTGCATCTACCTTGTCGAGCCCCCTCAGTATCTTATATGTTTCAATAAGATCACCTCTCATTCTTCTAAATTCCAATGAGTGTAGGCCCAACCTGCTCAACCTTTCGTCATAAGTCAACCCCCTCATCTCTGGAATTAACCGACTGAATCGTCTCTGAACTGCCTCCAATGCAAGTATATCCTTCCTTAAATAAGGAGACCAAAACTGTACGCAGTATTCAAGGTGCGGTCTCCCCAATACCCTGTACAGTTGTAGCAGGACTTCCCTGCTTTTATACTCCAACCCCCTTGAAATAAAGGCCAACATTCCATTTGTCTTTTTGATTACTTGCTGTACCTGCATGCTAACTTTTTGTGTTTCATGCACAAGGACCCCCAGGTCCCTCTGAACTGTAGCATTTTGTAATCTCTCTCCATTTAAATAATAATGTGCTTTTTTATTTTTCCTGCCAAAGTGGATAATCTCGTACTTTCCCACATTATATTCCATCTGCCAAATGTTTCCCCACTCACTTAGCCTGTCTATATCCCTTTGCAGATTCTTTGAATCCTCTGCACAACTTGCTTTCCCACCCATCTTTGTATCATCCGCAAACTTGACTACATTACACTCGGTCTCTTCATCCAAGTCATTAATGTAGATTGTAAATAGTTGAGGCCCCAGCACCGATCCCGGTGGCACCCCACTAGTTAACGTTTGCCAACCGGAAAATGACTCATTTATCCCGACTCTGCTTTCTGTTAGTTAGCCAATTCTCTATCCATGCTAGTATTATACCCCCAACTCCGTGAGCTCTTATCTTATGCAGTAACCTTTTATGTGGCACCTTATCGAATGCCTTCTGGAAATCCAAATACACCACATCCACTGGCTCACCTTTGTCCACCCTGCTCGTTACAGCTTGTCCCTGGCCTCCAATGGATGGAGCACCAGGTTTTTCCAATCAGACGTCACTGCGTGCAAGCCCCCGCTGGTGGTATCTGATCTTGGGAAGTCTCAAGAGCTTTAACACCCAACTTGGACTCGGGAATCGGAAGTACAATTTCCAAATTTGCGGATGACACCAAATTGGGGGGGGGTGCCGTTAATACAGAGAAATAGTCCTCCTCTCACCCTACTTCATCTCAACCTATCAGCAGAACATTTTATTCCTTTCTCCCTCATGTGTTTATCTAGCTTCCCCTTAAATCCATCTGTAATATTCACATCAACCACTCCCTGTGGTAGCGAGTTCCACATTCTCACCACTCTCTGGGTGAAGAAGTTTCTCTTGAATTCCCTGTTGGATTGCGCTTGCATGGAATTTTGAATGGCCCCTTTAATGGGCTGCGCGGGCCAAAAAAATATTAGGGGGAACAGTGTTAGTGACTGTCTTATATCGATGGCCCCTAGTTCTGGGCTCCCCCACAAGTGGAAACATCTTCTCTACGTCTACCCTATCAAACCCCTTCGTAATTTTAAAGACCTCGATCAGGTCACCCCTCAGCATTATCTTTTCTTGAGAAAACAACCCCAGCTCATTCGGTCTCTCCTGATAGGTATAACCTCTCAGTTCTTGTATCATCATTGTAAATCTTATTTGCACTTTCTCCAGCGCTTCTCATAGAAACATAGAAACATAGAAACTAGGAGCAGGAGTAGGCCATTCGGCCCGTCGAGCCTGCTCCACCATTCAATACGATCATGGCTGATCATCCAAATCCAGTACCCTGACCCTGCTTTATCACACAGAATCCCCATCGAGCCTGCACCGACACATATCCCACCCTATCCCCGTAACCCCACGTATTTAATTCCCCCTAACATATCCCTTCCTATCCTATCCCCGTAACGCCACATATTTAATCCCCCCCTAACACTAAGGTGTAATTTATCATAGCCAAATCAACCTAACCCGCACATTTTTGGACTGTGGGAGGAAACCGGAGCACCCGGAGGAAACCCACGCAGACACGGGGAGAATGTGCAAACTCCACACAGACAGTCACCCGAGGCCAGATTCGAACCCGGGTCCCTGGCGCTGTGAGGCACCAGTGCTAACCACTATGCCACCGTGTTGCCCTCGATCCTTTCTGTGGAGACCGAACTAGACGAGACTTGCCAAACTGTTCTCAGCATTTGGAGCAAGCTTTGCTTTAACTGCATGTTCCTCAGGCAACAAAGGCGTCACCCCCACAGCCCTCCTTGGCACCAAGGAGCTTTATGTAAACCTGGACTCGGGAAACCAGTCGAACATGGCGTGTGTCAGTGCGACCCAGGAATGTGTGCGGTTTGCATACTCACGAGGTGAGGGCGGCTAATCAGCAAACATACCCGCCGGAGCATGGTGCGTTTTTTGAATGCTGCGACATGTCCTAACAGAGCGCCCATGAATTCTGTTGCTGCACACACCGTCCCAGCCTCCACTGGCACTGTAGGAGCAGGAGCAGCTCTGAGGAATCGCACAGCCTAACCGCTCGTAATGATCTGGCATAGGAATTACAAACTGGAAACAGGCCGTTTATCCTGCACATGAGTATGCTAATCCCATGAGCCCACCCTGTTCCCAGAGCCCTTTACCCCTCTTTCCTTCAACCCACCCCTCTAACCTAATCTCAAAATTTCACACGACCTGTGTGAGTTTCCAATGTACTTCTGTTTGCAGGAAGCCTATGTGTCGTAATAAGGCTTTATAATGATGGTTCAGTGGATGGCACTCTCGCATTCTGAGTCAGAAGGTTGTGGTTTCAAGTCCCCACTCCGGAGACTTGAGCACAAAAATCTAGGCTGATACTCCAGTGCAATACTGAGGGAGTGCTGTACTGTTGGAGGTGCTGCCTTTCGGATGAGACGTTAAACCGAGGCCCCCTCTGCTCTCTCAGGTGGATGTAAAAGATCCCGTGGCACTATTTCAAAGAAGAGCAGGGGGGAGTTCTCCCCGGTGTCCTGGTCAATATTCATCCCTCAATTAACATCACTAAAACAGATTATCTGATCATTGTCACATTGCTGTTTGTGGGATCTTGCTGTGTGCAAAATGGCTGCCACGTTTCCCACATTACATCAGTGACCACACTTCAAAAGGACTTCATTGGCTGTAAAGCACTTTGGGAAGTCCTGAGGTGGTGAAAGGCGCTATGGAAATGCAAGTCTTCCTTTCTCTCCTTTATTTAAAGAGCCTGTGTAAAGTCCTGTGAACAGTTCCTTGTCAATGAATGATAAGAGAGTGGGGAGAACAAAATGTGTTGGTGTTTTGCCCGGTGCTGTTTCCTCCCATTCACTGCGTAGGTGGAGACAAAAGCCAGATGTTTGCCAGACGGAGTTGCCATGGCAACATTGCTGACTCACCCTCGCCCAACCCAGCTTCCCACACCTTTCCCCATTGACAAGTAAACACCGCATACCTTTAAAGAACAAATCAGCCAGCAGCTGTTTATCATTGGGCCTTTTGTTAACGTGGCTGGGAAAACAGCCCCGGCAGTAGCTTCAGGCAAAGCTAGTCCTGACAGATCACTTTGCATTGACCTGTTTAAGATGCTTTTACACTGGGTTTGGAAGGGGGAGCGAGGCTGCCAGCACGTGGGTCTCACGCAGTTGCCGAGAACCCTGAGGTTAATCTGCTGAGTCCGGCAGTTTTTTTTATAGAATAACACAGCACAGGAGGAGGCCATTCGGCCCATCGTGCTTGTGCCGGCTCTTTGAAAGAGCTCTCCAATTATTCCCACTCCTCCCTGCTCTTTCCCCAGCACCCTGCAAATTATTCCTTTGAAAGTATTTATCCAGTTCCCTTGACTGAAAGTTACTATTGAATCTGCTTCCACCGCCCTTTCAGGCAGCGCATTCCAGATCACAACAACTCGCTGTTAAAAATTTCTCCTCATCTTCCCTCTGGCTCTTTTGCCAATCACCTTCAATCTGTGTCCTCTGGTTACCGACCCTCCTGCCACTGGAAACAGTTTCTCCTTATTTACTCTATCAAGACACCTTATGATTTTGAACACCTCTATTAAATCTCCCCTTAACCTTCTCTGCTGTAGAGAGAACAATCCCAGCTTCTCCAGTCTCTCCAGGTCATTAAAGTCTCTCATCCCTGTTACCATTCTGGTAAATCTCATCTACACCCTCTCCAAGGCCTTGACATCCTTCCTAAAGTGTGGTGCCCAGGCCAGGTTTGCTCCCAGACCTCTGTGAGTGCCACTAACTGGCTGCCAGGAAGTGCAGCCAGCATCAAACCTTTGAAAGCCACTCTCTCTGATACTTCTTTCATCTGAGAAAAGCATTCAGCCTGTTGGGAGGTCAGGAGAGAGAGAGTAGGGAAAGAGAGGAGAGAGAGAAAGGAGAGAGAGAGAGAGAAAGGAGAGAGAGAGAGAGAGGAGAGAGAGAGAGGGGGTAAGTGAGAGAGAGGGAGAAAGAGAGCGAGAGGAGTGAGGGAGATAGAGAGAGAGGAGAGAGAGAGAAGAGAAAGCGAGGAGAGAGAGGAGAGAGAGACAGAAGAGAGAGAGGGAGAAAGAGAGCGAGAGGGAGAAACAGAGCGAGAGGAGTGAGGGAGATAGAGAGTGAGGAGAGTGAGAGATAGAGAGACACAGAGAGATGTAGGGAGAAAGTGAGAGAGAGGGGTAAAGTGAGAGAGAGGGATAAAGTGAGAGAGAGTGATAAAGTGAGAGAGAGGGAGAAAGGGCGAGAGGGAGGAGTGAGAGAGAGAGCAAACGTGACCTGTGTGCCCATAATCCTTTGTTTCCTATCTATTAGGAAGTCCTGCTCCACCTCCCAGCTAAAGTCATGCCATGGCCTAAAAATTCGGTTGCTTTGCGCCTCCTGTTAGCACCCTAAGAGGGCGCTAATGGGGCACAAAGCAACTAGCGGCTGGGCGCGACGCCGTTAACACCTGCTGCAAAATTCTGACGGAGTCAGTGGGGCCTACCTGCGGCCGGGGCGGCGCAAATTAAAGGGGAGGTGCCGGGTGGCCATTTTTGTTGCTGGCCGCCTGCCAGCACCTGCCCCCGTTGCCATCCCCGGCCTTCTGTGCAGCCCCCTGCCCCCGGCTCTTTTGCCGGCACTCCGATTCCTGGTGGCCCAGCCGGGCCCCGGGTCGCGCTGCGCAAGGCCCTTCCTCTTTAAAAAGGGAAGGAAGGCCTGCAGTACCGCGGCGCGACGTGCTGCAGTGCGTGGCACTGTGACACGTCGCGCCACGAAATTCACTCGCAGCACCCCAAGAGCGAGGCGGGGCGCTTCCAGTAGCGCCCAGCCTCCCTCTTGGGGCGCAACTGGTGAATTTCGGCCGCGGGGGTGCTAATTTTTTCGGGGCGCTAAAAGTAGCTTCCCGGCGAAGATAGCGCCCCAAATGGGGCGTGACCCAATTGAACTTCCCATGAACCATCATCCGACCACTTTTGTCAGGTAGGGAAGGTCAGAGATGAGAGGTGACCATTTACTGCCCTATCTCTCCCATCTGACCATCCGACTGATCCCTAATGCCCTCTGTGATGCCATCCCTGGAGATAATCCAATCATTTAACACTGTGAGTGAAGAGATTCTTGCTGATATATCTGTTCTAAATGTGCTTGTGTCTGATTCCCGGTGTTGTTGGGGATCTTGGGGCTCTGAATCTGGTTTTAATCGCAGACAAACACTGAGCGTCCATTTTGTGGAGATCCCGGGCTGGATTTTGTCTTGGGGTCGGGTTGGGGTCGTGTTATCCGCTTTTCGTGTTTCCCGACCCGACTCCAGATTAATGCGGATCAATTGGGCAATTGAGTTCCAGCATGTGGGAACCCATGAACCAATTAGTGGTTTGAGTCTGAAAGTCGCCTCTGATGATGTCATCATTGCTGACTGGTCTCAGAGATTGTCTGGCTGTTGGTGAGAGAGGAGCCTGGCTTTTGATGTGAGTGGACCTGGATGGGGGTGGGGAGGACACAGAGAGAGAGAGAGAGAGAGAGCATTTCTTGCATCCAAGTCCTCTCACAGCAAAGGCCAGGCAGTCTCTAAAGATATTCAATGCAGCAGCATCAGAGGCAACTTTCACACCTAATACTACTACTGCCTTCATCACATCTCCATTGTAATAGTGGATCTGCAGCCGATAGTCAGCTATCCACTTGTGCTCCCGCCAGGTTTCACTGGCGTGTTTCACACCAGGCGTACTTCACGTCGGAAAAGGGTTAAACTAGCTAAAACGTTTCAAAATGGCATTACAGAGCCAATTTAGGGCTTGTTAAGGGCTTTGATGGCTTCTCCCGCCTCTTGGAGGCAGGACGGAGTCGGGAACCCCATGACTGATTTTGTCAAAATTGCGTGGAGGTGGGATGGAGTCGGGACCCCCGACCCCGCAAATTTAACCCCCCACACGCCTCCAAACCCGACTCCATGGATCATTCAAAATCCAGCCCCCCGTCTCTTCTAGTTTAACGGAGGTGCTGATTGGTTTAAAATTGATAGGTTGGCTCCTTTGCAGAAACAGAGCAGGAAAGGATTTCAATTGGTTCACAACTGAGAAATGAATGCAACAAGTGGGCAGGACTGGAAGCACAGTCTCCCTTTCTACACGAGTCCCTGTATCATGAATGTCTTAACAGAGGCCTCTGCTTGTTCCAGGACAATGTAATTGACAATTAAGAGCTGGTTAAGGTCGAGACAGTCTTGTGACGTTCATAATTGGTATTTCCTAGAATTCTTTTGACTTCACTGACTAAACATCTCAATCGCTGGGTTAGTGAAATCCCAGTAAGGCGAGTTAGAAAGTGAGCAGTATTTCAGCTTTGAATCCCTCCCATATCTACGGGGATTTCTGTACATTGTCACAAACATTGGGGTAGATTGTGACTTTGTGTAATAGTGCAAAACAACAACAAGCTGCATTTATATAGCGCCTTTAACGTAGTAAAACATCCCAAGGCGCTTCACAGGAGTACTTTTGAAGTGTAACTGTTGTAATGTATGAAACGCAGCAGCCAATTTGCACACAGCAAGCTCCCACAAACAGCAATGTGATAATGACCAGATAATCTGTTTTAGTGATGTTGGTTGAGGGATAAATATTGGCCAGGACACCGGGGAGAACTCCCCTGATCTTCGTCAAAATCGTGTCCATGGGATCTTTTACAACCACATGAGAGATCAGATGGGGGCTCCGACAGTGCAGCACTCCCTCACGACTGCCCCTCCGACAGTGCAGCACTCAATCAGTGCTGCCCCTCCGACAGTGCAGCCCTCCCTCAGTACTGCCCTCCGACAGTGCAGCACTCAATCAGTATTGCCCCTCCGACAGTGCAGCACTCCCTCACTACTGCCCCTCCGACAGTGCAGCACTCAATCAGTATTGCCCCTCTGACAGTGCAGTGCTCCCTCAGTACTGCCCCTCCGACAGTGCAGC